>JAUYWH010000005.1:12833599-12874180 GCA_034779795.1 Ctenopoma multispine | reverse complement strand
GTATATATATATATATATATATGTATATATATTTATATATATATATTTATTATAGTGTATTTCCATAAACATAACTAAATTGTTTTGTGTCCAAACACTAAGTAAATGTTCACCAATAGTACAGTTGCTATGACTGTGGGAAACAATATGGCTCATATCAGAGGTAGCTCCTTTTAATTGGATTACTTGTTGACCATTTCATTTTGTGTCAGAGGTTGTTGTTGGCTCTTTGTTGTGCACTTATTAGTATGAGAAAGTCTTGTGTAATACCCTTTTTTATTGGCTCAAAACAGTGAAATTAACACATCTAAGAAAGTCTTGATGAAACTAAGGTAGATTTAGTACCAAGCCTCTGCATTTGACTGCATTAGATTGTAAATGAATACCAATTAACTGATAACTCAGTGTGAACTCTAAACTTTAGATTAAATTCTACAGCTGAAGGGGAGTCGGTGTAGAGAGGCCTGGACAAAATAAATAGTGCTCTTTCTCTTGGATTTATTTAAGAACCTTGCAGCAGCAATGTCAACCTAAGTACTGTAGTGGTAGTGTAATAGTAAAAGAAGTGCATGAATCCTTCTAGTGAAGACAGAAAGAAAACACATATCAGTGAAGGTGGAACTTAACCATTTTTTTTGCAACAAGTCATACTAATTTTAATAACTCAAGCCTTAAGAGTATTACTTCTTTATTGTACAGTGCCCTAGCTTTGTCTTTAAAAAACTTAGATAAATGCATTATATCATTTTGTATCACTGTTCCATGACTGCTCAGTGCAACCACTGTAGGTTCAAGATGTGTTAGATACACTAACACACATACACAGACCCACACATGGGTTAATGGTTAATGTCTTATGCGCTTTCTAATATGTCTGCTCTCAGCAAACACAAGACAACAAAACAAAATCAGCTAAAGAAATTGTACTTCATAACACTTATACTCCATTGATTGGCATTTGAAACACACTAGGAAGAAATCAATGGACATCTAGCTTTTACTTGTAATTGTTTGACTCAAAACCCTGGGGACCAAAGTTACTTGTTGACATCCTTTTTCATCTTTTATGCATTACAAGGCTATTATGAACCATTTGAAAAAAGACCTATTTCAGAACTATTTTATTTGGGCCTTAACATGTTGCGTTAGCGGTACCAAGGACTTGTATGTATGAAAACTAGCTTCAAAGACTGCACATCCTTGGAGTAAATATGCACAGTGTATGTGAGTGGGAATGCTGGCAGTATTTGTGAGAAACTACGACCTGCTTCCAGCAGGTTGAGTTCCTGGCTGTCAGTCCTTGTGTCTCTGCATTTTTCTTATATATATAAAATATTTACACCAATTACAGTGAGACCTTATGAATTATTTACAGCAACCCTGCACAAAACCCAGACTACTATGTCTTGAGTGTTAAATAAGTGTATACTGAATCATCTTTTTTAGACAAACAATATTGTAATAACTTGCATTTAGTATTAAACAGTGCTACAAAGATGTAGAATAAAACACTAACAATGATTTTCTGTCGACTTGGACCCACTTTTGGTGACCAAAGATTAAAGGCCAAGGTCACTGTGAACTCATGTATGCCCAATCCTTTCAAATACTATATATCAGAAACATTTAGTGGAGACATACAAACGGAATGCAGTAATTATAGTTTTCTCTCTACCTCGTTTTTTTTAGAATCAAGACAACCAGGCTCCCTGCTGCAGAAGTGTGTGTCAGCATTGGGATGTGTGCTTATGTTATATTAGATCAGAAGCAGAAAATGAATTCAAGACTATTGCTATGCTATTACTTTCTTCAACTGTAAGGCTTCGAATTCAAGTGTTGTGACTGCAAGCATCCTGCCTACCGGAGTGCCCTCGAGCAAGAATCTGTTAGCTAGGCATCAGTATGTATCAAACAGTGAAAACTCTTGTCTTTTAGGTGTTTCTGTCTATAGGTTAGCATTGTGATAAAGTGGAACCTCACACCTTACCCAATGTATTCTCAGATACAGTATGTTTCAATCTTACACAATCCTCATTTGGATAAGAGGACATTTACAATGGTTCATACATAATTTACTATGATTGAGTATCTTGAATTGTAGCAAAAATTCAGTGAGAGGTAAAATGTGCCATTATTACAGAAACAGAGAAAAACAGGCAATGACTCAATTTTCTTTGGCTCTCATTTTACACTTACAATCAGGAAAACCACTCCAGTCATTTTCAGCCCTTTCCGGTAGTTTCCTAGTTCTGTAGTCTTTTCCACAGTCAGGGAGTTTTATGTGCTCCTTCGAGCAAAATGATACAAATTCTTCGACAACTACAGCAGCGGTGGTTTTTTAAGCTGCGATGAAAACTAGGCTGTAGGCACAAAAAGACAGATAAGGTCTGCAGTAAAGACGAAAATTACAGAGCTACAGAGAGTCAGACTGAGGGAAGGAGGGAAGGCAAATGATAGAACAAGACAGAGAAAGTAACAAAATAATGAGGAAGCGGAAAAACAGAGAGAAAATTGTGACACGTGAGACAGAAAATGAAAAGAGAGCAGCGTGAGTGACAGCAGCACGCCAGCTGACAGGGGGGGACAAACGGGTCATTTGTCCCGGGCCCACGGTAGAGGGGGGGCCCCAAGACTGTCAGCTGGCCTGGACAGCAGTAACGGCAGATTCTTTCAACATGTGTGTAGAGTGAGGTGAAATGCTATTAGGCATTCCTTGTTTATGTTTACTGTAATATAGCTCATGCTGACAAACTGCAACCATTTCATCATCATCAATCAACCAATACAGTAAATATTTAGATGCTTGTGTACACATGCACAAACACATAAGGTTATTTTAACACATACTACTGTATAAGAACACATAGGTATAGATCACTGTAAGTATATCCACAATCACACCTAGTCAAACACACACACTGTATATGCACACATAGAATAGCAGACATACATCGTCATTCACACGCCCAAATGCCGTCTCGATCTTTGACACACAGCTGTACCCCAGCCAGTCAGTGAGTTGTTGTATGTGTCCATCTGCAGTGAACATTTATGACAGATGGGAGACACTTTGAAGAGCCACTGGCCATTACACTTCCCCAAGGAGCAACTACCTGGAACGACAAATCACTCCTCTGTTCATTTCTCCACCTCTCCTTTTTCCTTCCTTCTCTACAGGCTCCTGCCACAGCAGGAGAGAGATTTAACACAACACACCGCTGTAAATGACAAAGCCGTCAAGCACATGAGAAGAAAAAAACTGGAAGAAGGGCAGTTGGGAAGCTGTAGAGGGGATTTAGATATGTTTGCAGATAAGTGAAAGAGAAATACAAGAAAGGGTAAGACATCCAGCTAAAAATATGTACAGTTGGTATTATCCCTGACCTGAAAAGGCTGGGCATACATTTTGAAAAACTGGCATGAATTAAAATGAGATGAGAGACGCTGAAACAATCAAGAACAAATGTATAGAAGGAAGAGGCAAACCTTCTGGTATTTTGAGTTCTGTCTTTTTGACTACACACTGTTTATCGGGAGTGACAGTGGACGTTTGTGAGTGAGAAAATGCCCTTTTTATAAAGAGAGGTGTTTTTTTTTGTTTTTGTTTTTTTTAATTGCATTTCCAGATGAACTTCTTGACTTCAAAGAAACATGTTCATGTTCATGTTATGAGTTCTACTTGATCAATGGTACAGAATGTATGGATCGATTCATAAATGTCTCTGCAGTAGACCTTTCTGACAGCTGTGTTGCAAAAAAAACATGCAAGTGATTGTAGTTAAGGTGTGCATGGATTAACAATAAGCAAATTAATGCAAAGCAAGAGTTAATGTGCATGCAAGTATTAATGCCATGAGAGAATGTATCAGTGTGAAAGCAATGGTTAAGACATGAAGATGGCCAAAGTGACAGACAGATTTCAAAAGGCTACCGTTTCTTATCAGCAAAGGTCACTCAAGCAATTATGTGACACATTGATTTATATCCTCTGAAGCAAACACTCACAAAGCACAAAACACACACACACAAACACACAGACCCAGACTGCTGCCCACCCTTAATTGTTATTGTTTTATGTGGACGTATTGTGGTTGGCTGAGATCATGAAGGTCTTAGCCACTGGGATGGGATGTTTTTAGTTTCTTCACTAGGTGTCTGTTCATCTGTCAGACATTAGCCATAGTCAGCAGCTCTCCTGTGCCCCTTTATGATCAGCCCAAAAAATTGTTTGCAAAATACAACAAGACGTCCCATGCATGTCCTGGACTAAATTGACTTCCTTTCCTATGATTGTTATAAATTAAATGACATGGCTACAAGTGAGAGAGAGACTATGTTTGGGAGGTGTGGTATAGGGTAGTAGGTGAAGAGAGATGGAGGATGGGGCAACGGTTTGACAATGAGAGTTCTGAGGGATAGCTAAAACGATGATTATGAACTGTGTCCCAGGGTAGTAGGTGGAGAGGATAGGTAGAACAGTTCATGGTTGAAGTGGAAAGCAGGGGGTTCGACAATGACAGCCCTGAGGGACAAAGCAGCAAGTACCCGCTGCCCTGCTTCTCCTTAGTATTTGTCCTCTTACTATATTTAGTGACTTTTATTTTTATTTATGGTTTTAACTGTATGTCTGGACATTTGTTTTAATTCAAGATCAGTGGGAGTAATATTAATAATTGAGTTTTATGTTGCTGCTCCCTCCTTCCTTGATAACTTGGTTCGCTCCCACCTGATTATGAGGAACCTGTGTCAAATAGCTATCTTTCAAAATAACAGTTAACCTTATTTGAAAGTCACTTCCCTAAAATGCATCATTATCATAAAGCCCTACATATTAAAACACTCAGCAGTGTAAAGAAGCCTAGTTGGTACACTTTGGAATGTGAAAAAAACCTTCAGGTTCGCTTTATTCCAAATGTAGTGAATATTTACCTATTTTATATTGTACTTTTGTCTGCAAAGAAAGTGACGCAACTCACACAGCTCAAGACTCATGTGTGGAAACCACATCATTTGAATTGCCACTGAAGAATGGACTTAGTAAGATCCCTCCAGAGATGTGCCACCTAGTTTAGGAAATACTGTTGTTAACTGTTTTCTTTTTTTTGGTCTGAAGAGTCTTATATTAAGAATATTAGTTGTCTGAGACAAGGACACAATCTTTAGTTAGTTTTATTTTTTGACTACAATGACTAATGCCAATAAAATTCATTATTCAATTAATAGCAAAACAAAAGCTGCTTAATGAAAAGTATGTTATTGGTGAACATAAGTATTGCGCGGTCGCTGGTCTTTTAGAAATACCAACAAGAATGTGAGCAACAACATGATGTAGCCTGTCAGCTGCAAATTCAGATGTTCTGCTCCTGGAATGACAGCTGACAAAATTACGTAAAAAAACACTTAAGGCCCTGTGAGCAAGTGAGCCACTGAGTGAACTGCAGCAGGACTGAAAATCAAAGCATCAAGTTGTGTCTGTTTCGGTGACATTTTGTTGGTGAACCACATCTCCAAAGGTTAATGAGTGTTGGTCAAAATTCTAAACAGATTCACACTGAGATCTTCAGTCTCTGTAATATAGAAAATTCTATAGAAAACAAGAAAATTGTTAATTAGCTGTAAAATATAAATAAATTGCTTTACTAATTTCAATGTAGGCCTATAGACTGTAAAATGTCTAATAAAGTACACACAGTGCCTACAAGAAAGTATTCAAAAGTATTAAAACTTTCCATCATTTAACTAGCTCACTGTAATAATAAAAGTAAAATAGGTTTTTGAAAAACTATATGAATTAAACAACTTTATAGTGATCTGGTAATTAGACCTGCAAATCTGGCAAAAACCTGGTTTGCCTCTTGACAATCTCTCTTTTCCAGCTCACCTATTCGTGTAAGTTGAAAAATGTCTGAGAATTGGATTCACACTGTGACTGACTGACTGAGCTGTCTGAAAACTGACTGAGCGATCTGTGGTTTGGACTCTAACTGTGCTTTCTGTGATTCCGAGAATGGGATTCTGACTAAACTTTAGCAAATTTGACTTTAACTGAGCTTTCTGTCAACTTGGATTTTTTAGGAACTGGAGCGTTGCTCTGTACAATACATGTTGTGGTAAAGGTATTGTAATGATTTATTTTTATTGAGGCCCCTGTGCTGACACTTACTCACCATGTGTTTTAGTCTCCTGTCACGTCTTGCCTACCCTGCTCCGCTGCCGCTACGTCTCCCTCCATCATTTTTACTACAATTGTTATGAACATACATGAAATATACGCAATCAAAGCGAAATATGACTGAATGAAGATCTGTATTTTGACTGATCAGCCTAATTTGCTACACAGCTTAAAACTGAGCAATAGCTCGTGGACTGTATCTGACAGTAGCCCCTACACTCTCAAATAAGACCTTTCCTCTACCAGGTGTAGGCTTCCTGCTCAGCAGTGAATCACATCAGCAGTAGAGAGTAGGATCAATGAGCAATAACACAAGTCCTCTATGTACATTATTCTATTTAAGCTTCATCCAGTTCTTTATGTAGCCTATTTTATTAAAGATGAGGTTTATTAGACTGGATTATTTTTATCAGTTCCAGGAACATTTGAACATTTTATTGGGGGTGGGCTGTTCCAAAATATAATTTGATACATGATATAATCTGAAGCATGACTTATGTAATTTGTGATACACCACTACTCGTGACAAAAGTTCAGTTTTACAGAGTGTAGTTAAATTATTACAATTGTCAGAAATATTCAGATGAAAAGAGCAGTCGTCTCAGCGATGAAATGTCCCACCTTTTGCACCAATTTCATCATAAAGATATAGAGAAGTTTAAAATTGGCTCCAAAATACCAAGTCCAAACCTTGTCATCCTGTACCATTAGCTCCATATGACACCACAGAGCAAAACCTAAAGTTTATTCTCCCTGATTCAATCAAGCCATTTTCAGCCACATTTCTCTGCCACACTCCCAAGGGAAAAATGTGTGTACTCTCCAGGAGACAAAGTAATTCTACTCTAACTGCCACCAAGCCAAAACTTCTGCACGGATGTGAGCACACACTCTCTAAAACACACACTAAAATGTAATTCCACATTTAAACACACTTCTCATGCAAACACAAATTTCTTGCTCCTCACTAATCTGACTTTCTGCTCTACCTGCAGGGTAGAGAAAATATATCCAAACTGACTTGGTATATGTTAGAAGTAGTGCATGTGTACACCGTGTGTGTGCTTGTGTGCTTGTATGCATGCACATGCCAGCCAAATGGTTAATTAAACATCACTGTCTCCAGCAATGTGCCCTGGTTTCCCAGGGCGTCTGTTCTTCTTGGCACTCAATGCACAACTGGCACACAGGGGACTTTAGATCAATTAAGATCAATGACAAGTGAATGTACATATTCAATAGACACTTTAGCAGACCTGCAAGCTGCAATGCACATGGTGACCACACAGTTGACAGTGACTTTATTTTATATGATGTATTGTAATCAGCTGAGGTAGTGTTAAACAATTACTAAACCCTTAAATTAATTTAATTGACTTGTGGAGATGGCGCTAGACTTTCAGCAGATTAATTCGTCAAAAACAATGGACAAATAATAAAATTTTAGCTTCAAAATGCAAATAAGTATAAAAGTCTTCATACTAAATCATTCATGCATGCACACGTTCGCAAAAGCACAGTAGATAATGCCTGCAACATAGTAAGTGGCTACATTTATAGCAAAAAAGGGGTTTGATTTTAATCAACTACAAATATTTTAAATTTTTCTGCAATAATGCAGTTTATCAATTGTCAGCCAAATGGTTAACTAAACATCACTAAAAGAAAGCAATAAGGAAGACAGTACACACTGAGGATGAGCTTGTCTGCAGGAACGCACAGGTCAACTTTGTGCTGCACTTTGTATTAAATTTCCCTTCACAATCTAAAAGGAAACTGCTGCTCCTGATGTATATTGGCATTCAAACAGCACCGGGGAACTTGTTTCAGGCACATTCTGAAATAAAGGAGAGCCTAGTAACTAAAGTTCATTAGTGCAATTTATCTACAGGCTCAGAAATAAACAATAATTTCCCTATGCCATAAGTGCCCATTAATGAAAAAAAAAAAAAAAGCAGACATTATTAAAGTCTAATTATTCCGGCTCACCTGAGAAAAAACTTTTAATATTTACTTTAATTAAACAAACACAAAATGAAATTAAAAAGAAATGTAATGACAAAGATGTTCCTAAAAATAATTATAATATGTGAAAAACTGCATACATGTCAGCACAACTGGAGGTTAGAGAACTGAGAGTCAGAGAGTGTTGACCAAGATGGAGTAGAAGGTCTTGCAGAAGCTGCAAAGCGGTGGAGGGTAGAAATAATGCTGACACAGCTGATATCTCACTGAGGCAACCAAATGCACAGTGTAAATGTCTTAGCATAAGAGTACCAGTTTTAACCTATACTGATTTCACAGTTCACTGACTGCCAAGTTTACACTTAAAGAGCACAATACCACAACCTCCTCTTTGTTTCCTGTGTTTTTTTTCACAGATAATTGTATATCTCTATTTTCTATCTATACAGTGTTGTGAAAAAACATTTTCCCCTTCTGATTTGTTTGCATGGTTGTCACACTTAAATGTATTAATAATAATAATAATTGATAATTTATTGATCGCTTGTGGCAATTTTTTGTGGACAATAATGTAACTGTTGTCAAAGGTGTTTTTACAAAGTACACTGTACTGTATATGCTCTGGGTCTTTCAATTCATAGCGTCGCTTTCCATTAAAAATAAAATTTACAATAAATATAACACAGCATAATGTGCCAAAAGTGAATACTTTCCAGTGGGATTCTACACTGTTGTACCCAAAATTATACAACTAATTTGCAAATTAGCTGTAGAGGCAAAATTTACACTTTCAGCTGCTGACATTGAACAAATCAAACAAGAACAATTTATATAGCAACACAATAGTAAGTGGTTCCTCCAAATCCTCAACAGAAAATGCAGCTTTTAGTCACTACTGCACTCACTACTTTGAAAGTTATTCAACCCCCTGAATAGAATCCCTCAAAAGGCCACATATGCAAATCAGGTATTGTCTCAAGCACACCACGTGCAACTAATCAAGGGCTTGATTAGTTGCACGTGGTGTGCTTGAGACAGAACATGTCAAATATCTCAACTGGCTGGGGGTTTGTTGACTGTTATGTTTGATTGTGTATTAGAAATGTGCTTTGTCCAGAGAATTGACAAAATGATCCTTGTATGTCACAAACAAGGAAGAGGATACAACTAGAATTAATGGATTGCAGTTGTATGCCTCCACTAACCAGTGACGTTGTAGTTTACATGCATGTCTGTCCAGACTCATTCTAACAAATTTATGCATGAGTCCAAGATGTTTTTGCCAGATGTAGTGAAATTCCTTTCAGGCATTTCTGTGATATAGCATTGATGATAATGAGACATGCATGAGGCCACTAAAAGCTAATCATTTTATCAGTGATTTCAAAGGGTTAGTTGTACCATATGTAGAGAAAGTCCCTACAAGTGTTCTTTACATATGAAATTCACAAGAAAGGGCCAAAAGACCTGGATGAACATAAAGTCAGTGTGACCAAAAAGAAATCAGATCATAACAGAGTCCGTGTTGACAGTTGAAATTTTCTTGTATATATCACGTTCACAATGATGCACTGGAAGCCTGTAGCATGTGGAAGGCAAGATGGATTCATTCAAGTATCAGGACATCGTAGGAGAATGCTGCCTGTAGGGCAGCTAAAGCTTGAGCATTATCTGACCTAAATTTTCTAGATTCTAGAGTGGTTTAGAAAAAATCTAGTGACCCCGCAATTTTGGTGCCAGACCTGACTGTTGCATAGGCTGGTGCTATTATTTTCCTAACCAATATAAACCTCTTCAAAATTATACATATTTTATTTGTGAAAAAAGAATAGACATGTCTACTGTAAATGCACAAGATAGGTTTAATTTTGAACATGGGAGAAACTTTAAAGATGTTCACATTTTCTAATTTGATTCTATACATTGTAGACAAGATGGTGACATCCTAGTTTCTTGTTTCTTAGTCATTTTCAAGCAAAGTAAAGACAATTTGGTGAAGAAAAAATGTGTTATTTATTATTATTTGGTATTGGATAAACAAAGAGATATACATTATTATGTACAGGAAAGTGGATTGAGATGCACCTAGGACATGCTTAGCACACATGCAACCAATGGATGCTGTTGGCTTGCGGTAATTTCCTGTAATTATGAAATAAACAATGTATGTGGACAATATGTTTGAATACAATTGATTTTCTGAAAATATGCCATACTTTGTGTTTCCTTGTATGAAATTCCACCCTCTAGTTAATTTCAGCAGCTGAGAAACACATCAAATCTGTCCATGGAATTGGATTCTAAGTTCAATTTGCTCTGTAGAATTACTGTTTGCCCTCTGAGCTTGGTGGGATTCCTCCCATTCACATACCCCCCCTTGATTGTGCTGTAATAGAGTTGTCAGAGGGGAGAGTGGGATTTGATGGTAAAGTCCTACGTACACACTGTGCTAATGTTTGGTAAACTTGAGGGGGAATGCAGATCTGTGGTAATACTTTTGAACGTTTTCTTCCCATTGCCGTTTTGGAGTTTAAAAACAAAGACTAGATAGACTTAAAAAAACTGGCAAATTATAATTAATCCCACCAAAGTTTAAAGACTGCTTTGTAGTTGGATATTTTTTGTAATTAAATTTTTAGAATAATATACAGTTTAAGAATAATAATTTGATCATTAATATGTATGTCAGAAATATGAGAAAATAAGGCCAAATAGTAAATAAAAGGACTTATACTTTAAGGCACATACAAGTTTTATCTGTTGCAATTTGTGACAGTGTCAGGATGTTTTATGCAAAGTAGCACTAGTACAGTATGCGATTTGTGGTGTGAAATAATTGATATTACATGATTAAGCCATGTAATTGGTGTGCCTGTCATTGTTGATTGCTGCACCAGGAGAAAGCTATGTTTCATTGCCCCACCTCATGAATGTGCATTCACATCTGCAAGCAGCAATACCCACTAACATCCCAACATGCAGTAATATATATTCAAATGCAATGTGAAATATGACAGGAAAATGAATCATTTTTGATATATCCATCATAACCAAGAATTGACTAAATACAGGAGACAGTGTGATGCATGGATAAGCAAGGACTTTTTTCATTTTATTTTGCCTGCTGTAATTCTTATTGCTTTACTTCTTCATGGACATTTCACTGATGGTTCAAACCATCATGAGGCCATGCATCCAATAAGGCATCCACTTTTCAATAAATCCAAATCAATGTTCACTTGGGTATGAATTTGAATAAGTGAGTTTATTGAAAAGCACTGAGGCATACAGGAAGGTTCATACATATAATGCAAAATAAATGTGCCAATAAAAAAATAAAATAGACAAAGTCTGAAGAATTTTAAAGCACACTTTGGAAACCTATATACTCTTCAGACTTTGAAGACATAATTAGCATATTTGTTCATTCATATTGAAATCTATGTGATGTAGTTGAATACCGTATAGCTATTCTATGCTTATACCCATTTTATGGTTTAAAAACCATTCAGTCCTGTGTATCTAAAAACAGTAAACAATACAGTTCCAATATTGTTCAGTAACCTGTTTCAGAAGTAGTGTGCTTTTCAGTTTTTTTCAGGTTCATGTTATGAACACTAAGTATATATTCAGAAATGCAGTGAAGTCACCTGTTTATTTAGGCCATAGGGCTGTGATGGCAATTAGCTGTCTCCAGAATTGGAGACAGCTAGAGAGCTTGGGATCGGGTTAGTCTGAAAAGATGTATCTGCATGGTATTTTGGCCAAGCTTATTTAAACCTGCTTTGTTAAAGTTTTTTGAAGGGAGTTTAACCAGTAATCAGACTTTGTGGAATTACTCTCTGCACTCAATGTTAGCATTTTTCAGTTGCTGTCCTGTTGCTGTTTCCTGTTCCTGTTATTTGTAGTCTTGGTTGTCAGCCTGCTTGTATGGTAGATACTGCTAAAAATAGAATATACTGGATGGCAGTACTGTAGCCTTTAACAGATTCTCTAATTTATCCACAGAATGTTTTAATTTTTAGTCTTGCAGTCACCTCTGGAGAGGTCACAGCAAGTCCATTGATACATTTAATTGAATGTTATTCTTATGGTAAATGTGTATTAATGAAAAAAGAAAACTATGAGAAAAGGGAAGAATATAATGTGAAATAAATTAAAAGTCATATAGATTGTGCATAACAAACATCTATCACTTTTCATTCCCAGTTCAACTAATTAACTTAAGTCAAGGATAAAAAAATATATGCATCGTGGCACTTATTTCATGGTTCTTTCTATTCATGCATTTATACTTCTTGATTTCTGGCAAAAGACTAGATGTAGTAGTGATTCTGTTTATTACATTTGTCAGTCACCACTGTAATTATCAGCAGCAATACAGAACTGCCTATACATACCGTGACACACACACACACACACACACACACACACACACACACACACACACATAATTACTTGTGTAATTATAGTGTATAAAGGGAAATATCTTGTAGTCAGTAACGTGTCTGCGCAGTGAGCGTCACAGTATGACAGAATAATAACCATCATTAAGGTATAAAGACAGAGGCTTTTAGTTCTAACAAATATCACTTCCTTTACCCATCATTAACTCAACAGTCTAATTGTGTATATTAATGTGCATGTGCGAATAACATTGCATGCTTGTGATATCACATTTCTTAGGATGCATAGATTATCCT
Organism: Ctenopoma multispine; assembly: GCA_034779795.1. Lineage (NCBI taxonomy): Eukaryota > Metazoa > Chordata > Actinopteri > Anabantiformes > Anabantidae > Ctenopoma > Ctenopoma multispine. The sequence continues at coordinate 12,861,340 of JAUYWH010000005.1, read as the reverse complement.
TAAGGCATTTGGATCCCACAGGGAACAAGCAGAAGCAGGTTTCAGTTTGTTTTAGCTGTATTTGTGTATTGTGGTTTGGGATCTGTTCAGTTTACATCTACCTTATTTAATGATGACGACAAGTTAGGAGTAGAACTCAAGCCTGGTCAGTTACTGCTGATAAGAATCAAGTAATGAGAAAAATGTTATGTGACACAAACAGATTTGGATCACAATTCAAAAAGTTTACAAGGATTTATTGATGTGATCTGAATGAGTAATTAATATAATAAAAAGGGTTGTGGGTGTTTGATTGTGTAAATGTTCACACAGCTTACTTTCTCTGTATGTTACTTATTTGGAGATCTTCACATGCATATGTATGTGGGGGGTGCACTGTGTATTTGTTGAAGTGTGAGTCCCCTTTGTTTGACATGAAGGGTAATTGCAGCTTTTGTTGACTGTTGGAGGCAGGTGGTGAGCCATCTGGTGACGGCAGGTAAGAGAGAAGGATGGAGGGGCTTTGGGGACGGGAACGTTGAGTTGTGGAGGAAAAAATGGATTCACCCCACCATCAATCACACATGGATAAACAGCAGGCACAGGGGCAATGGGATGGATTGGAGGATGGGGGAGGACAAGATAGAATGAAAAATAGAGATAAAAGAGGTGTTGAGTTACTTTGAGAATTGTCTGATCAGGATGTGTGGACATGCTCAGTTGTGTGGTTGTCTCCATGCTTTTGTGACAATGAAGGAATAATGAGGCGAAAAGAATCAAAAAGAGAAATAAGACAAAAATAGCAACAAAAAAAGCCTCTGCTTATAAATACTATTAATATGAAAGTTCTATGATAATCTATGATTTAAACCAATCATTTACAATGTTTTTGTTTGTCACAGAAGATTACTACTACTTTGCTGACTAGAAGCCACCTGGTTAGACACTTGCTGACACAACTAAAAGTTACAGGTGTTACTCAGTTTTAGTAAGGCTTCATCCTCTGCAGTCATACGGTGTCCAAACTTTTTTAGCAAGGGTCAAATTTGAAGAATTAAGAGTTTTTAACCACGGTCAGATGTTTGTATGGAATGCAGGTGTCAAGTTTTGCAGAATAGCCTTTCCACGTCACCAATACATTTTTGCCCCATTCTCTTTTCTTCCTTTAGGATTTTCTGTATGTGATAGGTCTATCTTTTCCTATTCACATTTTGTGTAATTCTGTTTCTTAAAATGTACCTTGAATGTCTTTGCTGTCTTATATATTTGCTGATATATTGGTTGATATATCAGCGGTATATGCAGCATGCATTCAGAGACTTATCATGTATGCCTTTTAGTATTGCCATTGTAACCACATCTCACACTTTAAAGTTAATGTTTAAATTGTTTTGACGTAGAGGAAGTGTACTGTACAAGTTTTTAAACATTTTAAGGACGTTATAATTTGATACTTGTACAGGTTTAATTTGAATGCTTTTCTAATAACTATGATTGAAACTTTTGACCAACTCTTGAACCATATCTATATATACACTGTGTATTCGTGGCCGTGAAATAACACCATGTGTTCATTTAAAGAATGTTTTAACCGTTCCACGACACTGGCCTTCAGGTCGCTACCTATGGTAAAATACATGATGTTGTTTTTTATCAATTTATCAATTTTCCCTCATTCGTCGGAACTTTTTCAGGGATACCGCTTTTTTCTGGATCAGATGGATTATAATGCATCTTTTTTAATGAGGGGTGCCATGTGCAGTGCTTTACTTGTTAGAGTGTTTTAGAGTTTAACACACATCATATTACAATTTAAACCAAAGTTTTTTTGAGCAGCCACTTAAATGGTTACTCATGAACTCATCAAACCTTCTGGCTCGTCCAGAAGGAGATATGCTGGTGGAGAAGGAGGCAGATCGGGGAACACATCATCCAGGTGGTGGGGCAGGTGGAGGACAGTTCAATCCCTTTCCCGAAAAAAGGTCAGGCTCAGAAACACAGATAAAATTGTGCATTGATTTTTATGCATTAATGTGCAATATGAATGCGTATAAGTGAAGTAGACAGTAGAAGTATATATGCATCTGTATGTCTGCAGTTGTGTGTGATTGTTCTGTAGAGTCAGACTATCATTTTACTGTCACAAGTCTTCAGGGATAAGGGATCCTTTTCCAGACACAGCCGACCCAGTTTTAAAAACTAATTGCAGCATAGCATAGTGCAAAACTGCTACAAAACTCTGCAACAGTGAGGAGTTAGGGTTTAAATAGGTTTTAGCCAGTGCAGTTTGTCTTATGAGGACAGAACATAATTCTCAAAATTCTAGACATGACTTGTAACTCTCCTCTTGAAATATTGTTGTGCAGTTATTTCCTCCACTTCACTTGATTGTAATATAAAGTCCTGTGATTAGAACTAATGTTTTATTAAAATTGTAGTAGTAAAGCTCAATATCAACACTCAGAACATTCAGTCTCTTTGCTGAAATGTTAAACCTTATCACATAATGCATGTGATGTGTTGTTTTTATATTTGGCTCTGACATATAGAATGGCATAAATTTGATGATTCAATACATCCCTTGTTGCTGACCACACTGCTACAATATAGTCATTTTAAATGGATTCAAAGTATGCTCACTGTTCCTTGTAAGAGCCTTCAAAGTCTCACATAAAATGAATGTCATTTCCCAAATTGACTAAGGTGTCACCAATCACCTGATTGAAAACGCCACAGCTTATTTCTGGCTTTATGCAAATGCAGCCTCGAGATGTTTGGATATTAGCAGTATTTCACTCGTGCTGAACTTTGCTGTGGCAGGTCTTTGATTGGTAGAGTGGTTATGAATAAATATGCATTAAAATTGTGTGTTGGGCCTGGTGGGCAGGTGAGGAAAAAGGAAGGAATGGACAGGTGTATAAATGTGTATAAATGGATATAAATTGATGAAAACAGTAAAGAAAATAAGTTTGGAGAAATGCGGGAAAAATGTTTAGCATAGACTGTGGTTTAAGGAGTGATAAAATAGAGGTCTTTCATGCTGCTACTTTATCAATGTTTCACATTTTCAAAGATTAGCAGCTTGTCATCAACTTCTAGGATTTCATATACTCCATGTGTGTACCACTAGTCATTTTGAGGTCCCTCAAGATCTGTGTTAAAAGTTATATTGCACCTACACAGGTATGTACTACAGGTATGTGTCTCGGGAAGATATCCTGCTTACTTACCTCTATAACACACACTGATAACATCCATCCATACTGCACATTCATACAGTACATGCATCCATTAGTACATCTAAAACACTTTTTCAGTCTTTAACCCCTCCTCCCTGCCTCTTATGCAGTGGAAAGATGATTCAGTAGATTCTGTAGCTTTGATGTACCAAGGAGTATTCACAACAGACAGCTCCCATATGTCTTATCTGATGGTTCTGTATCCCAAGCTCCCTTACAGATGTCCCACAATGCAGACAAGTGAGACAACCCAAGCTACATGGGACAAGTTATGACACAAGTCAGCATCAAACAACTGAATGCCTATATGAATACCTTTCCGTGTATTTGACACAGTTTTTCTATCAGCCTCCCTCTTTGTCTTCTCGTTGCTCTTAGTTATTTAGTTTATTTGTTTGTATGTAAGAGAACACCAAGGGATTTGTGACTACAAATTCACAAAAATGTACCATACTTACCATACCCTCTATGCATATTGTCCAGCTACTCTTACCATTTGGTTGGTCTGCAGTAGTGGAAACTAACATTTACTGTATTTAAATACTGTACTTGAGTACAATTTTGAGATATTTTATACTTTTGTATCTACTGACTATTATAGGTCCTGTTCACATGTGAACATTTCTCTTATTTTGTAGTGGGGGTTTTTTCTGTGTCTTTGCAGGATGGTGATACACCATGTTACACTATGGACATCAAAGTTGTTGAGTTTGTTCTGTTTGTTCTTGTTTGTTTTCTCTCTACTGTTTTGGACTTTTGTTTACAGCTGTGTCTGGGAATCCCGTTCACAGCCATGACCCTGCTGTTTACACCAGGGATCAGCTGGTAGCATTTCACAGCACAGTTACACTAGGAAAGACTGGACGTAAGGCACAAGCTAAGGAGATCTAGAAGATGAGAGAACTGAGCCAGTGTTCTGGCTACATTCTGGCCACATCACTCTTGGATCCGAATGGATGGATCTGCTACTTGCTGTTAGCATGAGACCCTTTTATCTACTGAGGGATTTCTTGCATATTATTGCAATATCTACATATGTCCCTCCCTCTGCACATAGTGAAGCAGTTTGTGATCTTCTGCACTTAATTGTTAGAGTCCAGATGCCCTCCACATTATCAGTGGAGATTTTAATCATGCCCCTCCATTCTCCTGTTCCCACATTCACCCAGTATATTTCATGCCACACCAGAGACAATAAAACATTGGACCTATTTTATACAAACACTGGAGAAGCTTATATTTCATCTCCTCTCCACCTCATGGGAAGATCAGATCAGAACCTGATTCATCCCCTGCCATACAAACCTCTTATATGGAGGCAAGCAGCTACCACCTGCACAGTGGGGACATGGTCTGATGAGACAGGTGAGGCTCTGAAAGACTGTTTCAAATCAGCTGTGTGGTAAGAATTGTGCAGTGCACATGGGGAGGATATTGACAGCATAACAGACGGTATAACAGTCTATATCAATTTTTGTGTGGAGAACAATGTACCCACCAGGACTTCTCAAACAATAAGCCCCATGGACCAACTCTGATATAAATCTTTCCTTAGGGAAAAAAGAGGTCTCCTTGTTAAGAAACAAGGAGGAGCTGAGATCTGTGCAAAAGGAGCTATGAAGGAAGATCGGGGGGGGGGGGGAGTAGGGGGGAATGTGTGTAGTAAATATAATAAATAATAATAATTTATACTTTATACTTTAAAGACCTTTGGGGAAATTCTTTTGGAGGCAGCTGCATTTTAGGCACCAACGGTTTGGCGTTCAGTACAAACTGAGCCATGGTCAAATGCATTTTATTTGAAAAGCTGTTATAGTGATGTAGATCCATTTCAAATGTGACTGCAGGATGGACCAGATAGGAGAAACCGTTTTGATTTGAAACAGTGCTGTGTATAATAAAGTGACAAAATTAAATCACTAATAATGTATACTTTTTTGCAAGGTACACTGACACAACACAAACTTAGTCCACTTAGTCCAAGGAAATTAATGAATAGAGTTGAGGTTGATGGTGGCACTTGTTGTATATGTAGCTGTCACACAGCGTTAGTGTTAGCACTGGGGTCAAGCATAGCCAGAATGAGCTCTGACTTCCTCTGAGTTAACACCAGCTCATTAGTCAAGTTGAGCAGGGCAGTCACACCTCAACACACACTCTAATTTCTTCTGTCTCGTTGTCTGCCCCTCACTTCCTGTCTTCCTATGTCCGTCTTCTCTTCACTTCTCTTTCCCTGTCTCTCTTTCTCACATACACACACATTAGTATTAATCCATGGCAGCTTGTTTCTACACATATAAAGTTTGTTTACCAAGCATAAATAATCACCTAACATTCAGTATTAGTTAAATGAAATGGAAACTGAACATACTGGAATTGTGTAACTACTCATACAGTACTTCTATTTAATGAACTCAGTCAATCTTGTTCACTAGTCATGGTGTTTATAGGTACTAGAAAGAGTTCTATGTAATTAGCACAATTTGTCTTTGTCAAAGGTTATTTCCCAGCATTTGTCAATTTCTCTTTTTTCTCAAGGCCAATCATAGCACCCCTGTCATAAATTGCTCTGTTTGTTCCTCCTTTCATCCATGCACTAACATCAACATCAAAGAGGACTCATACCTTATCTTTAAGTCTATTGTCTCAGCTCCAATGAATTAACAGCATTACTATTATTATACATGTCTGAGCCAATTTCTACTATAAACTTTCAACACATAAAATAAAATAGAAAATACAAATATTTTGATACTCTTTGTTGTGTCTGAGAACAGAACGTATAAATATAAATATATTTATTTATACTGTCTATTTACTAGGTATAGTCTTGTCTAAATTTCAGCAACTTAGTAAATTACTACTAATTCTTACTGTTCTAGATCTCACCAAACTCTCCTCTTTATCTGTGTTGTACTCTCTCACTCTCTCTTCTCTCTTTCTTTCCTCTGCTTTCTATTTTTTCTCTCCCCATTTCTTCCCAGTGACTTTGTTCCTGCTAATCCCAGTAGGGAGTTAATTATAGACTATAGGTCTAATGGCATGAAGTAATTATAGAAATCCAATGAGAATTCACTGGTCACACCCACTTTCTATTCCTCACTCAAATAGTCTTTTTCCCTATTTCACTTTTGCCATCACCACTTCATTTGCTAGCAAATACAGAAAAAGAGACTCTAATTATGATGATAGATATGATTCACTGTAGTGACATTTAATGTCAAACAGTAATGTCATGAAGTGTCTAAAATGGAAAATCTTAATCCGTTGGGAATCATCAGTAGATTGAATTCAATTCAATTCACTTCACCAGGACTCTACAATAAATAGACAATGTGGCCTGTTATGACATAAACAGTTCTGGGTCCTTAAAAAAAACATTAATATGCTTTCAGGACAAAATGAATATTTGCAGCAAATTTCATGGCAAGTAGAGATGTCAAGATATCATGTTCTGGATGTTTATTGCATACACACAAACCACTGGGATGAATACTAATTATTTGAATTTGAATTGAGAAGTACTCCACACTGTGCTGTTGAGAATTATAGATTTGGTTTGTAAGGCCACACTTATACTGTTGACAGGGCCAGTGCCTATATGACAAATGAAATTCTCTGTCATCTTTGCTGTAGTTTGAAGTTGGAGGTTATAGCTGTCATAAACCCAGTTTGAACTTGTGAGTTAAGATCTTTAATGAGGAGACTGCCCTTTTCCGGACTGTAAGGTTGATGTTTCATATATCAGAGCTCTTGTTTAGAATTAGGGCTGACATGCAAATTATTTTTGACAAATTAGTCATGAAACGTTAGTCACAAAGCTTTTAGGTGACAAATAACTGACGAATTAGGCCTCTCCTTAACAAACCTTGCTTTAAGGAAGATCAAAGTTAAAAAACTAACAGAAGTTGACATTTAGGAATAGACTTTTTAATAGCTTTCAAAAGTAGGTAGTGTTGTGTTTTTCTGTATTGTTCCTCCTCAAGCTTGAAAAGAGGCTAATGGTAGTGGTAATATTATATTATATTGTACTTTTGTTCCAACGGTCTGAGTCTGTTTGACAACATTTGATTTGATTTGGAAAGAATACACAATTACTAATCATGCATGAAGACTGAGCTGTCATCTTTTAATAACATGAACTGAGTATGTGCACACACACTGGCGCACACACAAATTTAAAGTACGCACTTACTTTAAGCGACACTGTGCCCACATAGCTGATGCGGTAGAGGTAGGGCTTATGAAAGAGATGAGCAGCAGCAGCCTTACAACAAAGTTTGTGGCGTTTTTAGCATTGTTAGCAAGGAAACTAATGGCATGGCATTTATTATCAGTATTTATCAAATACAGTGCTGGGAAAAAATATTTGTTTCCTTCATGACTTTTTAAAAATGTTTTCTGCCACTTAAATGATTCAGATCATCAAACAAATGTATATTAATATTATTTTACATTATATTCAGTTATATTTGATATGTATTGTTATATAATACATACATATAATTATATTTATACACAAAGATAACCCGAGTAATTACAGATTGCAGTTTTTAAATGATGATTTCATTTAACAAGGTAAAGAAGCTGTCCAAACCTGCCTGACCCAATGTGAAAAAGTAATTGCCCCTCCTCCTCACTGAATCATGAATGAACTGTGATTTAACACATTCTCTGGAAAGCTGAGTTCAATTTCACAATTGCTGTTTCACAAGCTGTCCCCAGTGTGGTGTTCAGAATCCATAACACTTGCAAGAAAAAGTAAGTTATATGTTCAATGGGTTTGTTCAAGAAAGAGAAGATGAAAGAACATGAGAGGAAAATTTGTTCATTATTATAGTTTGGGAAGTCACATTATTATCTGTCACATTTGATTTCCACTGTGACCAGAGGACGCTTGAAAAACAGAATATTATGAAATTGCATCTAAGAACCCCTTTCTGAATCAGTCATTCCTTGTATAATTTAATAGATAATGTTGTTACTTACCTAAAGGTACAAAGAGGTCAGAGGTCATTATAAAACTCTAAATGTGCATTTATAAAAAGATAATCACTCTGTCATTAACCTACTTGCCATAATATGCAAATTTAAAATATGTTTTGTACTTCTAACCTTATATTGGATGGACTTGTTTTTCATATGTGATTTTTTTAGTATAAAAGAACACTCAGTATGAAGCTTATTTTCATATCATTTCAACAGCCACCTGGAGTTGTTTGCAGTGATTATCATGTGTTCCTTCCTAAGTATTCAGTTAATTTGCAACACAAAATGATGCTTGTCAAAATTACTCGCTTGAGGTGCGTATCACTTTCATAAAGCTGTTGACTTTGTCTCAAGTGTAAATGCTTGATTGTGATTTGGAAAGACTTCACTCCTGGTGTGAGACCTACCCTGGGTTAAGTGGGATGTCATCTTCTTTTCCCTGTGGGAAGAAGTTCAATAAATGATGCTCAACTACTTAAAAAGTTTGTGTGTGTCTGTACATGCATATACAGGATGTGTGTGTTCAGCTGGAAATGATAAGAATTATATCTGACACCACACATCTTTTGAATTTTGATTATGTTGTTTTTTTGAGTAAAGGACATTCTCATACATACCTAGCTGTCTACTCACCGAAAATGACTAAATTCAACAGTGAGTCCTTATAGAACTCCATGTAATAATCACTTAGGTAATTCATTACTGCAGCAGAAATAAAAGTAAAAAAATTATATTCTTAATGTCACCTTCTCAAAGAGTTGCCATCAATTAGTCAATTTCAGGAGTTTTGTTTCACTGACCTTTGCAATTTAGGCCAATTAAAATGATTAAGGTATGACATACAGTATATGGCTGTACCTCTTATAGCAGCACACTGATCGATCATTCCTTGACACTTACCGTTGAAACACGTGAAAGTTGGCTACCTACGTCAACAGCATGCTAAGCTTCATAACAATTCTGTACTTTATGTCCTGAGCTGTGGTAACACACAAATTTCCCCACTGTGGGATCAATAAAGTTCTATCTTATCTTATCTTATCTTATCTTATAACACCACAGATATAAAACTAAAACATTCCTATTCCAACCAAATTCTGGTGATGTGCTTACCATTTTTCCATATTTTTGTTGAGCAGAGTAACTTTATTATTTACAAATGTGTCACATTTGTGAGGCCTGCTAATGTTCTGTTAAACATCAGAATGTTAGATTCAATGTTTTTAATGCCCCTAAAATATTCTACAACACAGGGTAAATGCTAAGGCACATATACAAATACTTCATTATATATGCCTTTGAAAACACTACTTCACACACAAATGCAGCACATACAGTATATTTGTTCAGCATATGTGAAGCTCTGCATCCAGAGGTCCTGGGGTTAAATTGCAGTGAGAAGGTAATTATAAGAGAAATATCAGAGATATCAGAAATCATCAGTGTTAGACAATTATACTGTACTCCACTTTTCAGATTTCACCTGAGGACAAATTTAAATTGTGTTTAACCGACAAACAAATACACATACGATAGATCCCCCATCCTTCTTAGCCTCCTTCCTCCTCCCTACAGCTCAGATTTGTGTGGTAACCCTCTATAATTCCCATTATGGTGGTGTCGGGTTTGGTGCTGAAGCATCTGGGTGGCTTAGCTGTCTAAGTGGCACCATTCCAAACCAGCTTTTCTGTTCCTCTCCCAAACTGAGACTTTGGCTTGTACACCACTGGTAGCATATAGCTCACAGCAGAACCTTTACAACCACAGTATCTTAAGATGTATATTTTAGTTTGGAAAGACAGTGGCATACAATTAGTTAACATGGAAAGACACGTAAGTGGTTTTTTTTTTGTTATTATTTTTGACAGTACTGATCCAACAGTACTGCTGTAAATCCACTGAAATCTCTGTAATAATCAACTGCTCAGATTTCCATGGTAACTCACAGTGTCCTCTACTTATGTGATATGTTCAAAAACTCCAGAAGAGCTACTAAGATCACCTTGTGGTGAGATTTGTTTGTCAATATTCAAAGATGACTTTGCTCTCATCCCTTACTGCCACTCTTGCCCTTTTATACTTACCACGGACCCTCAACCACTCAACTCTCACAGAGGTGCCGCTGCTGGTGCTTGCACCCTCATAGCATGGAGACAATATCAGTTTGTCTGGTGCTAAAAGTCAAGTTTTCTGCTGAGGCTCAATCATATACTTCAGTTGTCTTGATTCCTGCATTGGTAAAGTTACATGGCCTTTGTCTACTCTATTATCTAATAATTAGTAGCTAATAACTAATGCACCTAAAATCTAGTTATAATTGTTCAATATTACTAAAAATATCAAGTTATGCATGAGGTAGTTACCAGTGGTTAATGAATATGTGCCTCTTTTTTTATGAGGAAGCAATTGCACATTTTCTAGACTCATTGTGTATAAGGGGCAGCATAGTGGTAGAGGAGTTAGCACTGATGCCTCATGGCTCATGGTTTGAATCCAGGCTGGCTGGCAGGGATCTTCTGTGTGGAGTTTGCATATTCTACCCATGCTTGTATTGCTTTCATCCCACAGTCCAAAGACATGCAGTTAGGTTAATTGGTGACTCCAAATTGGCAAAGGGGGGTGAATGGTTGTTTGTCTCATACATCAGCCCTGGGATAGACCAAAAGACCTCTCCGCCCTCCGCCCTTTGCTGCAATTGGCTCCAGTAGTGGATGAATGGATGCACTGTGTAGAAAATATTGCATTTAGATGCAACTATGAAGTGTAATTATGGGTGGCATGATAGCTCAAGGGTGACTGGTTCGATTCCCAGACTCAGCAAGCTAAATGTTTCGGTGTCCTTGGACAAGACACCGATACCCGGACCCTTGGCGCTTCACAGAGGCAGCAATTTCCCCAAGGAATTTCCCCAAGGGGATCAATAAAGTACCAATTTATTTCTTTTCTTTCTTTTTCTAATTATGCAAGTGAATGGATAAAAGCATTTCTTTTCACTGACAGCACACACCAATCCTGTAAATATGAAAAAGAGGCAGGTAGTCCAGTGATTCAATTCAGTAATAAAATACCATGTGCAATAATTTATATAAGAATCTAACGTGTGTGCATGTGTCTCTGGATTTATGTACGTGTCTGGGTGTGAGACAGAGATGGATGGAGTTTCTAGTATAAAAACTAAAGTTAAATGTCACACCTGCCCATCACAACACACCTGCTCTCACTGACGCATCCGCTTTGACAGGCTGACATTTACACACCTCAACAGACCAACACACACCAGTGTTCACCCAGACACACACACATGCACATACATGGGCTAATAAACTGTATATGCATGCACATTCACATACAACAGGGTCTAAAAGGTAAAATCCACGTACCTATAGTTCAGTGTTCATGACTCATTTCGAAAAATCCCAGACTTAATTTATTATTTTATTCTATAGATCTAGAAGACTAAGTTATAATCCACTTCAAATTACTTCCTGTGATATTTCAGGGTTTAATTTAGTTTAGTTTTCAGAGTTATTGATTGTGTATGTGTTGTGCTCTCTAATAAACATCACTGATTGTTGGCGTTTTTCCCCCTGACATGATGGGTCTACTATCATAGCACACCGTCAATGCACAGCTTTTGTCGACGAACTCCCGCAGGAGCTGAACTATGACTCCTGACATCTACATGGCACTCTGCCAAAGCTCAGCTCTGGTTGATTAAGCATCACAGCATGAGTACTGTCAAACTTTCAAATTAGTGCTGCTCTGACTAAATCCTGTTGTTTTGTTGGCAGATATAGGAATGAGTATATGGTTTCCATCCAGTTGCTAATATCAAGTGATGTTTTAAGAGCCTACACATGCCACGACACCAGTTTCTCTCAGGTTTGTCCTCTGAAATCCATTTTATCAGTATAATCACTTTCCATAGCTTTTTAGAGTTACGTGCAAACCTTTGTCTGCATGTTTGTCTTGTGAAATACAGGCAACATTTCTCCAGTGTCAGAATAAGATGGTGAGTTCACTGGACTCTTATTATTATCAGCTCAAATGCTCATTCATGCTTCATATTGTGGGAAGTATGTGTTTTTCTGCAACAAAACACATGTGCTAATGCAAGTTCTGATAAAATATAGCTCAGACTATCATATTGCTGGTTGCTGTAGTCAGACAACCTACTCTTGACTCAGGGGTTTTAGACAAGTATGGGGCGATTTCCAGCCAGCCCTTTATCTCTAAAATCCTTGAAAAGTAGCTGCAAAGCAATTATGTGACGATCTGTGCAGGAATAACTTATATGAAGATTTCCAGTCAGGGAGTACATCTTCCCTTACCTGCAGACAATGGCCTTCTCTCTATTCTCATCTTGTTAGATCTTAGGGCTGCATTTGACTATATAGATCACAAGAGTTTATTACACAGACTAAAACATGTCATTGTGATTAAAGGAACAGCACTAGGCTACCTTAATCAGTTGTTCATGCTAATGATAAGTCATCCATGCATAGACAAATTAGTTACGGAGGTCCACATTGAAGTACTTGGACAAACTCTTTTCACTTTCACTAAAGGGCAATATTATAAGAAAACACTTCTGCTACACAGATGGTACCTAGGTGTATATTTCTATATAACCAGATGAAATAAATAAATTAGTCATTTCAAGCATGTTTAAAAGAAACATTTCCAAAATGTTGCAGGCAGAGTTCTAAGTGGAATCAGAAGACCAACTCCTCTGCTCAAAGTTTCGTTATCTAGGATGATGTTTTATTTAAAACTTTGTTTTGTTTTTTTAATGGAGGTTTAATGTAAGCTTTTGATCTCAGCATACCTCTATAACACAGTCAATCCTACTACACTGTTGATATGTACAGATATACAGTTACAAGAATTCACTTTCTTTGTAAAAGACAACATCACATAAACTAGGCATATGTGATACTTTTCAGATCCTAGTGGTCGTGTTGTGAGGTACTTTTCTTAAGACAAGGGACTCTCAGTGGATAATCCTGCAACTGCTGAAATTAGCTGGCAGAAATGGAATTAACCACAAAGGCACTTATCTTTACATATATACTAAATAAACTATTTATTACACTAATTAAAATTATTATTACTTGTTTAGAAACTAATTATTAACTTAACATGGGCATTAGCATATGGAGTATAAATAAACTATAAGAAATTTCTGAATTGAATCATATAGTGAAATTTATATTGTTCACCTAAGAACAATCTTGTTTCATTAGCATTATATGATGGATGGAAGGTGCTTACAGTAGTGTTCATTAGGTGGCTACAGCAGGGAAGTTGCTGCAGGCTGTTGGCTCTCAGGTGTCTGTCTGGCTAACCAGCTGGGTCTCAGGCAGCACATGGTGAAGTAGACAAGGGGCACTGGTTGGAATTGGCTACACAGAGGTCTCAGCTGCTAAAGCAATGTCCAGGGAGGTTCCCTGTTGGGACTGAAATGTTCTTTTATGGTCTAATAAATGTGTTAGAAGGCTCCTTATCCAATCTTTTTTTGTAATATGTTTATTATTAAAACAAATATTATTGAAATTATATTTGAAACAGTTACATACCAGTTGTTCTCTTTAAAAAAACAACAACAACAATACACCGGGATCTTTTAATCCCCTTTTTTTTCCAAAAAATCAAATACCTCCATGTCAAGGAAAAGACAGAAATATGCTTTGTTTGATAATAAATATCATATCATCATTTGGTAATAAAATGTGTTCTTCATCACACAGAAATATTGTTTATCCCATAAAGTATGAGAAATAAATCCAGTGATAGTTAGGAATACATCACAGAAAAGGTCAGAGGTGAATTTATTCTGGCACTTAAATCATTACTTGTAATGGGAATTGTTCTTTGCACTTTATAAATAATTACATTCCACATTGCATTAATGTGTTGGTTCAATCTTATTTCTGAACTGAAGGTGGTATAGTTCTGGATTGTATTTCTCCCTAAAACAAATAGAACATTAAGTATGCAAGAATGATGATGCAATTTGAGTAGCATATTGCTTTTCCTAATGACTGTGTGCCCTTTCAGCCTCCCATCACTATACTCTGTGCTTCTGTGCATGTGTATTAATGAAAATTAAATATACAGAAACTGTAACAGCTGAAGTTTTATTTTGGACCCAATAAGGGACTGGACACCACAGGATGGGTTTACAGGCTTAATGAAGTTCAAAGGTGGATGAATTGAAATAAATAAAGGGCCTGGGGCAGGAACAGTTGACCAGAGTGCAGTAGAGGATGCAGAGTCTCAGCTAGGTGGTGCTGGCTTGCGCTAAACACAAGAAACATGCAAAAGTGAGAGCCACTGAATGTATTGAGACTCTTACTGTTGGGAAGTCTTGTGAGGTTCAGGGATGGAGCATAGTGGTTTACTTTAAATTGTGGCGGGTGTGTTGTAAATAAGATACTGCATAATCAATGGAGTAATGCATACATCAAGCTGGAGAAAATTAGACATACCCTCAGTGAATCCACTAAGAGATTTTCTAAAACCCAGATCCCTTTAATGAACTACCGTCCATCTGGCTTGGAGCTATGGACTCTCCATAGGTGTAGGCATGTACATGACAAAATGTTCATATCCTTATCTGGATTCTGTACACGCTATCTATTTTCTAAAATATCTGTCAATGTGATGTGTATGGACAAAGTGTGAGTGTTTAGAGAGAGAGGGAATAATAACTTCATTGATCCCCTTGGGTAAATTCTCTGTGGACAGGGTGCCCCTGTAGACACCAGGAATCTCGGATGGAGCAGGAAGCGAATCTCCAACTTTGGAGTGACAATTGACAATTGACGACTGTCCTACCTACTGTGTCACTGTCACCATGAATGAAAACAATGAAAAAGAGTCCTTGACTACAGGTTTGTTTAGCAACTGGGATTAGTAATAAAAATATCTCAGTGGTCCAATAAATAATTACAGTAATTTAACTCAGCTCATTGAAAGGACTTGCTATTTCAACGTTCTTATTTTTTGTCACCATGGATGGATTATAGCTGTGATACAGCAAGTCAGAAGCACACACACACACACACACACAAAATCAATATTTACAGGCAAGAGAACACTTGGCTGCCTCAATTAATTTACCTAAGAACTATTCTGAAAACACTTTCATGGGGGATTTTTAACTGGAGGATGAGGCAGCTTTTTCTACAAGCAATATTCTTTTCCTGCTGTGGAAAGTGTGAGGTTCACACTCATAAAGTCGTTAAACCTTTGAAAAATAATATTCATTGTGTTGTAATACATTGTCACTTTTCACTTTTGTAATACTATAATGCCATGTACACACTTCTTGGTACAACTGGTTTCAAATTCATTGCCTTAACTCATCTTACTTAGATTCATTCTATACATTTTGCTCTAAAAATGAATTTTCCTTTTTTTTTTCCTTCTTTACTGGCGCATTCTCTGATCATATAGCTGTCATAGTGCACAATCAGACACTTCATCTTAAGGTGTATACGCATGAGGATATTTTGACAAAAGCTCTAGCTGGAAAGATTAATCGTGTAAAGATAAATAATTTGTAACTCACCATTCATTTTAATGTATATATTGTGCTTAATTAGCTATGATGTGCCTTTTGCACTTCTGGCTTCAAATGACAAGTTCTATGATAGACATTAGTGGGAGATCCTTTATAAACTGTCCACCTGGTATAGGTATAGGAAAAGGAATTTTTGCAAACACTAATATGTTACTACAAGACTACACAGATTCTGCTGATGTGTATATGTGCTTGTGTGTGTTTGTATGAAAGCAGATACCACGACTAAGTGTATGTCATACACCCCACCTGTTCTGGATCAAACTTTCTATCTGTTCACTGCTATACCCCCATCCACCATCCACCACACACAAACACGAACAGTCATGTCTCACTATACTTGTGAGGACACTCATTGGCATAATGCGTTCCCTAGCCCAGGGGTCGGCAACCTTCAGCATTAAAATAACCATTTGCGTCTGTTTCCCACCATAGAAAATCCATCAGGAGCCGCAAAACCAGTTGATCTTTAAAATGGAGAAAACGCCACATATAAAGTTTCATTCACTAACAGGATGTTGTAGACAAAAATGTGTTATCTATAAACAAATGATTCATATGTTCAGTATCAACGTATATGCAACTTCTCATTTACGCTGATTGTGAACATATGACCATTATGTAATACGTTCCGTAAGAAAACGTATTTTTTAATGCAGTTTAATTGTATATGAACGGAAGGTTTAGGACACTGAGGACAGCAGAGTTCACATATCTGCATCATAGCGCTATTTTCTCAATATCACTTACATCTTGTGACACAAGATCTTGTGACAACAGTGTGGTTTTCATAGCACTGCTGTGAACACATGCTTAATTAGCTATGATGTGCCTTTTGCACTTCTGGCTTCAAATGACAAGTTCTATGATAGACATTAGTGGGAGATCCTTTATAAACTGTCCACCTGGTATAGGTATAGGAAAAGGAATTTTTGCAAACACTAATATGTTACTACAAGACTACACAGATTCTGCTGATGTGTATATGTGCTTGTGTGTGTTTGTATGAAAGCAGATACCACGACTAAGTGTATGTCATACACCCCACCTGTTCTGGATCAAACTTTCTATCTGTTCACTGCTATACCCCCATCCACCATCCACCACACACAAACACGAACAGTCATGTCTCACTATACTTGTGAGGACACTCATTGGCATAATGCGTTCCCTAGCCCAGGGGTCGGCAACCTTCAGCATTAAAATAACCATTTGCGTCTGTTTCCCACCATAGAAAATCCATCAGGAGCCGCAAAACCAGTTGATCTTTAAAATGGAGAAAACGCCACATATAAAGTTTCATTCACTAACAGGATGTTGTAGACAAAAATGTGTTATCTATAAACAAATGATTCATATGTTCAGTATCAACGTATATGCAACTTCTCATTTACGCTGATTGTGAACATATGACCATTATGTAATACGTTCCGTAAGAAAACGTATTTTTTAATGCAGTTTAATTGTATATGAACGGAAGGTTTAGGACACTGAGGACAGCAGAGTTCACATATCTGCATCATAGCGCTATTTTCTCAATATCACTTACATCTTGTGACACAAGATCTTGTGACAACAGTGTGGTTTTCATAGCACTGCTGTGAACACATGCTTTGTGTTACCTAATGAGCCGAATATCGCCGAAAAGAGCCAAATTTCCGCTGTCAGAAAAAGGTGGATTCTTTTTTTATCGTGCAAACGGTGAAAGAGTTACCGTGATTTAAAAACGCAGAAGTGACCTGTCAGCAGCGACAGGTTCGGTTTGAAAGAGTGAATAAAACAATAATTAAAATTAGTAAAATTGCCATTTATACACATTTTTTCAAAGCCAATGGGTGGGAGCCGCAGCAGATGGATGAAAGAGCTGCGGGTTGCCGACCCCTGCCCTAGCCCTATACCCTAACCCTAAATCCTTATCCTAACACTAACCAAAACATAATTTTAACCCCAACACTAGTCTTAGCCTCAAAAATGCTCTTTACACTTGTGTCCTGACAAGAATAGTATTTGAGAAAAATTTGTTCACACAAGGAAATAAAAACATGCAGACACACACACACAGATGCATCCAAACAATAATGCACAATCACGTCAATCATCCATCCCACTCCATGTGTACTGACAGCTGCAGACTGAGCTGCTGCTAGCCAGAGGGCCCAAATCCAGGTGTGGGTGAATGAAAAAACACACATGCAGTAAAAACACATATACACACATTCTCCCAGTATCTTACTCAGCCATACCCCGGCAGTGACTCAGATGAAACTACCCTATCTCTAGACTCTGGGGATGAAGAGCCCAACCTCCACAGAAAGGAGAGTCATGAGCTCTGGGAGTTCTGCTGATTCACAATGTAAGACTACAGGTCTCAAGATACAGTATCTGTTTGTGTTTCTATCTGTGCTCAGACAGAAAGACAGACTGTTGTACTAGCCAAGTAGCTCTTTTGGGTTTGAACTTTATCTTTGTCATTTCTTCTTTTTGGTTTTTACTCAATAAATTACTCTGTTCACTATAGTGTTTTGAATGAGAATCTGCAAATTGACTAGTGCCACCTGCTATGTTTTCATATTTTTCCCTTCTTTTTGTGGCTACTTTAACTTTGTTTTTGGAATCAGATTTTCTGACTTTCCTTACCTACTGCTTCTGTTATGAGTTGAGTTTCTTTTTAGAGTCCCACACACCTGAATTATTTACTGTGAAAAGATAGACAAGCAGGAATTTTCCATCTATTTCTCTCCGTAGCTCCAACAATCAGACCATCACTGCTCAAGACAGTGAGACACAGTACATCAAAGACACCTACACCATCATCTCAAAATTCTCTATGCTCATGTAACTGAGCCTAGAGGGGCAACGGAAAGAGCAGCCCGCTATGGTGTCTCTGATCTATAGATGATTTCTAAACCAATCATGAGTAAACTTTTGTGAGTGTGTGCTCATGTGACTTGTTGTGTGGTTGTTGTGTATAATGGCTTGTGGGAGCAGGGCATTTACTGTACACAGTAATTATGCAGTCTTAAGTCCATGTTAATTAAACTCATAAAGGATTATGGAAAAGGATGACTGTAGTGTGTACAGAGTTGTGTATAGCTTTACAGGGACATTTAATTGTGTGTTTATGTGGTTTCTCCCTTTTACTTTGTGCTTAAATATGTGCGTGTGTGGTTTTCAAATGTTATCAAGACTAGCACGCCAGTGCCTTTAAAGTCAAAGAGGCCAAGTTCTCTCCAGGGGTCCATTCTGCAGGCCCAGATGTAGCCAATCGCCTGATAAATTCCAAAATTGGGCCCTCAAGAGTCAGATGGCACAAATGATCTGGCAACAGCTCTGACAGCCCCACACGCTGGCTACAGATGTAGCTATCAAATGTCCCACTTTGAAATATTATTTATGGCTGAAATATTACTCAAGAGACATGATTGATTATTCATTGTATTTATTTTTGCTTTCATCTGCTGGAGGTATAAGAAGATGAGTTATTAAGTGAGAGTTTTGCTATTTTAATTTTTGTTATTTACACTCTGAACATGGCAAAATGGCTGCTTGACTAATGGAAGAGCTTCCAGAATGTGCAAGTGAATAACTTATGTGCTGTCTTATCTACAAGTGTTGAGATGAACAACACGCCGCCTACATTGCTCACTTAGGGAAAAAAGGCTCTAATTCATCAATAAACATAAGAAGATATACACATCTCTAGGCTGTTGTAAAATTAATCAATAAGCAAATAATTCTAAATTAAGCTTTCAATTTTATGTTTATGTTTCTCAACTAAAATATCCATTCTGAAGCATTTTTTCAGCTGATAGACTGAATCTAACAAAATAACTATGTTCAACATTCAGTGCTGTATAATAGCTTGACTACAACACATCAGCATCACTGGTCATACTATTTCTCTTTCTAACTTTGAAGGAAGTACCCTATAATTTTCATACTTACAATTATAGCCAACCTTTAAATATTATTTGCAGTGTGTGTTCTCTTTTCCAACTAAAACAGTAACACATTTCTAATAGTCTTAACTTGACAAATTAAGATGAAGTACATTAACATCATGACATTCTTACAAGGCACTCAAAAGGTCACGAGTTCAAATCCCTTGGCTCCTCATTTCCAACATCAAATGTTTACTTGAGTGAATTATGTAGGTTCTCAAGTGAACATTTCCTTTGCATAAAAGCATTTTGCTGTCTTTCCAGAGGGCAACAGACTGTACACGCTTATATGTAATATGCAATATTTAAATAATGTAAAAAAAACAACAACTTTCTTTAATCTTTACTTTCACTTCAGTTCTATTGGAATGTTACATTCATGTACATATTTTGTATGCAGTAAATCCTATATAAAACCATAATTTATATATATATATATATATATATATATATATATATATATATATATATACATATTAATTTACACTGAAATCCTATATCAGTTCCATCATCTATGTGCAGCTGCCTAAGGGTGTAAGAAAATATTGATACATTGTGAAACTGTGTCGCTTAATACTGTATTAATTTTCAAAAAAACTATATAAATTTTTATTGATCAATTTAAGTATATTATTATTATTATTAACCATCACACTTTAACAAAAAAATATAAAAATATTACTTTGCTTTCAACATATAATTTTGACAATATATTGAGTTGTGACCACTGTGTCGTGATATATATCTTATAGACAGATTCTTGCCAATACACAATCCTACAGCTGTCCAACAAGGTAACAGTTTTCTTAAGGGAATTAATAAAATATGTCATTATTATTAATGGAGCCTATGCTACAATGATAAATGGATAAACTATTGAATACATGAATACATAGGTTACATGATTGGGGTTAAGGCTGGGTAAAAGGGAAACAGAGCACGACAAAATGAAAAAAATAATTTTTTCGGATATTTTTTTCATTTGCTGTGCATCTTTTAACTTTGCATGCCCCAGCCAAAATTAGATTAATTTTAACAGTTTAGTGCACGTGGATGTACAGTACATAACAGAGCGATAAATACAGGTCTGCGACAGAGTAACAATCTTAAAATGTGTTGCACCCTTATTCTGTATCACTTGCTTGTCCATCATTAAAGCATGTCTGTATTTAACTGTGTTAGAGATACATGAAATCACTACTTAGCTTCTGTTTATACAGCTCTTGTCTGTGCTTTTGCCCTTGGCTCATGGCAAGGTTGAGTCCTTAGCATTAGAGCCAGAGGGTTCTCATTAGATGAGTAATGCTTGGCAGTGGATGCTAAAGTTCAACTTTATGGTTACTGTCATGTGCACTCTTCATCATTATGGTTGTCACTGTCATTGAAGCCATCATCATTTTCATAAATATAATCATCATCATCACTGATATTGATGTTTTTCTGTCTTAGTGGTTGCAATCATTATCTTTGTCACATGTTGCTTCTCTTGTCATAATTATAGCCATCTTATCTCTCTGTCACCTGCATGATCATCATCTTTTTATAAACACTTGCATTGCAATAACCATTACACAGCAGGTGGCACTAGTCAATTACCCATCTTGTCAACATAAATATCATCGTCATTGTCATTCCATCATCATTACTGTCAGTTAATAAGTGAATTTATATTATTATTGTTATTGTTGTTATAATTAATTACTTCCCCATGTCCCTCCTCTTACATTTTTTCTTCACAAAACATTTTCAAACTTATACATCTGTGTGATGATTTCTCCACTGAATGCAAATTTTGGCATCCTGTAAATTCACTGCATACTTTTAATGAGCTAAATTTCTATCACAATTTTAGACATAGTGAAATAGGATTGCAATTTGTTCCACTTAAATCCAGCTACAGTTTGCAGAAGTGTTTGCATAAATGCAACTCATCGTTTTGAATAAATTTTATTGCTCACACCTTGGACTTAGAATGATGTCTTTAATAATGAGTTTTGGATGATGAAAACTGTAGAGGCATTTGGATTTTTGGTTGGTCTCATTGGAAAAAAATCACATTGCTAACCTATGTAAGTTATCCTCACTCTTCACATTTCTGGCTCTTGCCTTAGTTTAAAAAGTAAACCAACTTTGACCTCCTCCATTAATAAATGCTTAGCAAGGTAGCATGGACATATAGTAAACTTAGCATTTATTTTATTTTGTTTTTCTGTTGAAGGACTGATTGATTATGAAAGACTGCAATCCAATTAGACTTACACTTTTAATAATAAAAAAACAACTGTTTCAGCACCAGATCACAAGACCCTGAGAACCATTCAGACAACAGAAACTATGAATATACCAATATGATTTTCTCAAAAACACCTTCCTTGCAACATTTCCCGTGGCCATGACTACCATTTTCAATTTGTTTCTTTTGTAATTTACAAATGCCGCTTGCGCCACTTGGAGAGTTTAGCAATATGACATGACAATTTTCCTTAAAACATGAAAAGCCACTACGTTTCACAGTGTTATCCCCTACTAAAGACGTACAGTTTCAGAGGAGAGCAGAACATTTTTGCATAGCTCATCCTCAGTCTGCACTGAAATGGTGATGTTATGAGTCTTATGAATATTTTAACTTTTGGGGCAATTACATGACTCTAAATGAGACAAAGCATACTTCAGCTATGTAAAATATGCAGGAGCTGTGAAACACATGATGAAAAACACCTTTAATATACACTTACTGGATACTTTATTAGGTATACCTGTACAAGGTAAGGCAATTCAATACAGCAGGTCTGCCATAAATTCTAATTATACAGGTTAATAATTTCTCAGTTTAGTTAGTCACTGACTAATTATATATGTTAATTGACTTTGCATTGTGTTTCGCTGTATATGTATATATATATATATATATATATATACACACAAATATATATATATATATATACACACATATATGTACACATGTATATATACATATACATATACATATATATATATATATATATATATATGTATATATATGGAGAACAGCTGTACACACGTTACCACTCTGGCCGTATATGTAATTTACGTAATTTATTTGTTCTCTAGTTTGTTTGGTCTGCCTGTTTGAAGGGGCTCACTTGCTATTGGTCCATCCCAAACTGCTCCATCTTTTAAACCACTGGTCTCCAAAATATCAGGATTCTAGATTTATTTCTAGTTTCATGTTTTCAGGTTTTCCCTACTTCAGCTTCACTAGTCATTATCAATTGATTCCACCTGTTGCATTAATTCCCTTTTTTAAGCACTACCCCTGTCACTCACAACTTGCTAAATTGTTGTTTGCCTTTCAGCATCAACTCAACTCAAGCTCTTTGGCCTTTCTTGGTTCCTATATTCATCTGTTGTTACATCTTCATCTGGATTCTGACCTGATTTGTTCCTTGACCTACCCCTGACCCCATGAAAGACTGAGAGATTGATTTATTTTGGTATTTGACCTTGGTCTGTTTTCTGGTTTCCACCCTCTGGTCCAACCCTGCAAAACCTCTGTTTGAACTCTGGCTCTGACCTTTTTGGATTTCTGGATTGTTTGATGTAAAGATTTGGATTTGGCTCCATGTTTCTGGATACTATCTTCCCTTGTGTGCACACAAACAGTACAAAAAACTGTATATATCACTTCTTAACTTAGCCTTCTTAATTTATCTACAGTAGAGGCGTAGCCGTAGAAGCAATAGAATGTTACTGTTTCTGAGTCTGCAACCCATCAGGTTCTTTGCTAACCTTCCTGTCACTCATATCTGCAAAAAAAAAAAAAAAAGATCAACAAAGTATTGAGTAAGCAGTTTCTGTTCTGCTGACCACAATGCCACTCCACTAAGGCCAATCAGACTGGGATGAGTTACTGGATGTCATGGACCCACATAGACATTCGCAACTTGTGTGCGAATGTGTGTTATTAAGTACACACACACACACACCCACACTCACACAGTAAAATGTATGCCTCCTCACTATGTTGTAAAGTCGTGATATTGGTTTTGCAGGCTTTTGGGGTTAAAGTGGATTTATTTTGTTGTGTTTGCAGGGTGGAGATATTAGCATAATCTGGGTCAAAGCCCATGAATGAGGATGTGAATGCATGTTTTACTGTTTCTCCCCAAAGACTACAGCACAGCCCAGTTCATGAATAATTCACTTGACTACAAGTATCTCTAAGAAGAGATGGTGAGGAAGACAAAGATGTGCAGACAGAAAAAGATATGACAAAAACTCAATCCCAAATACCAAGTCAAACATCCTATATGGGGACATAAGCATTTTAATCACAGGTACAAAGAGGTAAGATGTGTTTAATTTAAAAAAGCTAATGTCACGACATAATAAGACTGAAAAAAATAAGACTGTGTCACTGAAAATTCTACAATTTACCACTCTGTCAGTGGTCCAACAAATCCAATAAAATTTAAACAAACAAATAGAAAATAACAATACAATTACTTTAATTTGTCATTGTATGTATTTTTGCAGAGGGGAAGATATCCAACAGGAAGCTTTGCAGCTATATTTTTGTATATATATTTTTTTAACTCAAGATATATAAAATGCATGAATGTAGGATGTGGAGATTTGTTTGCTATAAAAAGCAAAAAAGCATTTGTATTGTCATTGTGTGTTTATTATAGTAAATTTTGGTATCACTGTTAATTAATTTAAAGACAATTAATCAACTGCAGTCAAAGTGCAAGAAATACTCTTGATATGTTAGACCTGTGTGTGTGTGTCTGTGTGTGTGTGTGTGTGTGTGTGTGTGTGTATGTGTGTGTCTCTCTGTTTGTTTGGGTGTTGTTGACAATCCAATCATTTACATGCAGAGCCAATCATTTCAATATAGCAAATTTAATTCCAATACAAGGCACATACTGTATTTGATTTGTGTACATATTTGCATGAATGATTTTGTGCATGTTTGTCTGTTTGTGTCTTCGAGGCTGTGAAAGGATAGAAAAGCTGCTTATTGCAGAGAAAAAAAATTGTCAGCAAGCATTTTTTTTCTGAACTCAGCTTTACTTCCTAGCCTTTTCTGACCAGTATTAGATTTCTGGCTTCATTCCATCCAGTTGTCTAGAGCACATGTAAGAAAGGGTTTCAAATGCAAACATAAAGAAAAAAAGCGAGATTTTACAATATTGTTTTGAAGTAAATTTACTTGTTGTGCCTGTGTGTAGTAATGCAGTATAGTAATTTTTTATAACTTGTATGTATGTATTGCATTCTGTGTGTAGGTTCCCTATTATAGCATTCATGTTAAAATATTCCAATGAAGGTATTTAGTTCTACATTAAGCTGCATGTCACAGAAAGTGCAGCAACTCATCACATATAAAATATTCTTAATAGAATAAGAGGCAAGCCTAACACCAGCACATACACATCTGACCATAACACACTAAATCTACAACCACGTCTGTCTCAAAGATTTATATGGAGTGCAGTTCAATAAATGTACAGGTCATCGGATTGTGTGCATGTCCCTGTAATTGGTCCATGCTTCTATTGCTTTTATTTAATGTACAGTGGCCTTGACCTACTGAATTACCGTAATTTACTTAGCTTAATGCAATAAATGTGGTAACATGCCTTACACTGAGTCACCATGCATAAAACTTTGTCTTGTGCCCACTAGCGAAAGAGGAGCATTGAATGAGTACAGTATGCCCACACACATAGTGTATACATGCATGTACTATATGTACTCTATGCATTTTCATTTGCACAGTATTTTTCACAAATCTCTATGTATTTTTTGCATAGTTCTAATAGGAATGATTCTTGTACTGTATATATACACAAACAGATGTCTGTGTGCAGTGGGTGAGTCACTGTACATTTATAAAAAAACAGCTTATTGGGCCTCATTCAAAAAGAGCATGTACACACAAATCTGTGCTGACATTGCATCTAAGAACAATTTATGCAAAAGTCACATCTGTATCCAGTATTGATAGTTTCGTAGATTTGTTTATACTGTACAAACAATTTTAAACTGCACCATTTTATGCACTCAGCATTCTTAAAAAATGTAAACACACACTTTTATTCTATATGCATAGTATATTAAAGTAGACACATTTTAAAACAGTGTATTTGCTAATTTATTAAATAACCATAATAATGACCATAATTTATAATTTTTTGTTTACTAACATACACAGTATTACAATCAAAATTAGCCAGTGTGTGTCATGAATCTGACTGTAATTCTGCATGCACACTAATATTCTGCACAAATGTATTCAGTTTTTTATATATTTTGTATGTAATAAATGAAAACTACAAATAGGAAGTGACAGACAGCCTGCTGTACATACACTATATACACTGCATTAAAGAACCAACATGAAGTTATAACTGCTACATGTGCTATCAGTGGTATAGTGGTTAGTACTGTCGCCTTACAGCAAGAGGGACCTGGGTTTGAATCCACAGGCCTTTCTATGAGTTTGGGTTCTCTCTGGGATGATTCTGCATATAGGTAGACATTGCTACCTGGCTCCACCTCATGTAGGTGCCTGTTGGTGTAGTTCCGGTTAGATTTGTAGTTTTCGTCGTCTGGGCTCATTTCCCAAAAGTTTTTTTCCTGCAGGTGTTTTAACTGTTTCTGCATCGCAGAGTCATGACAGAAGCAGCCGGGAGCAGCCGCATTATTTACCAGCGCGATCATCTGATTGTGCTCTCCGGGATTACAGTACTGGGATTGGGGCCCCAGATCCCTATTCCAGTCCATATTACGTGTCAAGGGAGTTTACATGTGTAATAGTCATCACTACATTCATCCTACCATCAGCTGCTTTGGAGGTAGCGTGTGACATCATTCACTTCGTCACCTCAAGACTACAGAATCAGCATCCAAAGACCTTCATAACAATCACAGGAGACCTTAACCACATGTCTCTTTCAAACATTCTCCCAACTTTTTACCAATACATCAAGTGCCCCACCAGAGACAATAAGACTTTGCATTTACTGTATGGAAATAATAAGTATGCAGCTACACTCCCATTGTTCAACAGCATACAGTGACCACGAGAACCATTAGGAAGTGGTTTCAGGAAGCTACTGAGACTCTGCAGGGAGCCATTGAAGCCACTGACTGGAATGTTCTGTGTGATCAAAGTGGAGGAGACAATGACTCTATGACAGACACCATCACAGAGTACATTAACTTTTGTGTGGATACCATCATCCCTGCTAGGACAGTGAAGTGCTTGAACAATAAGCCCTGGATCAACCGTGACCTGAAGGAGCTGCTGAATGAGAAGAAAAGGGCTTTCCTGCAGGGTGACAAGTACAAGGTGAAGGAGGTGCAGAGACAGTTAAAGGTGAAGCTGAGAGAGAGTAAAGACACCTAGAGAAGGAAGCTGGAGAACCAAGTCCAGCAGAACAACATGGAGCATGTGTGGTTGCGGATAAAAAAAGATCACAGGCTTCAAGGGTAAGACGAACCAGGTTGAAGGGAACCTCCAAAGAGCAAATGAGCTGAACAAATTTTTAAACAGAATTTCAGCTGGATTCCCAAAGACCCACTCCTGCTCCTCATCCTCCCACTTATCCTCCTGCCTTGTCTCATCCTCCTTTCCCCTCCTCATCATACAGACACACAGACAGATCACCCGTCCCGTCTCCACTGCCACCCACACAAACCAACACCACAACGAAAGACTGCCACTACATTCGTCTCTAGAGATACCATAGAGAATTGGATCATATTCTTCTCCAGCTCTCTCTCTCTCATCTGGACAGAGTAGGAGGCACTGTGAGGATCATGTTTTGTGATTTCTCCAGTGCCTTTAACATAATCCAGCTTGTCCTGCTGAGAGAGAAGCCCCTAAAGATGCAGGTAGACTCCTCCACAGTCTCCTGGATTACTGATTACCTGACCGGCAGACCACAGTTTGTACGGCTGAGAGGATGTGAGTCTGAGCAGGTGATCAGTAACACAGGAGCACCACAGGGGACTG
>JAUYWH010000005.1:12811078-12823615 GCA_034779795.1 Ctenopoma multispine | reverse complement strand
CTATCTATCTATCTATCTATCTATCTATCTATCTATCTATCTATCTATCTATTTATCTATCTATCTATCTATCTATCAACATTAAAAACATAACACTGCTATAGTTTACAGGTGAACTGTCTCCGCTCATTGGACAACGTCTGACCGTCAGACCTTTATAGACCTTTCATCACCATAAAAATTATTAACAGCATTAGACTCACAACACAGCATCTCACATTACAAGTGTTAGCCTAAATTAAAAGGAGTTTTCCTTTACATGATTCGTAGCCAAAATCTGGTATCTGGATATCTTTCATAAATTAAAACCATGTCTAGTTTTATTGCAGATAATTTAGACACGTGAGCAATCCCAACAATCCCAAAACACAGGTTGGTAACGCTGCTAAATTGACTGAAGCTGGTTCCCCCTGACGTGGATTTCAAAAGGCACCACTGCATTGCCTCCCCTCACCTTGTCTACCAGCCTTGTGTTCACCGTTCAATGAAGGTTCTACTCAAGATAATCTTAGAGATTACAAGATTTATACACGTGTAAACTAGAACCGGACATTTGGACAATTTACTGGAGAGCGCTAAATAAACTCAAAGTTTATTGTCTGTGCCCAGTTCTGGGCCCCCCTCTACCATGGACCCAGGACAAGTGAGCCGTTTGTCCCCCCTGTTGGTGGGCGTGGTTCTATCTTCAGATGACAGAGGTGAGGCATTATGCACCTCTAACATACTGACAACAATGGCTTCCTTATCTCATTCTTATGTTGTCTGTAGCCGTTATTGCTATATAATCTGTAGTACTTGCTTTTGCCATTCTTACTTTGCATGTACAGTATGTATGTTTTAGCACACATCACCAATAAAGGCTCATTCTAAAGGTGTGCACATACACACCATCACATTATTCATATAAAGTATGAGTGAGTGGATGTAGTGTAGAGTTAGAGTTCTAAAACAACTGGGAGTACAGGGAGTTCCCAGATAAACCTGGAATAGAAAGAGAAAGAAATGTGGAACAGAGAGGACTGAAAAGCAAAAGCAACAATAATGCAAAAAAAAAAATAAAACGAAATAAAAATGGGAGTGAAACAAAGCAGATGAGCTGAGTGAATCATTACTAATTGACACCTCATCCTTCAGGTGAATTATAGCCACAGACTTTGGTGTGCAGTCTCTGCTGACCACTCTGAAGGTATCTCAAGCCTGGGGGTGTTGAGAACCGACCCTGTATCCACCATAATTACTGACAAAAGCCCACGGGAGGAGAGTGGACTGGAGCGAAAAGGACAAAAGCAGGAGAGGAGAAAGTTGTGGGGGTGGAAGCTAGAGGATATATTCTTAACAGAATATTTTCTATACCAGTAAACTTTGATGATGGGAATTAAATTATTATTGTGCGAGATTAAAACAGTTGCATAACTACTATACGTGTGTTGACTGGGGAAAGTGAGAAGGAAATTGATAAGATCTGATATGGTTGAGAAGCTTCAGTAGATGAACTACTTAATAGATAATTTAAGTAAGTTAATTACTATGTTGATTATTCTGTTAATAGATAATAACCCCCGTTGACATGTTTGATCCCACAAAGCTCTTACATGTAATTGACCTGGAGGTTAGTGAAGCATATCTACTGTACATGTATACAAGTGTCTCACACACTGTTTGCTAAAGTTAAATATGCAATGTGTTGTTATGCTTGTGGTAAACAAGCTTGACACAGTGTTTGAGAATATGCCTTCAAATATAAGGTACAGAAGTTCAGCCAAGCAAATTTAAATAAATAAAAAAATCTCCAACATTTCTGGATATTTAACAACAGTGAAGTAATGCAGTTTGCCTAAAGATGTAATGAACACAGTATAAGTTTATATATAAGTTTATCAAGTCTACCAACTTGTAGATCAATCGACCTGTGTAATGTAGCCCCTGGTCATATTTGTATCTGGCCCTGTCTGAGTAGGGTTGCCCCCCAAACCTAATAATTTGTTGTTATTAGCCACCGCATCTGAAATTAACTGGTAATGAGTCTTTCACATTGCTGTATAGGAATTTTAGCCCTCTTCTTTGCAGACGTGTTTTAATTTAGCACCTTTGGAGGGTTTTCAAGCATGGACGGCCTGTTTAAGGTCATCCAACCGCATTTCAACTGGATTAAAGTCTTTGACCAGACCATTCCAAAACCTTAATTTTGTTTTTTGTCTTTTTGAGTCATTAGTCCACAGTATATTTGCCCACAGGTCTTGAGGATAATCAGGATTTTTTTTGGTAAATGTGAGACAAGCCTTTAAGTTCTTTTCGGCCACTAGTGGCTGTCTCCTTGGAACTCTCCATGGTTTCCATTTTTGCTCAGTCCCTAGCTTATTGTTGATCAATGATTCCTGTACTCCTGTTCCCTGGCAGAACACTGACCTTAACTGAGGCAAGTGCAGCCTGCAGTTCTTTAGATGTTGTTTTGGGTTGTTTTATAACCTCCTGGATAGGTGTGTGCACTTGGAGTTATTTTGGTAGACTGGCCAGTTCTGTCACAAGTATTCTTCATTTGTGGATAATGGCTCTCACTCTAGTTCGATGGAGTCCCAAAGACTTAGAACTGACTTTGTAACATTCCCAGACTGATACATGTAATTTTTTTTTTTTCATCAGTTGAAAATTCCTTTAGATTGTAGCATGAGATGTTGCTTTTTGAGATATTTTAACATATTTCACTTTCTCAGACAGCTTCTATTTAAGGGATTTTTTTTGATTCAACAGGTCTTGCAGTAATCAGGTGTGGGGGTGGCATCTGCAGTTGAAATCATCATTTAAAAACAGCTGTTTGTATCTACTCAGGTTACCTTTGTGTAATAGTGTAATTTGTTTGATGATCGAAATAATTTAAGTGTGACAAATATGCAAAAAAAAACAGGAAGGGGGCAAATACTTTTTTACAGCTTTTTTTACTGTAGCTTTTAAACCTTTTACAAGCTGCATTCTTGGTTATAATGGATTGTAGACAATGACAAACTGATATCTGAAAGGTCACCTTACCAATATAGCTGGATCCTGAATTGTGAGAACTCACTATGAACCAAGCTTTTAGGTGTGCAGTCCCTTCTCGATCAATTTTAACTACTGAAAAGTACTGGAAAATCAGATAGCATCAACTGTGTGAGAGAGAACATTGAGACAAAGAGAAGCAAAGACCTAAGAGAAATCTAAAGAAGATGATAGACAAAGTGAGTGAGACAGAATAACAGAGAAAATGAGAGAGATGTCCCCTCTTATTATGAGACCCTCACTAGTATCACTAGTAAGGTTTGGTACCTTACTAGTTTTGGTCTGGAATTATACATAATTTCTTCCGTATAGCACAGGATACAATAAAGTGTGTCTATCAGTCTCATTCTACCCACCCATACTAAAATAGTGTTTATTTTTATTTATCAAGGTTTGGTGTTAGTCCACACACACACAGACAACAAAGCCTTAACATTTTGTGAACATTCATGAAAACCTATGTATTGCAATAAGTGTTTTCTAATAAGTTATTATCTTGTATTATTATTTTATTTGTGATAGTTATTTCCAAATTAAACATCTTTTATCATCGGCAATCATTTTAAATTCATAGTAATATAAATGATGCATTATTAAATGGACATTAGTTTTAGGGTTTTATGCAATTAATGTCACAAGGGCAAACTGGTAATTCAGTCGCACTCACACTACACAGAACAGACTGAAAGGTGCACAGTATTATAGGCAATTTTTCACGAGGAAGACAGGAGGCCGTGCCCAGTTTTGCACCATAGTACTACCAAGAAGGACAAATGCAAGAGGTACTGAATTGAACCTTTGATGATGTATTTCAAAAAGCTGCAGGTCTCTCTCTGTTTATTTGTGTAATAATGAATTTATATTGTTATTTAAACACATTTTAATCTAGTTTGATTGAAAAATAATATGTGTTTGTATAATTTGTTTGATAGTTAGTTTTCTTCACACAGACACTAAACTAGGCCTACTGCAAGCAGCAGCTAGACCCTGTAAAATACAAGACTCAGCTACTAAACCATAAAGAACCATAAAAATTTAATAATAATTAGAAAAAGTTAAATGAGAAGTGAATAATTTGTTGTTGAGTTATTCAGCTTTTATAGCATGTTCATTCAAAAATTGTTCCATCAAATGTCAAAATTTGAAAGTATTGGAATTAAACTGAAAGTTTTAACATTAAAGTAGTTCCAGACAAAAAGTCAAGACTGTAGAACACGGTCTCTGGGATTCATTAATGTTTTGATGAAATCCATGGCAAGTTAAGTTTCTGGGCCAATGTGTCAGACTGACCCTAGTGCAATGACTAAAAAGAGACTATACAACACATTTTTTGTTGGGTCAGCAGTAGCTTATTGGTAAAGCAGTCATCTACAGTCTGAGGTTCAATTCCTGCTTCTTCCTGGCCTGTCGAAGTGCCCCCAAAACCCCATATTACTACTGATGTGTACTGTTTGGCAGCTGTCGAACAACAATTTCCCCAAGGGAATCAATAAAGAATGTCATTAATATTATTACAATATTAACATATGGAAATCGTGGCTCTTCGCAAAAATTGTATTTGGGGGAGAAAAATGCATTGCCTGGAGATCATCTCAAAGAACAGAATAATGACATACATTGTTTTACTTTTTCCATTAGATGAAACCATGAAAATATGCACTTACCATACACATCTTCTAGACATGTATTAGAAAGTTTATTCTCCACCTTGATGTCCCTATGTTTATTTTGTTCAAAATACCCTGGTTATTATTTAAGACTTTTTTGAGAAATTATGGTATATACAGACACACTGCCTTCACAATACTGCACTGTTGGTGTGTATATGATTATGATAACATTTGCTTATCATAAGCCTTTCCAATCAATGGTTATTTATTGCCATTTAAATATAGTGCAGTATTTCTTTTTCCGCTTCGTCTGGAAACCTTTTCATTTTGCCAAAGGGAACATAGGCAATTTCCTGCTTAGTTTTTTCATAAAATACTGCCACTTTACAGTCTTATACATTCAGTGAGACAGGCATGCATAGTGTACATGATATTTGTTATTTAATGAAATTTTTTTGTATTTCAACAAATATTTGAAATTACTATGAAAACTAACTAAATGATTAATTACTATGACTAAAATGAAAAGTTATCTCAAAATATATAGTGTTTTTCTATTGCTTATTTCACCTAAATTGCCTTTATGAAATACCTTCATAAAGGCAATTAACTATCAATAATTATTAAGAGTAAATAACAACCCTGTTGAAGATAATGGAATTAAATTATATGAATTGTAAAAAAAGAAAGAATCCATTTTAAACAATAAATAGCCAGGGAAATACACAGAAATGTATATTTTTACAAAGTATTTCAGGGAACACTTTCTGCCTCTACAACTGTTGTTAAATTAGGATGCTGATATATGATTTGAGTTATTATTTTTTAATACAAAACCATTTGGGGTAGATACTGAAGTAAATAATGTATACACACACTTCCTCAAACCCTTATTCTATTACTTTATAATTGAAGAATGTATGTAATATTCACAAAGCAAACAGGAGAGAAAAAGGTGGTATAAGATTATGGAATCTCTATAGCACACAGTCATCCCTGAATCTGGAATGACAAGGTCAAAACATTTGTGTCTCCTGTACACTGAAAACATTTAGATAAGTTCAAAAACTGAATGAGATGAACATTCAGATTTTCAGTTTTTTGATAAGATTTACACCTAGATAAATTAAAAAGTATGTATGCCCTTTGCGTCAGTTTCGTGATCAATGAATCACAGGCTAGATGCAGTTATTAAAAGCAAGGGATTTTTCATTTAAAACAAAAGGTATTATATTCTTTGTTGCTTAATGTATAATAAATGCAAGTAATGTATTGATGCTAAAAAAAGAAATAAAGCTATTTTATGAGGGACTTTGCAAAGGCTGGCTTCTAAAGTTGGCTTTATCACAGAGATTATACAGTGTATATTGTCCTTTGGCTACAAGTTTCTATCTTACTTCCTCCCTAGAGTGTTATCAGAGCTCTATACACTCTTCTATCTGTCTCCATTACACTAGGGATATTTTGGTATGTTCTTTCCTTTTATTCCCGAACAGTCATATTAGAATGGGGGAGATCAACCGGAACACTGGTGCCAATCTCAATCTGACCTTCCGATACCGTATTCCTGCGGAAAAATATAATTAAATCTTTATCTTCCCTCCTGACTCTCACAATGATTAAATTCCAGTTGGGGGTTTGTAGTTCTTTGACTGTTTCCGCCTAATGTGATGCAACCTATTTTGACGGTATTTATTTACAGTTTAAATTCTTCCCTCATTCTGAAACATATTCTTTGCAAGAGTTATTATGCCTCATCTTCACTAAATGAGCTGGAATGAGTATCTCAAGCTAAATGAGCCCACAATAAGCATAGTGAATGATAGGCAAGTCATTGCCAGCAGTTAATCTTTTTCATTATGAGACAAGGGTTTTAAAAGGAAACAATTTTAGAAACTCAATTCAATCTGTGCTATGTGATAATAACACTATTACTGCACTCAAATACCTTTTTTTCTTTTTGGTTAATGTCTATGAATATCCTGAAAAGCATGATTATAGATGTCTTTATTCATTCAGCTAGTAATAATAATAAGCTCTCCTATAGCTTCTTGCTAGTCAGTATGATGGATGGTATTGGTGTCTCCTTGCCTAACACTGCACCTTACTCTGAGATGATTGAGTTTTTACTGTGTACCCAGCATATTGCCAAAATATTTAATTACATTATACAGCAGTACTAGCCCTGGCCACTTCCCAAGCCCCTCCCTTGAACAAGGCCTCAAATCCCAGTTGTCACAGTAGAGCTGCTTGGTCACCAACAGGTCAAACTGTAGATAAACTGTAAAGCTTTCAAGTGTCAATCAGAATCAGGTTGTTTGCAAATGATTTAGCACCAGGTACTCGACAAACATATGGAGCAAGATAGGAGAGGTGCAACCATCATTCCGGCCGCTCACCAGCCCTGTCCTGAGCGGCTCTACTCTCCGACGTCTGCGGCACTATTGTATCGCTACGTCCAGGTGGGATTCTGACTTAGAGATGTTCAGTCATAATCCCACAAATGGTAGCGATGCACCATTGGCTCCTCAGACAAGCACATACACAAAATGTCAGTGTATCCCAGTGTCATTGAGTATAAATGTGTGAACCTAAGCAGGGCGTTCCTGCAAAGAGGTTGCCTTTCAGTGAAACTACACTACCAGTGCATTTTGGCAGTGACATGAATGCTGGGCTTCGCTCCCACACTTTTGGACTATGTGGGGATAGTCAACCTCAGATAACACAATCTTGCACTCATGCACCAACCGTATAAGAGTCCCAGAGTAGATGCTCTGGATGAGCCCAGCTGTGGCAATATTAGACACTTTGAGCACTGACAGTCCCATTGGACAGTGAAGGCCTGATTTTCTCAAATAACATGTTCATTAGGAGGACCAGTGACTCTAATAACTCAATATACAAAGTATTCTTTACTGATATCATCAATATAATCCCACAGCAAATAACAGGGTTCTCTTTAATTATTTATTTATAGCTTTGTTTCTGAGCAACTGAATCAGTGGTCTTCATGACGTTGTTTGCTCACTAATGTTCTCTAACATTAACTAAGAATTTTTTTATTTTATTATTATTATTATTGTGCATTTGACAAATAATATATAAGAACTAAAGACATTTATAAAAATTTTAATTTGAATATTTTTATATAACCGGCATGTAAAAAGTAAAACTTAATTTTCCAGTTAAGTTTATTTATGTAAACATAATTTCCTTTTCTTCATTAGGTTCGGCAATGGTTGCCCGTCGACTCCAGGATCGATGGTTCATGACCCAACTTCTCCTGGCTGTTTGTCAAAGTATATACATATATCCCTAAAAAAAGACACTAAATGCCCAAGATGTCCAAAAGGTCTGTCCAGCTGCCAGTCCCAAGCCCAGTTGAAATTGGGGCATCTAGTAAAGACTCTGTGACAAATAAATAAGTGGACCGTGGTCTGCTGTGACAACCCCTGTGACATGGGT
Organism: Ctenopoma multispine; assembly: GCA_034779795.1. NCBI lineage: Eukaryota > Metazoa > Chordata > Actinopteri > Anabantiformes > Anabantidae > Ctenopoma > Ctenopoma multispine. The sequence goes on along the minus strand of JAUYWH010000005.1, from coordinate 12,815,507 downwards.
GACAAGGTGAAACAGCAAAAGAAATAAATTACTTTCTTAAATGTGTATTTTTCTTGGCTGCAAAGGCACTTAAAAAGTTTAACGTGAAATCACAGTTGATTGATCATTTTGATGTAAAAAATATTGACTGTCTAGCACATATGTAATAGTAGTTATACAAATAGCCTAAAAATTAAGAATACATAAACTACATATTACATAAAGTGGAAAGAAAGCTCTCTGAAAACAACTGTAATCCTAATAGTTTTACCTTGTCAGGATTTTACCTCTGTAGCTATGCGGTCATTAAAGTCAATTGAATTTAACTGAATTTAAAAATAAAAACGCTAAATCAACTACAACAAAAAATTCTAATTACTGTTTTGTAGGAGAAACAGTACAGTTTTGGTTGCCATGCAGCTATACCATGGACCTGCTGGTCCAACTGGTGATTCTGGGCTATGCTATGCTACGCTGGTGAGAATGTGAATGGTTTTATAATTCTATGCTTGCCAGGCTTGTAATATACTGGCAACCTGTCTAGAATGAACCCAACCTCTAGCCTAATGACAGCTCTAGCACCTCTTACAACCTTTATGGGAAAATTGCCTTAGATAATCTATGGATGGATGAATATGGGATGGTTGGAAAACAAACAGGACACTGGCCCTCGAGGACCAGAACTGGCCACCCTGCATTAGAAAATGTTGTTTCAAATAAAATAAATTACTTGTATCACTGAGCTGAACCTTATGTTGTGTTTACCACTCAATTGATTAAGCAATTAAAGATTATATATGGATAGGATAATCGTTGTAGGTATATTAGGGCACAAGGACCTTTCTGGTCATCTCATCACAAGTAAATTTACACGTTAACAGCACACTGCAATATATAATGACATAAAATTACATTTCTCTGGAGCCAAATCTGCAAAAATATAATTAACTTAATTACTAATTAACTTATAATTAACTTTAACAACCTTACAAATGGCACTTTGAAAAATCAAACACAATGAAATTAATGGATTAATGTCCACTTGCAAGAAATAGTAACTGAACTCATTTTAATTTCCTGATTTTCTGCTTAAATTGGTAATTTCCACTTCATTCCACTTCAAAAGGCACATTTTGAATCTCCAAAACCATTTTGTAATAAATTTGTGGGTTTAGGGTCATTGTCCTGCTGCATTACCCACATTCTACTAAGCTTCAACTGGTGGACAGCCACTCTAATATTACCCTTTTAGATACCTTGATAAACTTTATTTTTCACAGTTTTAGAGTCAGTGAGACATCCTGTGTATCTCATACCAACACCAAAGGTTCCCGTAGCTTTGGTATGAATGTCAAAGGGCTTTAAAAATTGATTAGGCCACGTGGGAAGTGTCATTAAGTGATGCTGTGAAAACGGGTTGAACCCAATCAGGTTAAATCCTGCCTGTCTGAGGGTTAGAACTGGCGACCCAAGCTTGCTTCTTATTTCTTTAACCATTAGGCTAACATTGTCCCCTGATTTGTTCCTTTTTTTCCCAGTAATAAAATTCATCAAACAAACACATTGCCGAGGCTACATATGAAGTGTATCATGCTAATGCCGCTGATTGATTTTCAAAAGCCTGATGTGACTATAAACATTTTAGAGTATTTGGCACAATAAACTGGGCTTGGACTTCCTCAGTAAACATTCAGGGTGGAACCATATGGTGAATTACGGCTAACAATCAACCATAGGTGATATAGTAATTTTCTCAGCCTTGATGTTAAATGTGAAATATCCATCAAATTTAACAAAGGAAGAGTTACCATCTGGAGTTATTGTCTGCTGTCAAAGCCATACACGCTTCAGCTACCAATGGAAGGCTGTTGCTCATTCCCCATCTGCCTCTGTCACATCCTCTTCTCTATCTCTCCATATCTTGCTTTAGTCACATGCTGTCTCTCTTTTCTTTTCCCTCCATTTGTTGTTCTCCCTCCTCCTTTCCTTCTGGCTCTGCCAGGCATTGAAGAGGAATGATTACCAAATGATTGCTGGCTAGATGACTGAATTGCATGGTTGACATTTTCCTTATATAGTGGAATGTGATGAGTTGCACCGACCTTCCCCTCCGGCATACTATTATTGCTGTGTTCTGCTACTGTAGTTGGTTGCTTTCTTCTCATCATACTTCGTTGACTTCTGAGGGACATGGTCACAGACCTTTTTTGGTCTCACTCCTTGCTTCGTGATCCTGTGTGTGGGTGTGTTTAGTGCATGTACAAATGCGGTACTGGTCAAGGTCTAAGTGGTCAATCTCATACAGTTCAGATTTACATATATCTACATAAATATATATAGGATGATTGTTCTGATTGTTATGTAATGATCCGCATGTTGCAGTTGCATACCAGGATTTAAATATTTTTTTCAAATTTAAAGGAAAAAAACATTATCCAGATACTGTAAGAAACATATATATTTTTTTACCTGCAAAGTTATTTGTTATATTTTTTAAGGTACTCAAGCAGAATTGTTTAATAGCAAATGGTGTTGATTGTTTGCACACAACAAACCCCAGGCAGTAATTATTGCATCCCTGAAAAATAAAGCAAGGTAATTCAGTGTCCCCACACTAGGCAAAATAAAAGTAAAAAAATATAATAATGTATGATAAAACAAATATGTGTATTATTTTGAATTACTGTATCCATTGCGTATGATGATAACCTATTTACTCAAAATATGTGCATATACCACATCAAAGCCTTTTTCAAAAAAAGGCCGTCATTTTCTGACAAGACCCTCGGTCACTTATCCTGTGTACTTCTGAAATACACATAACCACATATAACACACATATTCATGGATTTTTGGCCATTTTGATCCACAGCATTTCTTCCTAAGCAAATCTGTAAGAGCCTGGGGCGAAGTCTGTCTCTATCCTCTCAGTAAGAAAATTAAACACCTACTCTCTTAACTATAGTAAACACAAGTTGCTAGCATTGCTTAAGTTTTTTCCCACTCTGACACATATTCAAAGTAAAGATAAAGTTTTATTATATACGCATTGAAACATTGACAATTTCCCCAGCTGTCAGTATATTGGTTTTTTAGTTGTTATATTCTTGCCCTTCTCCACTGCTTATGAGAAGCTCAGTATATTAATTACAGTTCTTAAATGAAGCTGTAATCTATCTTTTAAATGAACAGCTGTCTGAATGCCTGGTGGGATGCTCCCAGGTGAGTTTACTTTATGTCTTCCACTCTGTCTAGAGAGTTTATTCAAACAGAAGACAACAAAAGATGATGGGATACCATCTATCATGATCAGCATTACTTAAAGGAACAGTACACACTCTGATTGCTGTTATAGCATCCATCCCTAAAACGGTATCCTAAACTCAACACAGATTTATATGTCACTGTTACACATTTCTAAAGGTTTAATGCCAGAATTCTTACAACATCTGCAGTATGGCATTTCATTATGTTTAGGTTAGGGGAAAAACATTGTTTTGGTTAACACTTAACACACTTGGTTAATTAAAATCTATCACCACAATTTACTTTTTACACAGTAAATGGGAAACTACTGTTCGCAGTTGAGAAGATGGAGACAGGACAAATGGCCCGCCTGCCACTCATCAAAGGTAACTAAATCTGCTTACCAACACGCTTGCAAACCATATAAATCTCTGCTTTTAGCCATTTTATAGGATTTATGTCCCGGACTATTCTTGAAATAGCACAGTAACCTCCTGGAAACTGCTTAAAGCCATGAAAAAGCCTGGCACATAATGATCTCATATGAAGCAACAAAACTTTCCCATTATGTTAAAATATCTCTTTCATTTGTAAGGTGTATGCTCTCGGGTATTTCTTTAAAGAATCACATTTATGTTTTTGCATGCTGTGTTTGCTACATAGCATGTGCCGCTGTGTTTTCACTCACTGTATGTATTTGAGTGTATATTTTCATATTTGTCTGGCTTACACTGTGTGTGCTGGTCAGTATAAAAACCTGTCTCCTTATGTAATTTAGTATTCTAGCTTGAGTCTGTCTATGTGGCCCTCTTCATTCCATTCTTTCCTCTCCCCCACTGTCATATTTTTCCTATCTGATGATGCTATTCGATGAGCAGCCAAATCTCCAGTTGTGCAAATCTACCTCAAGGGAATCCTGACATCTTGTTATCATAGCACATGTAAACCAACCATTATAGCATCCTCTCTACATGACATTCTCCTATCTAGAAGAGACAGAAAATAGGAAGAGAAAGAGGGAAACAATGTTTAGAGTGTGTATTTGTGAGGAAGACATTTCCATTTATGAGGTACACATTTAGCCATAAATGGAAGTGTCTTCCTCACAAATACACACTCTAAACATTGCTCCGAGGAGGTTCTGGCAAACCATCAAGCGTCTCGGGAGGGGAAAGCGGTGCTTCACCAACACTGTGTACAGTGG
>JAUYWH010000005.1:12791163-12810588 GCA_034779795.1 Ctenopoma multispine | reverse complement strand
CCAGGACACGCTGGAAGGATTATATCTCCCGGCTGGCTTGGGAACGCCTTGGGGTCCCCCCAGAGGAGCTGGAGGAGATGGCCGGGGAGAGGGAGGTCTGGGCTTCCCTGCTTAGGCTGCTGCCCCCGCGACCCGACTTCGGATAAGCAGTTGATAATGGATGGATGGATGGATGGATGAACATTTAGCCATCAAACAGAGGCCCTGGAGGAATTTTGTCGCCTGACTTTCTTCTTTACCTACTCATTGCCTTTGTTCTTCCTTTTTTTCCAAACTAATATAATCTAATTTCTCTTCTGCCTTTACCCTTGTTCTGATCCTCTCTTAATTTCTGTCATATTTGGACGTCTAACTTAGCTAGTGCCTTCTTTCGCCTTCAAACACATATTTCTTTCTGTTTTCTTTTTCCAAAATTGTCCTACTCTCTCTTTCTCTTTCCAGTGCATGTGGTGATTACTGTATGGTCCAATTTGTAACCATCTGTCTTGTTTTAAAGGGACTATTTTGGCTCGACACACTGATACTGCCTGAGTAACATCAGATTAGTTTCCAGGCATCGTGTAGAAACCACATTAACCCAGTAGGGTCTGGAAAGAGAAAGAGAACCAGTTCACCAACTGTTGACTAATGTTTTCTGTCATTTCTACCAACATGTTTATTCAGTGGCCATTTTATAGCAACCCAGACGTGGGTGCCACAACACATATCTATTCATCTGCTTCCATCTTCAATCATTCTATTATTAGTTTAGTTTCTTGAATTGTCCTCAACACATTTGCTTGGACGGACTTCTTATTTTTAATATAAACTGCAGTTTGCAGTCTTTTTTACCCATCCAGGTCTCAATTAACAAAAATGTTTCTTTATTACACAGGGTAATCCCACCACAATGCATGCCTATGCAGTCATCACAATGGGTATTTTGCACTGAGCTCCCATTTAACCCTCCTTCATTAGCCATCAACTAAATAAACTACTTCTTTTTGAGCTAGTATTTTAAAGCCAATTAAACAGTCTTAATATGAGAGGAGCACTGGTGCTGGAGCCAACCTTAAAAACAAAGCCCTGATTAAAGTCATACAAGAGCAAGGCTCTTGACAAATACAAGGGAGAAAAAAATGAGAAGAGGATAAAGACAAGAGAAAAACAATAATAAAATGTGAGGATTATTGCAGCACCACCATCAGCGAATGTTTGATTTAGTTTGGTTCTGGCCACATAAGCCCAGTGTTAGGCCTATTGTTTCCTTAAGCTAGTGCTGTAATCCCCCTACTGCAGTGCAAAGAGAGGTAAAGAAGGAAAAGAGGCAAAACAGAGAAGAGACAAATAGGCTGGAGTACAACCACAATTAAAAAAGGGTATTGGAAAGAGAGGTAGGGGAAGATGAGTGAAGAAGAGAGAAAGGGCATCCCCAATTAGTGAAAAAGCAGAATGCTACAGATAAAGACTTAAGTACTGCTTCCATCCCCAGTCTGTCAGCTTCAAACTGTTTTTCACAGTCACTGTCATTCTGTCTTTGTTTCATCCTCCTTTCATGTCTGTTCTTTTCATTTCTGCCAAATAGTGGAAGCTAGTGCCTCTCCCTGTCTTCCAACTACAAAAGCTACTGGAAACAATCTACCCTTTCTTTCTACACTCTTGTGCCTTCTTTGGTTTTCTGTTTCTCTTTTAATGGTGTTAATGAGTAAAATACAAAGTAATATCTCAGCTATAAGTACTAAGTATTAAGTTGTCAAAATAGGGTTCTTCAAACTTCTCTCTACTTCTGATGGTGAAACATTCATTATCTATCTCCCATGGATCCATTAGCATATTTTTTATCATCCACATTAACTTAATGTTGACATATTGTGTATATGTGCGCCTTTGCAGTATTTGCATGTGTCTTCAGTCTTGCATTTCATTGTGACCCATGCAGTTTTTGGAACCTGAAATTTCAACTGAAAGCAGTCATGATTAGGGGTCACAAACACATACTGATGTCTGCAACACTAGAACAGGCTGAGAGATGAGAGGAAGGAAATAAAGAGACAGAAGGAAAGAAAAACGAAGGAGTGGAGCTGGATAGCAGAAGAAAATTGAGCTGTATTAAACCATAATCCAGTTAGCAACGGCTGGGTGTAATCTCACTCATTAATAACATACTCCCAGTCTAATCTACAAACCATCAAAAGAGAGAAAATTTTTCATGGAGGAGTTCAGTAGCTTTTAGCGAATTCATGAGGATTTTTGATGCCTCATTTTCACAGATGTCAAACGTCAGATGAGTTGACAAGCAAAGAAAAAAATGCACGTTGGAATTACAAATACGCCCGAATCCTGATTCCCAGTAATTAGTGGGGATAAACAAACTGTAGCATGATAAATACCAAAAAATAATTGACTGAAAAGTGATGGGTTATCCTTGTGAAAACTCAGTGGAAGCAAACACATAATTCCTAATTTATTTCAACATTTACAACCTTTACAGTGGAAGAATATGTGGAAACTATCATTTTAACTCTCTCAACTAAGTGCAAAAAGTATTATTTCAAAATAACTAAGGTAACATAACATTTATTTGGATGTCTCTGTCAATGTCTTTTACAACTGTTTACATTTGTGTACTTTCTCCTTGCTTCCCACTTCCCACCCTCTATGACCTATATGCATCTGGTAATTCTATATCAAAGTCCTAATGTTTGTGCATTGTCTCTCTAGGTGATGCATCCTGATTTCATTCCTTTGACAGAAATTTTACTTGTCCATGTCATACAACAGCAAGGACACACTCTGGCATGGCAAAACACTGCAGTAACAGCCACATTCACTGTCTTTCTAACACAGGCAGGTGCACATATGCACGCAAACACAAATTGGGCTTGTCTGTAACAAAAGTGGTCCAGATGCGAGCAGCACAAGACACTTGGTTGGCTGTAGGCATTAGCAAATCCAATATGGATGTGTTAAATGAACACTGGAAGAGACAGACAGAGCAAGCGAGCGGTGGTTTAGAGGGGAAGGAGGGAGCAGGGGACACAAACAGGAAGGCAGGCAGCTTGTTGATTACTCTGGTGTTTAACATTAGGAAATGCCAGAATGGAAATGGTGCTCATATCACCCTGTCAATTGCCTTGTTAGCTACAGCTAGAGAGAGTGAGAACAGGCGACTGGGTAGAAAAATCAGCTCTCTGAAGTGGTTGGTTTAAATTTCCATTTGTCTCAGCAGGGTTTGGGAGGTAGGGGGTTGAGAAGTGGTTATAATATGAAAAAACCTTTTACATAGCCTTCAGTGCACAGACTCACACACATATCAACACTCCACACAGAAATATATACACACAAATCAACATGCACATATCCACACAGACAACACACACATATGCACACAGCTGGGTGCACAATCTCTTCTTCACACACCCACAGTCCCTCCTTCGCTGTCTCGACAATCTCTGGACTCAATTCCCAGCAGTTCATTCCACTATGACACCTGTTGGTAAGGAGAGGTGAATTGAGCACCAGGACATTCCGCAATGAGAAGAGAGAAAAGAGATAACCACCGATTGCGAGCAGAGAGGGAAACGGCTGAGCGTCTGCGGTCATGGTGAGGTCACTGAATACCTGACAAAGTAAATCTACCAGACTCAATGTACCGAAGTTAGAAGGGCACCCCAGGTTTAATGGATGTGTAAAAATGGATTCAAAGTAACTGTTTGGTAACTCACAATGGCAAATGAAAGTGCGCATAAATTGTGCAGTGAGGTGAGGATTTCTGTGATCAACAGAAAGCTTAAAATATAATTTTGTGTGTGTAGCTGTGAACCTGTATAAACCTTGTTGGACCAGACAAGTAAAAAAATATATATTAAACTAACAGTACATGCTAATGGAGTCAATAACTCATTTAAAATATAATGTGCTCTCTTTGTTTAAACTATGTTGATTCAAGTGCCCAGCCATTTTAAAGGTGTTAAATCTTATACTAGATAGTGTCTTCTTTTGTCCACATGATTTATATAAAAGAAGACCAAATTAAAGAATATTTATTATTATAACAAAAACTAAAACTTTCATAAGATTGCAGGAATGGATGTATACACCCATCCATCAGTTTTAACCAGTGTGCCTTAATAAAGTCTTACAAAATGAAAATCAGTTAGGTTTTTATATACTGTTTTTACTTGGTTTGAAAATAACATATTTGCAGTAATTTGTTCAGACATAAAGAATGAGACTTATACATAAATAACTATGTCTAATAAATACTTGCTTAAAGTCGCTGCACCTTCACCTCTTATGTCACCTGTAATTGCTGTGGGCACTAGAGTATCCTTCAACAGGAGAAATGTGATACTGTATAATTTAATTTAAAATGTGTGAGATGATGTTTAAACCTACTGTGGATGAAAGGAGGTAAAAAGGGCCAAACTGGCTACAATTTAACGATGACATCCAGCATCTTAACCATTCAAACTCTCTAGGTATAATTGATTCCTAATAAATAGTTAGATTATGATCTTTATCTGCATCAAATCAACATGCCTCTGAGGACAGATGTTCATAAATATCACAAGGACATTGGCCTATAATAATGATAACACAGAGAAACACAATCTGCCCCATGGGCTGTCCTCCTATGACAAACCTTTGTTCATAATTGCCCTCTGGAGGTAAAGTCAGAGTCTAGAGCTGCAGAACAAGTAGCCTGACATCAGTATCTAACAGTGGAAAGAAACATTAATAGCCCCTTAAGTAATAATCATGCCATCAGGATGGAACCTCCATACCTCAAAGCGGCAGTAATCATGCTGAATCCAGGGGAATTATGAGCCATAAGTGTCCTTTCGCAACTATAATTTTTCAGCTTTTTCTTTTTCTTGGTGTCATGTTTCTTGGGACACATTCACTATTCTCTCCTCACAGTTTCCTTTGACATGCTGATACTCACACAAACACACAAATCATTCAGACACACAGACATACAAAACAAACTGCCAATGAGATTAACACAGTCCGATAATTATGGATGTGGTTTGCTGTGGATGTGACACCTGTGTCCCTCCTCCTGCATCTCTTTGGATTGGACAGCTGTGCTAACAGTGACTACTGTGCCAGACTGCACAGATACACACACACACACATACTGGACAGTACAGTCTAGAAAAAGTATGTACACATACAAAATGCTGTAACCAAAAATAGAAAAGCAATATTTACAGATACTTAAATTAAAGTTACTGTTTCCCCTTAGTTATTGCTACAGTATATAGTATCAGGAGTTGTTTTCTGTGCTTTGTGCATTGGATCCAAACACAACATAAATGACCCACTCTTTTGTAAAATATAATATTAAATTAGCACACACACAAACATGTATACGTATTTAGTGCATACTACTAATACAATTATTATAGTTCCGTTGACAGGGCAATTTGTTTGTGAAATGATAGTGTGTTGATGTGTTTAAACTGGTCTAAATAAGCTGTTGATTTAGATAATTAATTTAAATGACTTCAATTCTTGCTATGGAGTTCTTCATTACATCTAAATCACCTGTATCTGAACTATGAACAGATTGTACTTAAGAGCTTGATTGTGCTTGCATTATATGATGTCACTTTATACTGAATGCAAAATTGTACTTGGTTTTTCAATGCCTCTATTTTGTGTTATTAATTTGCTTTCCGCAAAACACAACAGATGTGAAAATAAAACGTCAAATATAGGGTAGAATACATTATACTGTGCTTTAAAATTGAACTACTTGACATATGGCTTCCCTTGCTGCATCCACATCACAAGCCTGTTTAGACAAGAAAAGAATTGCTTTTTGAATTGAATTTGTAAGTGCATTTCACACACCAAGTTAGGCTATAATTTCATACACCAGATGCCAGCTTTTAAACAATGCAGTGTTCACACTGCCTAGGCATGTTGGATCATATTAAAAATGTCACTGATTTTCATGTAATGGACTGTCATGATCTGAATTCTCTATTCCTGCAGATGAGTTATGTATAGTTAAATTGCAGCGATAAAGGGGTTGAATGGAGGCAAAGCAGTAATACTATTCCTAGCATAGAGTGCTTTATTTTAGCAGCATTTACAGATCAAGAAAATACCAAATAAATAATCTACATGCTCATTAGAATTCATCCTCTGGGCACCATGGATATCTCTATTAAAATATCAATAGAGAATCAAAAACTTGGGCCGAAGTGGTCACTTGATCAACTAGTGCAATGGCCTTCCCACTAGTTAGCCATAAAAGCAATAATTGTGTACGATATGTTTTTAATCATGAGCTGTCAGCTGTTGCACCATTTATTAACTGAAAGTTAGGGTTAGGGTTAAAATTACTCGTAAAATTACATGTTATACCTAAACCCACATACAGTACGTTACCTATAGAATATCATCCTTTTTAACAAGCCTAAAGTTACATGGTATTTAAGGTATTAATTACCATTAGTAAATGGTTGATAAACATGTTATCTGTAAAGTACCCAGCTAAGACTTATGTTGTTTTTAAAAATGTTTACTCAAGGTAATGTAACATGAAAGCAGTTACTTCATGTCCTTCCTCAAACGTATGATGTTTTAGATCAGTGGACAGACCTCTTTTCGTGTATAGCTTTGCTTATGCATTTTCATGCAGACATTTTGCAAATTGTAAATTTGAAAACATGAATCTCTTAAATAGTACCTTGTAAATGCTCAGAAGAGCTGAATAAGCATTACTTAGATATAATTAACATTTACTTGGTCTCTTTGTGACCTTTATTGTAAAGTTGAAAACATATGTCCTTTAATAAATGTTATACATGGTTACAGAATTCTCATCAGCTCTTGTAGTCTTATATAAACGTTTACTTATGTGTTCCAAGTTACAATAAGGGTTACAATGATTCTTATGTAATACATCTACTAAACTAAATAATAAAATGACTATTACATGACATCAGAGATTATAGGCAACAAGCTAATCTAAAATATTGACATCTCAGACAACAGTGCTACAGTCTGCATAGATTTTTTTGAAATGTTCCTTCCAGGAACAGTTTTTTGTTTCTGTTTTGGCCTGTCTGATCCTCCCCACTGCACATTTGCCTAGTAACATTTGGGTCACTTAAAACCTCTTAGAGCCCAGATAGATGCCGAGATGGCTAATATTCTTCTAAATAGTTAAGCATTGAATTTAAGCTAAGATTAGCTAACCTTAATTTATTTTGGCTTATTTTAAGATATTAAAAAGTTAAAGTAAAGTAATAAAGTCCTACTCCTTGGTCCATAGGTAGTTGGGTTAATCAAGGCAACAAGTATTTGAGAGAAAGCCAATGACGTGATCCTGACGAATGCTTTCTAGCGGCATTATGCTAAATTTAAATGCTATCAGTCGCACCGAGGGAACAGGTGGACCTGCACTCTCCTCTCCTCCTCTCTCTGCCACTGTTCCTTTACCTCACCCACTCCACTTCTTCCCCTTGTATCAGTGGCACATGACCAGCCCTCACAATTCATTACTAGACCTGCATTGTCTGAAACAAGGTCACTTCTCAGAAATCAATGTGAAATGATTTATACGTTATCTGTTAAATTGAGCAATGTGTTATTGGGGGCTTGGAAAGTAATAACTCCAACTCTAGAATGTGTATTTTCATAGCAATAAGCATTAATAACTGGCTTGGCTTTGCCTGCAGCCCCTATAGCCATCAATGCATCATGCTAACACTGATAGAAGAACATAACATCCACATGAGCTGGTTCATAATCTGCAAACAAATGCTGCAAATATTTACATTAGCGGAGCAACTTAACATACTGTGTAGGAGTCACTGTCACATGTCATTGTCAAAGTTTAATATTTTGCTCTATATTGTGTCTTAATGTTCAGTGTTCTCTACCTAGCACATCACATGTTTAACAGACAGTCTGTTACAGACCTGGTCATTTATAAAAATGTTTTTAACTGCACAAGTTAAGAAATGCCTGCATGAAGATGGATGAACAAGAAAACCTCTGTGTGTATGTTATTAGCATAGAACTGTATCATTAGTGTCACTACATATTTCTCTACCTGATAAGGACTGCATTATCTTGTACGTAATTATACAGTGTGAAATTTACAACCATACCTGATCCACAGTGTTTTATCATATAAAACACACTGTCTGGCAATCCTGAGTCTGCTACGGGGCATTGTTTATATTTTGTTGATGTTACTAGTTATACAAATTCCTTGTAAGCACGTGTACTTAAATGGCCAATAAATCTTTAACAAGATTCAAATTTGCTAGCAAAAATTCTGATGAAGAGAGGTGTTTCCACTGATCTCAAGCTTGTCCAAAAAGACAAGGAACTTTAACAAGAACAAGAAAATAAATATAAATACCAGCACAACTCTTGAATCAATAACAAGTTTCAACATAGACTCATTAGCAATAATATTAATAAAGCTTGGTGTTTTAATGCTTTGGTGGACAGGGTTCAATGCAGGCCAATACTTAGCAATTTGCAATAACACCTGCTGATCATGGTCAGAATTAATCTTTTCCCATGCTGATCCTTGTCCATTACCTGGTGTTCTTAATGCTATGATTGATCAGTAAAATTCTTCTTAAGAAAGCAGGCAGACAGAGATGACAGACAAATATCACATTTCTGTTCAGATCATTTTGCAATATAAATCAAACATAGGACACACACGTGCACTCCTCTGTGCCCTTATACCCACCTAAAAACACATTTAATCCCTTAAAAGACATAAATCCACAGCAAAATTCAGGTAGCTATCCCTAAAGTTTTAAAACAGCTTCCACGAACAATGATTTAGGAAGCAAAACTTCTCTTTTAGGACTACAATAAAACCCAACTGTCATTTCCATCAAGCAGCCTGGCAGTCTCACTACTCTTTTTAGCATCATAAAGTACATCCCTTTAATGCAGACTTTTCCTGACAAAATCCCTTTGTCTGTGTCTCTATCTTTGTGTCCTTCTCTGGCCTCCTATACTTTCTATCTATCTTTACATGATTGTCATTTCTAAGATTTTATCTTGGCAAAAAAACAATCACTTTGTAATACACTACCCAAAAAACTTAAGGGAACACCTAATCATTGCAGTATAACATTAAGACTGTTAAACTACAGTGATATCAATCTGTACATTTGGGAAGTACAAGTGATTGTGAATCAGTTTCACCTGCTTTGGTGCATATGAAAGCGACAGGTGCTTACTTTGCAGGTATCTCCTACTGGCTGCATGAGGCAATCAGCTGGCATAGTTACTCCAAAATGGCACCAGAAAGTTTGCATCTTCTCTCAGCAAAATTTAAAGAGCATAGGGGAGATACCAGGTGACCGACCTTTACACCAAAAGACCTGGACAGAGTCATAGAAGGCTCTCTAATCCAGCAGCAGAATGCGATCTGCTCTTTTGAACAAGGAGGAACAGTATGAGCACTGCAAGAGCCCTACAAAATGACCTCCAGAAGGCTACTGGTGTGGATGTTTCTGTTTCTGTTCAGCCCAATCTCCTCTAGTATGACCTGTGCTCACAGCCCAGCGCCGTACAGCTCATATGGCATTTACCAGAAAACACCAGAATTGGCAGATCTGCCATTGCCGTTCTCCTCGCAGAGCAGATTCATATGTGAAAAGAGAAGAGTCTGAAGAAGCTGTGGTGAACATTGTGCTGCCTGTAACATCATCGCGTATCATCAATTTGGTGGAAGGTAGTACAGATCCCCCAGGACCATCTGCTGTCTTGTCAGGAGACCATATCCACTTCAGAGAAGCATTAATAATAATGATGGAAAATTGGACAGGTGCCATACAGCACATGTACCCCACTACCCTGCGGTTTCTTATCCTAGGACACCTTTACATGGGACTAAGACTCGTATATCTCTACTTTACCAAATCAGTGATGGTCGCCCCATTATCAGTTACTGTGATGATATTCAACTTGGATGAGCCTGTGAATAATTTTTTTCAATGTACATTGTATAACTTTCAACTTGAATAATTTGTTCAAGTGTTTGTTAATTTTTTGTGAGCAGTGTATTTGGCAAGATAGCTGTGTAAATAATGTATGTTTATTTCTGCTGATACGGCAATAATAATTTACCATCTGCATAAATTTAACAAGACAAAATGAGCTGTGAGCACAGAAAGCCACAACAACAGGACAACTAAAAGTTGATGCACAAGCAGACAGTAAGTGTGTGTTCAATACAATTTTCTAAGGTGAATTGTTCCTTCAGTTTAATAGCTACCTGTTTTTTTTTAAAATGTTTAAATCTATTTACATGCCTTTGCCCTGTTTAACAATCTTGTGTTCAGCTAAGATGGATATATAGAGCAGATGCTTGTATGAAGAGAAAAAAAAATGAAATTACACTTTTGTTATAATATAAACTAAGAGCACGTCTTGATCCTACATAGGAAAAGAAAACTTTTAGTTCTGTTGAAAAGAAAAAAGAGATAAAAAGGTGAAGACTACATAAGTAAAGCAAAAATAAAAGGCTACATATCTTAAGTATCTATGGTTAACAGAATTATAAATAAATAACTATAAGGAATGGTAATAGCCTGGTGAATGTTTTTCAGGTAATATTCAATCATTGGAGTCTAATGAACTCAATTCTCACCTAGACCAGATGTTTGTAAATTTGTCCTGACTTATTCTGAGTGTTAATGTTAATTTCGCCTTTTCATATATTTGCTATATTATCTCTGTCCATTCATTAAGTGAAGAAACCACTGGTTAGAGCTACTTGTTTCAAGTGCTTTTGCTAACCAACACCAAATGGATGCTAGCTAAAGCCTTATTTTAAACAGAGAGACCACAGTGCATAGATCATCCATATGTCCCCCTTTAATTTACTTATATATTAGAACATAGTGTTAGGGTTGTAGGGTGGGAAGTGTTGGGGCAGAAAGGGTCAATCAATAAAAAAATGCTGTTAAAGGGCAAGTCGGAAGAAGTGAGAGGTAAACCTTGAAGGCGTGAGGAATCAAAGGATTAGACCCTGTAATCGGATTAACTGCTTGAAATAATTGGATTTCAGTGTTGTCACTATGTTTGTTTACATCATATGTTTATTGACTGATGGCGAAATTTAACATGTGCCATGCGATGTTTCGTTTACTGTGGTGATAAGAGTTTCAGTGATATTCTGTAAATAAATAAATAAGAATGTTTAATATTAGATTCTGTTCTTATATTCTATATCATCTATCACCATCATCTTTACTGTCATCTGCTTTAACTATCGCCCCTTTAGACTAAAGTAGATTTGACACTGTAAATGCTATCACTAAATGTAAGGTCATATGCTAGGATTATGTGGGCAATTTACACCAGATTTGTTCATCTTGACAGTTGAAGGGGAAAATTTATCAGAATCTTGGTCTGAATTGATTATTAGCTCATGTTTAATCCTAACCGCCCCAATCAATTTGTAGACCGACTTGTGCCTTTTCAGTAACATTATTTTATGTGTGATGTTTACACTCTGGTATCTATTGCAGTTTGTAATGAGACTAAACATTATGTTTGTGCAGAGCAAAGAAGGTGGAACTGTGATGAATCACTCCTGATGTTATTGGTTTTACATAGGAGTTCACCGCGGGGGAATTGCCTAATGTTTAATTGGGGGTTACAATGGACAGACAGATTTCAGCGACATCTTTTGTCAAGATGGATTGGAAATTTATATCTTCTAATTTGTCCCCAAGATTACACCTGTGTTTACTTGGTCTGTCTGTATCAGAGACAGAACAGATGCTGTAAATATTTGCTCACACAACCTCTATTTCTCCCAGCATAACAAACACTGGAAGTGTAAACTATTTGGCAGATGGCTACATCAAAATTCAGAAAAGTCATCTGTGTTATTTCAATGAATTTGAATTGCTATCAAAATGATGTATCAAAGCCAGGTACTACAAGTTTTATGATAAATTCTGTTGCAAATCACTGCAAATGTTAAAGTAACTTTAGGTCTGATGTGTATTAATTTGCCAATTTATTAGATAAATTCTATGCATAGTTAAATAGCAGTATTTCTTCTTTGATTTTGAACTGTATTCCCTTTTACTTTAGTTGGCAAAGTTTTCTTATACACAAGGGATATGATAAAAAGAAAACCATTCCTCAGACGTGGAATAGCTAGATATTTGTGATGCATGTCTTTGTTTGCAAACAAATTTCCCCAAAGCCAAAATGCTACCAGAGAAAACAGAAACCATTTCCCTCCAAGTGGTGTTCCGTGGATTTACAAGAGATGCAGAGCAATTTATAGCTCAGCATGACAAAGGGAGAGATGGGTTTGTATAAGCACACAGCTTTACACATCTGATGGAGTTGAAAATGTGAGGAGTTTTGGAATGTGAATATTCATTCTAAGGACAAATAGAAAGCAATGTATCTGTCTGGCAGACTACCGGGTGCATATCAACCCCCTCCCCTTGTTTTATCATCTGTAGTGCATCTTGTCTTGAAGCATTCTCTCTCTCCCTCTTTTTTCCTCTTCAGAGTTCTCTCGCTGTTCTGAGCAGTAACTGTCTGTGTCCGTTGAAAGCACCTATCTGACCCAGATCATTGGAATGAGTTTTCTCACAGCAAGCATTCTGGAAACAATCCCTGGCCAAGGAATGGGCAAAAAAACATTGGCTGAATCATCAGATAAGTAAAGAACAATCTGTCACTGTTTGTGTACAAATATGCATTTGTGTGTGTATGTATGGGTGTATGTGCACACCTCCAGTGTGCTTGTTCATGCAGACCTACATGCAAGCACCAATAGGTGTGCATTTGTCAGTGTGTGACGGAGTACCATAGATCCTATCAGACTAATACCTCTGTTGCACCTCTGGGTAAGCGGAGTGCATCTCCATGGTAATTCTGCCCTTAGTATGTTTGTCCTCCCATGACTGAGGGACAGAAAAAAATATCTGGATGTAAAATGGGGGAAATGCGCGCACACGCACACACTTGTGGGAAAAATGAATATTGAGTTCATGTTAATGTTATCGGATATCTTGGAGTGCAGGTGATTCAGGCCCAGAGGAGTCAGTGCCAGTCCAAGTATATTGTGTTATTTGTGTGTGAGACTCTACTTTATCAGTGCTGGTAAACCTGATAACAGTGAGCATGTGGATAACACATAAATGCATGGACAAAGCATATGACATGGCTACTGAAGTTTTGCTGTAGAAAATATGGGACGTCACTTCAAATGTGAAAAACAACAATAACATCAACTAAACTTAACTGTTTAGCCCATTTCTGCATGATCCACTTTCTGCTGAACATCAGTTCACAGATGGATACCTTGACATGTTCCTATAGAATTTGCTTGTACAGCTTTTTCATAGCTTCATCAATGAAGTCAAGCAGTTATACATGTCCAGAGGTAGCAAAGCAGGCCCAAATCATGATTCTGCTACCACCATCTATCACAGATAGGCTAAGGTTCTTATGCTGGAATGCAGTGTTGGGTTGTTTGATTGTCAAATTAAAAGTGATATATGTCAAAATCTGCATTTTGGTCTCATCTGTCCACAGAACATTCTTCTTCTGGCTTATCCATACAGACCTAAGCAAATGGTAGACAGGCAACAATGTTATTTTTGGAGAAAAAAAAAACATTGCTGTCAAGATTACTATTTAGATATGTCCGAAATTGATTGCATTTTCTGTCCGGTAATTCTGCCACAGACATCATTATTGTTCAATGCTCTGTTGATGGTTAATTTATGAATATTGATATTACACACATACACACATATCCTCTCTCACTGTCTCTCTTACCCACACAGACTGTATTGTGCACACACCATTAAAAACAACATAGGACTTACTACTGACTTCATAAAGTAAATTAAACATATGGCTTACTTGTATATTAGTTGCTGTTCGAACCTCTAAAGAAAATGTTCTTCCATTTAGTTGTCCATTTTCAGGTTAAATCTCTGAACTGCACTACCTGTCTATGGTCCAAAAGTGTTTTTTATCAGAGTGAAGACTGAATTCTCCCATTCTGCTGTGGATATACCAAATGTTAAAGCATGTGGATGTGGATGTGCTTTGTAGTATGAACTTCAAAGTAATTGATAAAAGTTCAGTGCCAAATGCTAAGCCTATGGGTGAGGGGGCATATGCCAGAATCCACTATTCAGCCAACACAACCTGGAGGTTTTAAAATTATGGTGGATCGGGATCAGCATGAGAATGTAAATGTAATGCTGGCCATCAATAAACAGGTGTCAAAACAAGAAGTATATCACAGCTTGCTGTATATGAGACCGGGTAGTCAAAGTGCCCAATGCTGACCCCCCAGTCCACCACAACTTGTTGTTAATGTAGCTGATTTATGTATGTGCTTAACTAGGCTACAGGTACGAGTCGGGTCGTGGGTCTTTTATTATATGTGCAGGTAATGGGTTGGGTCCAGTATTGATTAGGTGTGGGGCAGGTGGACGTTTGTGAAACTGGACCCGTGCAGGACTCTGTTCCAAGGTGTTTAACAATAAAACATTGAACATGCCACGTTCTTCAGATTCTTTTTAAAAAGCTTATGTTTCTCTATGGAGTCAACTGTGGCAAGCTACTAGTACAGATGTTAAGATTAACTGTGAACATATCTGCTGCAAGTGAAAACTATGGCCATCATATTTATGCAGAATATAGAGAATACTAATGGGTTCACAAACATATATCTATTGTAGCAATGAGGACTGTATTGGTCTTTATGTGAGACATTTTGAGATCTCCCTATGAAACCGATAGTGAGAGATTTGGATGAATCAACCTTTTAATACTGTGAATAAAAATAAGTTTAAAGAAAATGTACACTACCAGTAAAAGGTTTGGACACACATAAAATAAACAAGTTTTTGAAAGAAAAGCATATTTTATGTCAGATTGATCAGAAATACAGTTTAGACATTGTTATTAATGTAAATGACTATTATACAGTAGCTGGAAACAATTGTTATTCATAATATTATATTAATCTGAATAAATCTATCCTCCCATCAGCAAACATTAGTAGTGTCTTCTTGCATGTTATGTTTGCTAGTGCAAATTTAAAAGGAGAAATGATCATTAGAAACCATCTTGCAATGATTACACAGCTAATGACATGAATGTTTTTTATGAAAACATGGTATTTCCTGTGCGTGTCCAAACTTTTGACTGGTAGTGTATTATTTTTTGTATCACAGATATATGGATGCACACACTCCAGGATGTCAAAATTGTCAAAGCAGTGTGTACGGTAGTTGGGCGTTTATCAAAAATGATGGGTGTCAATGTTGGCGAGAAACATGTAATTCTAATATCTTCTGTCTGACTCCAGCTGGAGGCTTTTATTGCATATCATCGCCTTCTGTTTCCATTTACCCTTTTACTAGTCCACCCATCCTCTCAACTGCTTATCCTGTTCAGGGTTATTTTTGCTAATGTACCTGAATTTTGTATCTATAGAATTACCACAAGAGAGTTTTGGATGTGCTGCCTCCTCACCCATCCAGATCATTCTGAGTTGAATGGATAATGTGTGAATGACATTACAAATTATGAATTATGAATTGAAACCGTGACTGGAGCCAAGCCCTTATCATGCAGACACAAGAGCAGAGCTTCTCTTGAAAAGAGACTCTTACAGAGAAGAGCTCTCAATCTACCCAAAAGCACATGCAGATATAATATAGGTGCAATTTAGAGAAGAATATCTATGATGTCGTTTAGAAATTATGTGTCTTCCATTGACCCATTTTATTAAATATATCTAGTGACAGGGGATCATGCCCACATAAATGTCATGATATCAATACTTGGTAGTTTATTTCAGTTATGACTTCTGAACACCTATTTTGAAATGTAAAATGCGTGACTGTTGGAAGTTAGTCGGATGGGTTAATATTGGGGTTTTGGACTATGTGAAAACATTTTTTTTAATTATTTGAGTGTGTTTTTATTATTACGTTGCTTAGGTTATAATTTAATAAGATGTGTGAGAGTATCCAGCTATACTAGAGACAGTTGAAGGTAATAGCCTCAGCATGCCAACATACTAAAAATAACAAGCATGTGTATATTTTTTACAAGTAAAGACAAACTTATGTACCAAATGTCATAAAAAATTTGCATTATATATTAACATTTGTTAATATATTAACATTTGTTAATATATTTCACTCAAAACCATGAATAACAAGCACCAGGGACAATCAGGGAAATATTAATGTAATTTTGCAATGGCACCTGCAGGTATCTGATGGGTAGGTTTTGTAAAAAGTAAAAAAAATAATATTTGTATTAAAATTAATAAAATCACAGGTACAAGCACAGGAAGATGATAATGAAAATAAGGCACTGGCTGACTTTAAATGGATATTTTATTGTCATTTTGCATTATATAAGTAAGTGATATAAGTAAGTGTTTTGCACATCTGAATGGGACAAGTCTTTCTGCAAGTCTATAAACACAAGGGTAAGTGCAAGGGGGTCATACACACATATCCTCTCTCACTGTCTCTCTTACCCACACAGACTGTACTGTGCACACACCATTAAAAACAACATAGAACTTACTACTGACTTCATAAAGTAAATTAAACATATGGCTTACTTGTATATTAGTTGCTGTTCGAACCTCTAAAGAAAATGTTCTTCCATTTAGTTGTCCATTTTCAGGTTAAATCTCTGAACTGCACTACCTGTCTATGGTCCAAAAGTGTTTTTTATCAGAGTGAAGACTGAATTCTCCCATTCTGCTGTGGATATACCAAATGTTAAAGCATGTGGATGTGGATGTGCTTTGTAGTATGAACTTCAAAGTAATTGATAAAAGTTCAGTGCCAAATGCTAAGCCTATGGGTGAGGGGGCATATGCCAGAATCCACTATTCAGCCAACACAACCTGGAGGTTTTAAAATTATGGTGGATCGGGATCAGCATGAGAATGTAAATGTAATGCTGGCCATCAATAAACAGGTGTCAAAACAAGAAGTATATCACAGCTTGCTGTATATGAGACCGGGTAGTCAAAGTGCCCAATGCTGACCCCCCAGTCCACCACAACTTGTTGTTAATGTAGCTGATTTATGTATGTGCTTAACTAGGCTACAGGTACGAGTCGGGTCGTGGGTCTTTTATTATATGTGCAGGTAATGGGTTGGGTCCAGTATTGATTAGGTGTGGGGCAGGTGGACGTTTGTGAAACTGGACCCGTGCAGGACTCTGTTCCAAGGTGTTTAACAATAAAACATTGAACATGCCACGTTCTTCAGATTCTTTTTAAAAAGCTTATGTTTTTCTATGGAGTCAACTGTGGCAAGCTACTAGTACAGATGTTAAGATTAACTGTGGGTTAAAAAGTGCAGATGTGTGTGCACTGTAATTCAGACATCAAACTGACAGCTTGGCAGTTCTAGGTGCCCAACCAACTGTGCTGTTGTCACAGGTTCAGGCCTGGTTGCATCAATGCAGCATACACAAGCGATTTAAAAAAATCATAATAATAAAAACAACAGAAAATATCTGCTGCAAGTGAACAGATCTGATCTGTCTTCAGATATGTCCTAAAAATGTAGGTCCACATACTAAAATGTAAGGATTCCCTGTAAAGGATTAAACTGCTTGTACCCCCATGGATTTATGGATTTCTGTGTCTGCATCTGTGTGTGTGTGTGTGTGTTTTCTACATTGTCTCTATTGTACATGCACTACTGTGACTGTATTAAATATGCACAAGGCATATTAGGATTTAATTGTTCACACCATGAAGCTCTGACCTTCAAGCTGATTTGACTCCACTTCAGCAGTGAGAATCTATATGACAGACTCAACTACTGAACTAACTATAACAATTAAGCTGAAAGAGTCAGAAACTGTGATTTAATCACAACAGGCCCCATTCACCAAAATGTTTTTGGTGAAACATAAAATGGCACATAACTGATGAATAAAAAAAAAGTCTGATGTAAAATCTGTCATGAAAGTGGTTAGATATAGATTTATCTGAGCTAAGCAAGTCTGCTGTTTGCTCCAGGTTGTGTTAGTATTGGTGTTAGTGTGTTTATATAAATTTCAAAAGACCAAAATAACCATAATTTGTAAGATATTGAAAATACAAATTTTTATTAATAGGGCTGAGCATATTAATGCGTTACTACATTAGCGCTGAAAATTATTTTATTGCGCGTTTACGCACTTTTATTATTATGATGATGATGAAAGTCCGTCGCTCACTGGTTCTGAATACACATACAGACAAACAATGGATCACAAAAGGGGTGGGATATTGATGATTGACATCAAGAAGCGTCTCAATCAATGAGAGCATTTGGGGGTGGGCCTAATACTGCTGCAGCTTTCCGCAACAAAACTGATTCCAGCAAATCACCCAAACGATCGACGGCGACACAAACACTTAAAGGAATCATGACAGTCGTGTGTCTTTTAATGACAGCAGTCAAATGAACGACTGCGTTTACAGTAATATACGCTTTTCAGGTGGTTGACGTGACAGGTTTTGCGTGTGTGTGTGTGTGCTTGCGCGCATCAGCGCAGAACTCTTTCGAGCGTGATACAGAGATCAGAGGAGAACAGTAAATCTTACATAATCATGTAGAGACAGAAATGACATAAGATAAATCACATTGGGTCTGCTTAGATTGTTTACTAAATGAACAAGGTACAGACCTGAAAGGTAGCACTTAATGACTTCTGCTGTGATCTGGTGCTTTATCTGGTCTCAACAACAAACTAGATGTTTATGTCCTGGCAATGGAAAATAGCTTTGGTTTACAGTATATAATTTGATTACATTAATATTTAAGTAGAGATTTACAAGAAATACCGAAGTGGTATTGTGTAAAGTGAATACTGCTGTATTAAAAAAAGTGCAAACCAAATGTTATTGCATTTCTGTTCATAGAGCAGTACTTTTAAAATAAACATGTGAAATATACTACTTTTCAATTCATCACTTAATTTTGCCCGTAACAGTGCAATTTAAAAAAAGTTGTGCAATTAATCACAAGTAAATTTTTTAATCGCTGCCCAGCAGTAATTATTAATAATATAATATGATTGTAATTTAAATCTAATAATATTGTGTAACTACAGAATCAATGAAAATGCAGTAACCTCTTTTTGCATGTCAGCACCCTAATATGCTTAAGTATGGTGTAGTTGTGTTGTTGGTGAAGGTTATAATCCTCATGAAAAACAGAATAAATGCGTTTTAATTTTTTTAAAACAGCTGGTGAATGAGGCCCATCAAAATTAGAAAACTGTCTTTTTTAAAGGTCAAGAATGACTGCTTTAAGGTAAAGCATCATCCTACTGTCACGTAAGATAGATAGATAGATAGATAGATAGATAGATAGATAGATAGATAGATAGATAGATAGATAGATAGATAGATAG
>JAUYWH010000005.1:12768551-12789549 GCA_034779795.1 Ctenopoma multispine | reverse complement strand
TTGTTGGCCCCTTTGCCTTCACTCTGCGGTCCAGCTCACCCCAAAACACATTGAATGAAAAGGTGTGTCCAAACTTTCGGCTTGTACTGTATGTATATATATATATATATATATATATATATATACTATACTATATATATTACTACTGCAAATTACTACTGCAAGTACTCAAGTCATCGTGCTTTTTCTCAAGTTTATGTGGATGTATTAATTTTTACTTGTCGTGCAGTCACTAAAATCAAATTATTCCTTTAAGGAATAACAAGAAATCGATGTAGACAACGTTAGTCACACGTCAGTGTACTATTTCATGCCTTGCAAAGAACTCTCAAAAGACCTATGATCCCGAGTTGTTGATTTGCTGTAGATGGAAAGTAATCTCAAAGAGTTTAGTATTCATCAGTCCACAGTTAGACAAATTGTCTATAAATTGAGACGATTTGGTGTAATGGCTACACTCCACAGAAGAGTACAGCCAGCCAGGATCACTCCAAAGGCACTATGCATAGAAGAGTGAGGTGAAAAAGAACCATTGAGTAACAACTAAAGACCTGAAGGATTTATTGGACCTTATGAATTCATGAACTCTGTTTATCAGTCAACCATACGTAAAACATTAAACACTGAGTCACTGCTCTCCAAACAAAACATTGCAACATGCCTTACGTTTGCACAACACTACTGAGAAAATGTTTTGTGGACAGATGAAGCAAATTGTTGTATGGGATAAAAAGAAAATGGCATACCAACATGAAAAATACAGTGGAGCTAACATCATAATTTTTGGCTGCTTTGCTGCCCCTGGACCTGAACAGCTTGCCAATATGGAAAGGTAAATTAAGTCTCAAAATATCTTAAAGGATAATGGGTGGTTATTAATAGGGTGGTTGTCTGCAAGCTGAAACTGAAAAATCTGGGTGATGCAGCAGGACAGTGGAGACATTTCACCTTTTTGAGTGGCCCAGTCAAAGTGTCTTATTCTATCCATTTATCAAGCCATTTAGCTATCTATACATAATTCTCAAGCACTTTCATATAAAACCTTTGAACATAAATTTTCCGTAGGGACAACTGTCAGAGACTAAAAACATCTGGGAAAAATGAATGAATGAAAAACTATTAGAAGAGTGTGTATTGCATGTGTATAGATGTGCATTTGTTGTATGTGCTGCATGTGACACAGTTTGTCTGAACTTCTATTTGTGTTCACATAGAATAATTTAGTAGTAAAAGTGTCCATCCTTGTATATGCAGACTTGACTGCAGAGGTTATATTTGTTTGTACTGAAAGTGACTATGTTGAGGACATAGTTGAGGACTCTTCCATTTAAGTTTAAAAAAAAAACAAAAAAACACTTTGCATGCCAAATTAAAAATACACCCCCTGGCCTAAATTCAAATTTGGAAAGGTACAATTGCTTGTCCTGACCTCATTACTAAATTGAACAAGGCCATATGGGACAGTATTACATAAACATTTTTTTGCATGTGTTTATTTGTATTAGAAATAAGAGTGAAGATAATATCATCTATCTAGTGTACCTGTGTTGCAAGGACAGGTAAAATAGGAATTTAGGAAGGTTGTCAAATGTGAGGCAACAAAAAAACAAGATTGTCTGACCAATATTCTCTTGTTATTTCCTGCCCCTGAGTGTCTCTTTAAAGATGTGTCTCTTCAGGTGAGTCAGCTGTTATGGAAGCATTAGTTTTGCTTGTGCTCTGCTTAAGAGAGAGAGAAAGAGCAGAGAGCAAACTTTAACAATGGGTCAGTTCATTATCAGACTATAAGTGGGTTTCTTTAGAAATACAAATGATGGGAACTGAGTATTATATCAAACAACCTGACAAGTGACAAAAGACAAAAGCATACTGTATGTTTCAGCATGAATTGACATGAATTAGCTTTTGTTATTTTAACCTTATTTAACAGAAATGTGGAGGAGCTGAGAAACACAGAAAGAGAAACTGACAGGTTGTGACACAGGCAGGACTGAGACAACTTACTGGTAAAACGTAATAAAATCTTGTTGTTTCTTTCTTCCACCATCTAGACAGTTCTACCTGTATGACTGGCCTTCTCTGACACTGAAAGTTATACTGTTCTCAAGGCCACAGAAAATAACACCAATATTGTCCTGAAATCAAAGAAGGTGAAAAAGAAGAAGGGATAAAGGAAAATTTTGAGAAGTTGTGAATGACATTTGAAAGGCACAGAAATACTACAGAACTAAATATGTTCCTTATTACTCTTATGACTGCAGGCATGAGAATTTCATTTGACTAAATTTGTAAACAGATTAGGAAATGTAAATCAAAAATGCCTTTAAAAAATAGGAATAATTTAAGAAACCACCCTCTGAAACATGCATCAGTCAGTCAGCAGAGCAGCAGGCTATGTGTGAAGCAGTCATGAGTTTTACTATTCCTAGTAAAGTGTGCTCTATAAAGTTCTGTTGTTACTCATGTCCCCATAAAGCTGTGTTTCCCTCCAGAGACACAAATACAGTACGGATTCTTTGAGACTTTCTCACAAATACACACACAAATCAATTTACTATTTTGTCTTTTTGTTGTCTATTGGTGTCATTCTTTTTGTACAGCCATATACAGAGCCTTGTAAACAGTAAATTTCTGTCAAGAGAACAGAAGCGTGCACAAACACACACCAGAATGCAGTGTGCCCTAATGGGCA
Source organism: Ctenopoma multispine (assembly GCA_034779795.1). NCBI lineage: Eukaryota > Metazoa > Chordata > Actinopteri > Anabantiformes > Anabantidae > Ctenopoma > Ctenopoma multispine. Next base: position 12,786,857 of record JAUYWH010000005.1, on the reverse strand, counting down.
AATAAGTCATTTTAAGTGTGGATCGTAAATTTCTCTGTGGTTATGAGAGACAATGAAAAATCTTTGCTTTCGCAGAAGGTCGAAGTGCACAATAGTTCCTCTCTGAGGCAGCCATTTAGCTCTCCTCACAGGTAGTCCACAGTTTAATGCAGGACCACAACTAATGATCGCTGCTCATGGATACAAAAATACATAACAATGTATCACAATATCAGCTGGTAATTTGTTAAGTCTATAAAAAATTTTTAAAAGTTGAAAATGGTCATCACAGTTTTGTATTCACTTAATTTTTATGAAGCTTTTACTGGGGTCTTTTTATGAGTTTAATTGAATCTTTTTTTTTAATAATACATAAAACAGAGAAAATAGGCAATTTATAAACTTTGAGAAACTACAGTCACAGAAAGTTGAAAATGTATTCTTAAAACAGTTATTTAAACAAGAATGTTTTTGTAGCATTGCTGCAGATTTGTCTAGTTTGATGCAACCCACTGTCCGTCATGTCAGCTATGACTCTTACTGTCCCAGGCTTCAAATATATGTCAGGGCAGTTTAATAAGCTGAGGAATACCAATAACTTTTTGAGAAGCATGTCAGTGATTCTTTTGATTCTTACCAAGGTTTTCACTGTGCACAGAAATTATGTTTCTAGAAAGTTTTTTTTATTGACGCACACATCAACTATGCCTGGGCTCCATAGCTTAAATAGGCAGTTTTAAGAAACAGACGGACCCACGATAACATTATTCTTAAACTTCCTTGTTATTTTGAAAAAAAACATAGTTCTTTTTCTGGGGCTAGTTCAAGCCCAGTTTTTAATGTTTTCATTAGCTTTTAATTGTATGTTTTTGTATGAACTTTTTGATGTGTCTATGTCTCTTGCTTGTTTTATGTTTATACATTGACCTACGCAGGGACTTGAAAATGATTATTTTGGCTAAACATGACAAATTAGTATCTTTGATGTTAATTAATGTGTGTTGTCCCTAATAAATAAATGATTAAATGAAATTGAATTTGGTTGAGGTACATTGGCTTTCACTTGGAATGGTTTCAAGATTTTAGAAATAAATTAGTCTATGCATTCTCTATTACAGAAAAACTTGCCAGTTTGTCAACACCTGGTTTAAGAGACTCTATGTTTCTACCCATCCATATTCCTTGTGCCATAAATTTTCACTGTGAGTACGTCTGCATTAATGATCTGCTGCAAAGATTTACATAATACATTTTATGCCAATTTCGAAGAAAAAAATAGCACTTAGTGGAAAGTATCTTTTTTTTTTATTTATAATATGTAAATGTCAATACCCATTGACTTACCCATTTCCAGTTTACCAGAGAATAAAAGCATGAAAAGCCAGGGGAAGAGAACTGGAAGAAAGGTATTCCTTGTGGTAAATGATGTAATTCAACCCCAGCCACACAATGCTTTTATCTGTGAGAAATCTGTCACATCACAACAAAACACACATGCAAAACACACATAATGCCCGATAGCTGTAAATAAATACACAGAGGTATGTACACAAGCACACACACAAACACATTTCAGGAAAGACCTGAAAATAAAAACAATAAAAAATTTACATATTATTCCAACTGGAAGATGAAAGGCCACAGGGGCATTAGTGCACTTAAATACTAGCACATACATAGTGATAACATTACACACACATACAGTACACACCAGAAATAACAGAATGGTCCAGACCTGTTATGGAAGAGTGGGCTGTCATTTGAAATGGTGAGAAAGGAGACTTGTGAGTGGCAGTGGTGGTAAAGAGTACGAACCAAAAAAATTCAAGTGACTGGGGAAAAAAAGACTGTAAGAGAACAATGGTACAGACACTTAAAGAAATGACTTTAGAAAAAGTGCTGTGACGGGAGTTGGGGGAGATCAAAAGACGTAAAGAGACGTAGGGAGTCGAAAAAGATCAAAACACAATTGATAGTAAGAAAAGAGATGTGTCAGCAGGACACTTCCTGACTGATGCATACACTTGATTCAATTGAATGTATTAACCTACTGCTGTGCTACAAAACTTCTGACAACCCAAAGGGTATGGAACTGAAAACTAATGCTGACTATCCCAGTAAGAAAACTACAATGTCCTGTTCATTTTGAAATGAACATGAAATTATTATATTGTTTTTTTAACTTTAAAAAACACCTTGCACATTGATAATTGAATAACTTTGTAATTAAAATCATGTTTTTACATTCTGAAACCCAGTATATAACATTTGTTTTAATATTACAAAAAACTGAGATTATTAGATCACTTCTCAGCTACTGTAATTGTTGCACTCATATACATTTGTGACATCAAAGCCACATGGACAAAATAACAGAATTAATGCAAACATTAATGATTATAATTTTAAATTGTATTTTGTTAAAATTCATTGTTTGTAAGTAAAGTAAAGTAAAGTTGTAGTAGTTCAGTGGCGAGAGAGAGAGATTGACAAACAACATCACTGCAAAACTGGCAAAGGTGGTAGCGGACATACACCAAGTTCACAAACTTCAATACTGAAGTAAAAGTAGTTGCCTAAAAAAGTACTTCACTACAAGTAGAAATGCTTATAATAATAGTACATATCTTATTTGTTATTATTATAAGCATAAGCACAAGCAAGGTCTTGTTGATTTAATGTGAAACAAACAGCACCTTGTGAAGGTGGAGAACATTATGAACTTTACATTGAGATGCTGTCACAAAAGTAAATGTAGAATGTATAATATTTCTTTCTGAATTTTATTAAAGTTAATCTAATAGTGAAACGAAAAACACTCCACTGAATGATAGTAAGGGTAATGACATATTTTCTATATCCCCTTGGGGAAATTGTTGTTGGACAGCTGCCAGACAGTACATGTTGGCAATACCACAAGGTTTTGGTGTATTGTCCAAGGAACAAACCACTGCCTTTAAACAAACCACTAACCCTGAGAGCTACTTCCACCTTGTACTCAAAGTACAAGTTCCTCAAAATTTTACAAGTACACAGTATTTGAGCAACTGTACGACTGATAATATCTCTAATTATGGAACAGTGTTATACATAAATTACTTATTAATTCTTAACTACTTTGTCTATTTGAGTATTTGCCTACTGTCCCTGATAACATTAGGTGTCAGTTAGTATACTTTTGACTAAGTCAAAACAGATGTACATGTACATGACCAGCTGGTTGTTTTCACTAAGACTCACTTAATGAAAATTAATTGGCTACAGCTGCTGAAAACTGCTGCCTAGGTTTGTCATTACAGCAGTGAGACAGACAGTTGGCAGCTTCAGTTAAATTAAATAAGTTGAAATCTAGTTCAGTGTCAACATCGAACACTGACTAAGTAAATGACACTGTGGGTCATCGTGGCATTAATGTGGGTGTGAGCATAATTTCTGTTAAGGTTTATTAAGCTTCAAAAGTTCAGCTGTGACGCTTAACTTTACTTCCATTTTGAGGTGTTTGTTTATCCATCCATCCATTTTCTTAACCGCTTATACTCGCAAGGGTCACGGAGGGTGCTGGAGACTATCCCAGCAGTCTTCAGGAGAGAAGCAGGGTAAAGTCTATAGCAGGGCCGACATATACAGACAAACGACCATGCACACTTACATCCACACCTACGGACAATTGAGAGTCACCAATTGACCAGACATGCATGTGTTTGGATGGTGGGAGGAAGCCAGAGTACCCAGAGAGAACCCATGCAGACACGGGGAGAACATGCAAACTCCACACAGAAAGGCACCCGGCCGACCCCGGGGTTCCAACATGCCGCCCGGTGTTTCTTTGTTCTGGCTAATTAGAATTCTTCACCTTTAGTCAGCTAAAGGTGTGAAATTATCAAACTTCATCAATAAAGGTTTAAGAAAACTAGGTTCAGACAGATGTCAGTCAAGCACAGCACCAGATGCCAATAAAGGCAGTCAACCATAATAACACTTTTATTTGCAATGTCAGATCAATATAAATAACATTTTTGTTATGTAAAAATAACAAATAATAATTCTATAAGGAAGCCATTTATTTAAGACATTTATTACTAGCATTGTGGTTAGATAAAAAATTATTATTGATTTAATCCAGCTTTCTTTAAATGAGACTTAGTGCTGAAACACAGTTCTGCTCTGTTTCTGTGGTTCCAGGCTTTTACATCACCTTTCACAAGCTTGAAGTGTGCAACAGCATGGAACGTGCATATCTTTAAGTTCTCGGCTACAGTTACACTTTGACAATTGCCACTGCCTTCTGTAGTGGTGAAATCAACAGAACAGATCTAATGGGAGTCTTGACTCCCAGACTCCCAGAGAACTCTACAGTAAGCTGCATTTTTGTCAGTGTGACAGAGTTGACATGCATCCATGAAAGTGGGTGCCGATTTCAAAGATTAGAAATGGAAATGGGAAAACTGGCAGGCATCTCTCTCTGATCTGACGCCAAGTACTGTATATTACTGTGTACTGTATGTCCAGACTTGATTTGGTACAGTCTTTTATTTATTTCTGTATTGGCAGCAAAACGTGTGTGCAGTCATCTGATGTGTTAGCTTAGTTCTAACATCTGGAATAACCTTTTGTTTATAATGAGTGCACCGTTCACCCTATTTACCCACTGTAACTGTGCACAAACACCAAGATTGTATGCAGGTTTTGTCTCTGTATGTGTGCAGGGATGTGTATAAGGCCCTTTGGAGACAAAGGGAAACAAACAAATGTTGCTTGCTTTTGTATGCAAAGTCTGCATAGATACCTATAACAAACACACATATGTACATATATACAAAACAACCCCAGCAAAGATAAAAAACAAAGTTTTGGATTAAATGAAAAGAGTAGATAAAAGAAATGGACCTGTGATAAACTGATTTATTTGTTTCAGATCTGCTGAATGTGTGCTTACAGGTCAAATACAATGTCTCCTTTTTTGACTCATTTGCTCACATATTATATTGTAATGTTGTAGATGTTTCTACACATAACGCTCAGCCCAGCTGTGGCTTACCTTGATTATGGGTGTTAGGCAAAACCTCCTTACGCTTGACTCTGCCTACCTAGACAAGTCCGAGAGGGAGTTATCATCATCCCCTCTCTTATGAACCCAGAACAGACACACCCCTGGAAGAGCACATGGGAGAAGGAGGCATCACATAATAACTGGTCCCTGACAGGATAATCTGCCTTTGCACAACATGGAAGCTCCAGTCTGGCATCCTGTCAGGCATCATCGCTAAGATGAATAGGCACATTCTCTGTGCTCAGTTACTCGAGATTGCAAGACCACTTGTCGGATATTGACTACAGAATGGAGCAAACATGGATGATATCAAGCTGTATGCTAAGACTGGACAAGTCTTCGACTCACTCATGTTGAGCACAGCTACAAGTACCTAGCAAGAACAGTGCCCTCTGCATCCGGTAAATGGCAAGGCCAGGTAAGCGTCGGGGGAGCTTTACCTGGTCAGCTTAACACTATTCTGCCTTCTCGTTTCTTGCTCAAGGCTTGGCCTTCCAGCTGGGAATGTCCCTGAAACCAGTCAAACAGTTCATTCCTGTCACCTCAGTTGACGGACCTCGTCTCTAACCTTTTCCCATTCAGCACCAGACTGAGTCAATCCAGATGTCCGTTGGCATTCATTCAGAGCAGCTCCTTTTCCTTGTAATTTCCACTGCTTCATCTCCACTCATTCTGGGTTTGCCTCGGATTCACCTACACAAAGTATCATCATCGCTGCTTGGTCCCCAGAACCGGCACATGCTCCTTAGAGTCCTCAGTCCCTGAGCCCTCCGACCTCGAGAGTATTCTGCCACCTTATCGGGATCTCTCTGGAGCATTTAGTAAGAAGGAAGCCACAACCCTGTCACCTCATCATGATTATGACATAGCCATCGACCTGCTGCCTGGTGCGGTTCCGCCTCGAGGTCGGCTGTTCACATGGAGGCCTTCCACCATGGACATAGACCTTCCACCTCGAAGAAGGATGGGGGCCTCCATTCCTGCATCAAATACAGGGGGCTGAACAAGGTCACTGTCAAGAACCAGCACCCTCTATCACTGTTGTCTTCTGCTCTCTCCCAGGCCACCATCTTTACCAAACTGTACCTGCGCTTCGACCTTGACTGGGACACCGACCTCGACATCAGTGTCCCAGCTGAAAAGTGACAATCTCATGTACATCCATGTTTTACCTTCCACCAAAATATCCAGCTTTGCAACTCAACATCATGATATGTGACCCTAACATTGTTTAATTATGTTTTTTAATGGTTGGATTCAGGCACTTGGTTAAGGTCAGGGAAAGATTGTGTGGTGGGTCAACAAATAAAATCTATGTTGTGTGTGATTGTCTTCAACTCAGGTCTTTGGCTTGTCAGCCCAGCACAGTATACGCCTAACATCCACTCCAGCCACCTCCTTGTAGCTCACTTTCTGGTAATAAATGTAGTGTTTCATTCAATCAAAAAATATCAAATATGGATATATTGTTTCACCACAAACAGATGGTTATATGTGCTATAAAAATGTGATCGTAGTTGCACTTTAGTTGCATAGGAACATAATTTTTAGACAGAGTTGCAACTGGAACAGGTAATATTATTTTATTTTGAAAGCTGCTCATTAGTTTTGTAACTAGAGTATGTCGGTACCAGAAGTTACATTTTAATTATCAGTTATCATTTTAAATTAATACATTTGCATCAGCAAACATAACATGCTGTTGGAAGACAGTACTAATGTTTGCAGAATTTAGGCCTCTGTATGTTTATGTTGTTGTTTTTGTTGTTGTTTTCAGCTACAATAGTAATTTACAGTATGAACAATGTTTGCACATTCATTCTGATCAATTTGATGTAATTAAATCTGCTTTTTTGGTAGTGTATATTTTCAAATAGTATACCACACTATGGATGCAAAGATTATTCATACTAAAAGCTCAGGTTATGTCTTTAAACTGAAAGGAATAAAAATATTTACTTTTTATAGCACTCAACTATGATTGGGAAAATGGGTATCAAGGTACAGTCTTCTGGAACCTTGATTTTAAATTTATCTTACAATAGTATTGTGGTTTTAGTCATGGTTTATCTACATTACATATTTTTTGGGATAGACAAAAAAAAGTCTTTGATGTGTATTAAAACACTGCAGTGGTCAACCCAGTGGTAGCTAAAGGGTTGTTTGACAAAATTAAGAGGTGTTTGTCTGCTGACAAGACTGAATGTGCTCAACCAGCTGAAACCTACAGCAGACAGCTGTGTTAAAACAAAGGATGACGGGAAGGGATGAAAAGAACAGAAACAGGAGAGTTCACAAATGTGATTCAAAATATAGGCCAATCGCGAAAAAATAAAGTTGCCTGTATCTAAATGAAAGTTACCTCTGGGCCACTAGGTTGTAGAATTTCCTGTTACCCATTTACCGATGGCTGTTCTTTCCCACTTCATCTCCTTCCAGTTTCTTCTTGTGTTACCATCCACCCTTCCTCTCCTCTCTTGTCAGGCCCTTTTGCCTCAATTCTCTTCATCTCCCTGTCTTAGGATCTTCTCCCCTCATGAAGGTTTCAAGATGACATGGTGCCATCCCTCAGTGAACTACATATATGACCTGACAGCCACTTGACTACTCACACACACACACACACACATGTATGTGCACGTGATTCAGCAGCACATTAACACAAGGGCAGACAGACTCAGCCACACACACAGGTCCAGAAGGAACAAATAAGACGAATGACAAGTGACGTACTGTAGATGGTTAGAAGGACTCTGGTGAATATTAATAGGCCTTGTGGAGAGGACTGTGTGACCCTTTTTTGTGCCATCAACTCTGTCAACATCCTTCCATTGTTATTGAGTTTCCCAACTCATGTGCAATTCATGATTAGGAGTAAGCATTCTTAAAGGGTAACATGTAGGGGTGTGTGCATATGTTTGTGCGTGCTTACATTATTTTTAACACGTATAATTGTGTTTATTTGAGTATATGTGTGTCACGCTGTGATGACAATCAGACTTGTTAAATGAAGCAACAGATTGAGATTTAGAGGGAACCAATTCAGATTAAAGTCAAACACATACACAGTCACACACTAATTTCTGTCTTTGCCATTCATCGGTTATAAATTGTGGGGTAGGTTTCTTCTGCATTTGTTCAGATTTATTTTTGTGGATACAGTGCAAAATCCCACTAACATCGAAGGTCATACCCAGGTGTTCACACATATCTCTTGTTACCCAGCTGTGTCATGTGAAATTGATTGTTCAGACAATAAATAGCTCTACAGGCCTACTGGTTTTAGCCTACAATATTATGAAGACTGTATTTGGTCTTAAACAATGTGTATGGGAGGAAAGCAAGCCATTTTGAATCTGAGAAAAGGGGAAAACCCAATCAAGGAAGTTGCACAAACATTGGACATGGCCAATACTAATGTGAAATGTCCTGAAATAAAAGAAGAAAAAAACTAATGAGAGAAGCATTGAAAGAGCTGTGAAGAAAAAAAAATCTGATCTCTTTGCAATTTCTAGAGATATCAGATGATTAAGTGATCATGTAAACAGCAGGATCTCATAGGCTTTATGAGGAATCAGATAAAGAAACCTGCATTTCTCCTCAATACTCCGATGTCTTTGTGCATGTATATTTACATCTGCTCATGTGTAAAAAAAAATAGCAAACAGGGCAAATGTTTGCAGTATGAAAGCCAACCATTGTTTTCTCCTCATGGAGTATATACGAAGATTATTACTATTTTGTAGCCTATTAGCTCCCACATTAGACCATAGGTATGACCATGTTCCCTGAGAAAAGAGCAGATGATGATAGCACAGCTACACTGTCATGTGTCATCTGTGTTACTGACAAGCCGGAATAAAGAAAAAAAAAGAAAAGAGCAGATGTTTTGAAAATAACAGGAAGATTGAGTCTTACAGTTCTACGTACGTGATCTGAAAGGAATCCGATAATACCTTGAAACATGTAAACCAGGGTTTTCTGATTATCACATTTCTGAAGTATATCTGATTACTCACAGTTATCAGATTTTTTGTGGTCATGTAAACAGGCTCACTAAGTCTGATCTGACTAATCTTTATTGATAATATAACCAGAATGAATTCTGAGGTGCACAGAAAGATTTCCTTTGCCAAATCATACAGACAAAAGTAACAGAATTACAGTACACCAAGCAGCAAGACAATAATCCAAAACTCATTGTCAACTCAAAGGACTTCAGTGGGAAAAAGGGAAGTTTTGTTAGGTGAGCAGGAAAGGACAGGATTGGTTAGGACAAGATTAGAACCAAGAATTAAAAAAAATCAGTTATGAAAAGCAAAGCTGTAAATGTGATCTTCCTGTCATTAAATGAGTTCCTATAAGGTCTAGTGAGTATTGGACCACAGAAGAGACTGGATACTAAACAGGTATTAAGGTGTTTATTGCACTCAAGAAAAGTGTCGGGAAGCGTGGAGTTGAGATCAGTGGCTCTAGTGCTGCTGCTAAGGACCTCCCAATCAATAGTTTTAGCTCAAGCAGGATCTGGAGAAGAGAGACAGGTGAGTATGGCAGGTGCAATAGGGGAAGACAGACTCAGGTCAGTATGCCAGTAAGTAAAGGCTTATGCTTCTCTGGAGGTGAGTAGATATAGATTTCACACTCTCTCTCTGCAGGTGGCAACAGAAGCCACAGCTTGAGCAGGGCAGGAGGCAGAGAAGTCAGGAGATAGGTGAGCACAAGATTGTGGGTCAGTCTGAGGTGACAAGACGGCAGCCCCTAGGTCTGGCATCTGCTGCATGGTTACTGGAGTGAGCAGAGTGAAACACAAACACACACACACAACCAAGACTCAACAGTCTAATAAATCCACATTCTACAACAGAGTCAGGGAGAGTATTTCTTTAGGCTAAATATTAGGCTGGAGAATTGTTAAGGAAGAGAGCAGACAATCAGGCAAAGTGAGGGTGTTGGAGGTGCTGCTTATAAAGGGCTGGGGTCAGGGGGTCACAGGTGAAATTATGATTACAGGTTGATTACAGGAGTTAAGTGAATAGGGGAAAGGGAAGGGCTGGACAGGAAGTAATGAAGATTTCAAAATAAAACAGAAAGTTTTGACAGTGGCCATGACAAGTTCTATTGTATCACATTATATCATATTCACAATTTTCAGATTGCCATACTGTTGTTGTATCTGCTGAACACATAAATAAACCAAAAAATTGAGCATATAATCAATTATTGGTATAATATTGGGCTATTAGCTGTGTATGACAGTGTCTAATAAACATGGATGAATTCTGGCATTGTGGCTCTATCCCCCAGTGCAATGTATTAATTACGTGTGCATGCACACACACACACACACACACACACTGGCATTCTGACTCCTTCCATGTGCACAGCACATAAATCTTCCCTAATAACAGCAGTGGCATTTCAGCAACAATAGGGATTACACACAACCTCTGCCGAATGGTCTACCACCCAGAACACACACAAACAGACACACACAATCAAGATACACAATATGTAGCAAGTTTCTACTAGAGAAAGGGGGAGTTAGAGAGTAAAAAGAGGGAGACAGAAAGAAAGATGGAAAGAAGAAACACTCATTTTGCTTCTTCCTGTCAGACTTAGTAAACACGGTCTGGAAAATCAAGCTAATTTATTCATTTTGATTAATTTCAATGTCTTCCACTATAGTATATTCGTTTTGTGATATACAATATGCTATTAGTGCTTATTCAATTATTAAATTACAATTGAAATAGTTTAGCCTTTAACTCTATTCTAATATTTGAATGTTTGCATTTGAATGTTGCTATGTACTTTTGTTCTCTAAAAATAAAGAGAACAAAAACAACCTTTTATAAATTGGTTGGCTTTTTAAAAATCTGTATGTTTGTGTTGCCCAGTTGGAACTTTATTAGCATCACTGTTGCATTCTGAAATAAAAGTAGTTATGTAATACAATATTATCACTGCCAGTTAAACTGATGAGCCAAGCTACACATAGTAAATACAGCACAATAATTTAGATTTTGTTGAGAGATTAACTGATTTCAGCTTTCTTGACTGATTAAATTTAAGATGTTTTTCTTATAATCAGCCAATTTAGATTTACTATGTTTGTAAGAACTACAATTTTTTAAACTTTTCTTTTATAATTATTTTAATTGGAGTTTTTTTTAAATCTGATTAAATAACTTATTACACTTATTTCTCTCTCATTGCGTTCTTTACAAACCTCCAATTAAAATGAAGGCCAGTCTTTGTACTTTTTCAGATGTCCACACTGAGTAGAGTGGCACTAATCAGCTGCAGTGACCATGGTGGAACTGGAATATGTTGAAGCCAATTATAGTGAAACAGTGGGGTAACTGTGCACAACATAAACAACAACAACAGTAATTGTAATAATAATATGAATTAATCATTTATAAATCTTATTGGAGAAACTATTGTGGACAGGAAGCTGTATGTTATGCATCAAAGATTCAGGGTTCAGTGTTTTGTCCAGATACATTTCAACATGTTCAAGAATCAGGGGAACTGGGAATCAAACCACCAACCATGGGGTTCATAGATAAATGCACCTATCGCCAATAAATCATCATGTGTGCAAAAATTTGGCCAGCAGGGAATCAGATAGCTCAGACTTATCAGCTGGTCACTGGTCATGGTTTCCTTAAATTGCCCTTTCTTGGAAATATTAAACCCACAAATGTGTTCTTTCGTGATATGCTCCCACTGGGTGTGGTTGTTTTGACAACTGTGTGTTCCAAGCTAATGTACTAATGATAAATGGTGAATGAGAGTTTTTGATGGGTCACCACAAATAATTAAAAATTTGTTAGGTAGACACACTATTCATCACTGTCATGCTATCTCCATCTTCATCTGGCAAGGTTTAGATAAAAATGCAAACTGTTCTACAGCAGCAACTGGACATTAACTTCAATTTTAGCCACTATATTAATTTCTATGTTGCATTAAAATCTAAAGAATAAGTATACAAATATGCATACGATAAACCATTCAAGCATTCTATGTGTCTCTGTACTGTCAGTTTAAATCAAGACTGAGACCAAACAACATAAACAGTGAGAAGCGTTTATTCGCTTATTACTATACATTGTTTCTGTTTCTAATGTTAATGATTGTTCGGCCAAATTGCTAACTAGATTACTGCTTAATATCGATGCTTTGGTGGGTAGCTGGTAATTACACTATATTGAGTTTTGTTTGTAATAATATGCATTACATTGATTTTACATGAAAATAATACGGACCATAAGTAATAAACAACGTAATGCCAAGTCAGAATGTTATTTAACTGGTGTTTTTCATTGATCTGATAAGATACCTCAACTCAACCAATGAGAGCTGGTGTACATTACATGTGTGTGGCCCAGAAACAATTGGTGGAGATTCACAAGTGTCACTGCAGTCCAGAAGAGAGATTTCTACACATTGTGACTCAAGACTCTCCCCTATAATTACAGCTATTGATAAGAAGCAGCAAGCACTTATTCATAATTACTGGTCTCTCTGCTAGGTAACAGCTGTTGGCTAGATGATGCATTTTCAGAAATTTTAGAATGGAATTGGTGTAATTCTCGGAAACTGAGGAGAAAAAGTAACAGAGGGTAGGAAAAGAAAACATGAAGAAATTAAGGAAACTAGAGAAGAAGCCACACAGGATCGAGAAGGGTGTAGTGTGTATATTGTTTATACTGTAGCTTGAAAGATGCTATTTTCCTGCGTGTTGAAAGCACTTAGAGTCTGAATACCTCAAGTGTAACCAACAACAATGAAAGTAAGCAGAATTGGGACATCATCGAGTCCACATTGGTAGTGGTCAAAGGACAAAAGTCCAGGACGCCATGACCTCCCATCCCTCCTGTCTGTCTCACCCTTGTGAAACACAGGCTTAGGGGAGTTTCCTGAAATCTGCCACAAATGTGCACTCGGACTTAAGAATGAACTGTTTGGGTTTTGGTGGTCAAGGTCAAGGTTAATATGACTTCACATTGAGGGTCTACTGACTGATTGATCTACTTAAAAAAAGTGTGTGGTTGAAGAGGAGCAAGCATGGAGGCAGAGATAGACATATGGTTTTGAGGGTAACAGCCCTTTTTCCATAACAAGGATTTCAGGACCCATGGCTACAGTATGCTTGAATGAGCTAGACACAAGCAAATGCAGAGATGCAAAGAGGTCGTTTTGGCTTCGCAGGTATTGTGTTCCTCCTTCTTGTGACTGGCTTCACATCTCCCTGTAGCTCAACAAACACCTCACAAATTGCATCGTTGGACAGACAATATGTTTGCATTATTTTTTCTCAGGCTCTAAGAGTAATATGTCATTACTAGTTAATTACTGATTTCATGTAATCTAACAAAGTGTGCTCTTGATAGACAGTTGAAAGAAACTGCTATAGTTTTGTCTGGTGTAGAGATTTTTATTTACTCTTTTACTAGTTATAAAGGGAAGTGGGAGATAGCAAACAAAGAGATACCGAGAAGTGAGCTCAGACGGTAGGACAGTGTTTGGGTCTACAGAGAGAACAAAAAAGCAGAGGATTCCAAGTCATCTCAGAGGAACACCGAAATGCACAAAAAGCAAAATAGATTTGTCTGTTTTCATATGGCCATCGTCAAAGCAGGCGCTGGGGAGGTGCAAGGCTCTGCAGTGCTGGGACACAGAAACGGATGATTGTTTACAGCAAGGATGCTACTGTTGTCTTTTTTGTTTTCCTTTAATTCACTTGTTCTTGTTTATAAAATAACATTTGCTCTGAAGCATCTGGGGAAATTACCTTGGGAAAACATTTTTTTTTTGCCTTTTCCTCTGAAGATGGAGGTGATAAGGTATACCTTTCCGTGATACAATTTGTTACAGTCCCTCTGTCTCTCTTATATTTGCCTACCTGTCTGTCTGGCTCTCTACGTCTGCCTGGCTATTTCTTTTTCTCCTTTTGTCTCTGCAATCTCTTAACCATCTTGTCCTAACAATACCCTCATGTGAGAACAAATATGCAGGTCCCAGTGTGTGTAAAAAAGGGTTAAAAGAGTTTGTGTGTCTGTGGAAGGGTGTGACAGAAGGTGTGTGGGTGAGCAGAAGAGAGAGGAAAGACCAAAAACTACATAGGATTTATTCTACCAAGCAGTTTTATTTTTCTCCTTTTTCCTCCACCTCCACCATCTATTTTTGTTTCTTGCCTCAATTTTACCTTTGAGTATCTGCTCTGTTTCCTGTTCGGATAACTGTTAACAGCTGTGTGCAAATAAATTGGGGGTTTCATTAACAAACCAGAAATTAAGTGAGTTTATTCTTCAAAAGTGTCACTGATAAAAATACTTTACTTAATATCAGACCTATGCTGATGCATCCCCCGAGGCTGTGTACTATTTCTGCGTGTTTGTGAGTGTGTGACTCATATAGCACATAAAGGGCAGAGTGCACCTGTCTGGAAGGAAGATAGTGATTCTAAAGCAGACATTTTATCTTCTTCTTGAAACAAGTACATTTTAGGTCTGATGGAAAAGATGGGATGACATGTTGCCATAATAAGAAGCACAGTGTGTAGTCAAAGCATATACAGATGTGCACACAGGCACAGGAGAAAAATTCACACACATGAACTCTGATCGGATTCTTCACTAATGCCCCTATATTAAGTAGCTTTTATCCTATTTGTCTGTCGGTGTCAACTGTTAACATAGTTACACACACCAACAACCCAGGTAAGACAAACTAACCAAACGAGAAGATGAACTTAGTTGAAGACTTTTTAATGTTGCCACTGCCTAAAGTATCTCTGCTCAGAATGTGTCTGACTGCAACACTGGTGACACAGTGCCATGGTTTTGCTCTGTAACCTCTGCGGGTGAGCCAGGTCCATCTTGTGGAACCTTTGGCTCTCTCAGATGACCAATGGCCTGCTGCACAAGAAACTTAGATGTCCGTGAAGAGAAAACACTGGAATAAAAAACACTCCAGGTCACCATCAGCTGCTGCACCTCACTGGGCTAATCAATAGACTGTATCAAAGGAGTTGGGCAAACCGCCCTCTGCGGTTCAGCTAGACAACCAGTTCTCTAATGCTGGAAGGTTGGCATCTCCACTGAGACAAAATAACAGCTGTAGCAGCCCACATCACTGCATCCTGTGATGTACCATGATATAGTGCCACTTCACACATGCAACACACTTTACCACAACCTGGGCACAGTTGTCAACATTTGCTCGCTGGTTCATCACTCACAGGGCAGCACAGCTACGCCCCCATAGAAGAATACACACGGGTTGCTCGTCAACAAGCTTTAACCCACAATGCAGATAATCTGGCTACTCAGTCGGTGAAGCAAATCTCTGATTCCACTCTACAGCAATAAAGTTTGTTCTGCATATACAGTAGGTACAAATACCATCAAAAGCACCAGTCTAAACTGCTGAAATGTGATTTTTATCATCCTTTTTAAGATACTAAAATCCAACATGACTCCAGTTGGATCACCACACTGGCCACATGATATTAGCCAGTTCTCTAATATACTTGATTGTGTGCACTATTTTTCTTTTGCCTCATTTGGTGTGTCTTATCTACGATTCATCTCTCAAGTGTTTCGAACTGCACAAAACTATATGAAAGGCGCTAAATAAAGTTTGACTGATTTTACTCTCTTACACTCACTTAACAAAAGAGAGGAATAAGAGTCCATGGAGGTCACATTGTTCAACATAAACATGCACAGATAAACATCCACTTAACCATGAACTCAATTCCCATCTGAACAGACCCAAAAAGACAGTCAGTGACCAGTGTTTAGGAAGCAACCAACCAAAAGACTATTATTCAGCCATGCATTCAACAATCTTTTACTATCCATCCTTTAACAAGCATTGACTTCCAAATGGGACACGCATTGACTTCAGAAAGGAAGTCTCTGAGAAGTGTGGCCTTGGAGGGGGACAAGTATTGACTTCAAAGCACACTTGCTTTGAAACACATTAGATTCAAATGTGGTAGATTCAAAACAGCATTAGCCTCAAATGAGTCATCCTTCATAGTTTATTGACTTCAAACAGAGAGAAGGAGGCAAACAGTAATACACCAAGCTAGTTATATGTGGTACAAGTCCTCCAAAAAAGGTGGGACACAAGTCTCTGCTGAGGGAAACAGTGAAAAGCTAGAAGTTTAATTTTTTGTTTTTTATTTAAAATTTTATCAAAAAGAGGAAAAGTATATTTGGGACACTTTATCACAAAATATTCCAAGGCCCTGTGATAGTACAATAATGTTTTATGTATGAAGTTTATGTCCAACAAATTTTTCCACAGGTACACAGAAAAGAAAAAAACTAATTTAACAAAGTAGATTTCCTGGGAAATGTCTAAGGATCAAGGTTTTTAACAGCTTCTAAAGAGATTGACACCATTAATATGTTTTAATCCTGAAATGCAGATACTCAGTGGGTGATTTATTTTATTAATTTAATAAAATGGTTGTAGTCAAATTACTTTAAAATAAATAAATAGTAACCATCTACTTCCGCTCTTCTTTAACCTACATCTGTCAAAATAGTAATCCATAATGTGCTATTATTTCACTTATTTAACATTTGATGTGAAAACTATAAATGAACAATACAAAGTAGAGCTTTCACTATATGATACTCTTCATAAAAACTAGATTTACACCAAACTAGTCTAGATTTATGCATGATAAATATTATTGGGAAAGGTATTGTTTATTTTCTGGCAAGAATGTAAATAAGTTAAAAGTGGAGGAGTGGGGGAAAAGTGCAGCCCCTTAACTCTGAATGTTTCCAAAACACACAGCTGTAATAATCAGAAACACTTTTATTATTCATCTGCAAAAGGTTTTACACTGACATACAGTGCAACATTAATGAAAATCTACATTGTTTTGTTTTATAGGCTCACATGTGGATAACAAAAAAAAAAAGTTTTTGCTATACAAGTCATTAGCATCTGCTATACTGTGTGTTCCATTGAGTTCTTGTATGAAACAGATAAGAACGCATCAACTACTCTCTGGCACTGATATACACCCTGAATCAGATACAACTCACTGTAATAAATACTGACATGTAGAAGTCCTGTAGAAGTTACCCTGCTGTGGTAACATTGGGCCATTTCAAAATTTTACAAAGCATGAGAGCACTGTTTTATTGGGTATCTGTTAAAAAATCCCCACACTTTTAGTGATTGTTTTCAGAGATTTTGGGATAAAGATCCATTTTCAGCACGGGATGAATGTAAACACTGTGAAGCATTGACACACTCCATGCAAATTATTGTTTTTATGCAATTGAAGTTTCAGCCCTATTGCAGAGGTCCATCTCTTGTTCTCTTTTAAGCTGTCAATCACAAAGAATCAAGCAAGAAAACACATGCATATTCAAAAGTAAAAATAAAAATGCTCTTTCACATCTTTCATATACCTTTCACATAGATACACACATTAAAAACAAATAGGCTACACAGTACAAATAAAAACACTTACATTCCTCACATCTCACTGTTGACAGAGCAGAAATAGGAGGCATAACTCCCTTTACTAAGAGTATGTATATTGTAGATCCTTCCTTAAACCTAAATATACACAGAAAACCCAGGGAAATTATGTGTTACAGAACAAAAACAACGGTGTTTTTGTAGATAAAAAGGGGTCAGGGCCCTGTTATCACGCTCCCTCCTGCCTTCAAGCTCATATTATTCCACCAGCTTTCTTGTCTTTTTACTTTCTCTTTTCACTCTCATCTGTTCCTTCCTCTTTCTCACTCTCACCCTCGCCCCCCTGCCTCTCTCTCCAGTACAGTAAATCTCCTCTTTCCTGTCTCCTGGCTGTGAGGTTCAGTGGAGAAGCAGATAGTCAGTGACACTCCCAGTGAAGCAGCCGGCCTGATACTGGCTCTTGCTCTCCCTAGAGGATAAGACACTGACTGGAAAACAAAAGCATGGCACACATGCATACAGGCACAGCCATAGATACACTACTCTTGTGAGAACTGACTGCATTTATTACCCCAACCTATATGGCTTATTATACAGTATGATGCTTTTAGTATACCACTTAAACAACCAAATATTCATACTAAATATGTTAACGATTAAACAATTAGATAACATGAGGTATCGAGTATTTCTTGTTACCCAGATGTCCTCTGTGAAATTGACTTTTAAATAATAACTAGAAAAGTTCCTGGGGAAACTTTGAAGGTGCCTGCCACCTTGCGCCCGTGAACCTTAAACCCATCACGCCA
>JAUYWH010000005.1:12744322-12764657 GCA_034779795.1 Ctenopoma multispine | reverse complement strand
TATATATATATATATATATATATATGTATATATTCATTTCACATTTCTGCACAAACAGACATGAACTGTCTGTACACCATGCACACACATGCTCACACACTTGTATTCACACTTTTATGCTTACTCATTTGTCCTTGTAGATGTGGCATGTGCATAATCTCTTTTAATAATACATTAGAGAAATAAAGCTTCTTTTTCCATTCCAACACTTTGGTGCAAGGAGACACCCATGGTTTATACTAAATCATAAGATATTCTGCTTGGTCACACACACACACATACACACACACACACACACACATTTGAAACTGTTAGAAATGAAAACACAAACATTGTGATATGGTTTCTGAAATGCTTCCAGGATTACTCGAAGGTATTTGATTGTAACTAAGTGGCCATATATCATTCAGCAGAAGATGATGATGGCTGTCTCCTTGTATAAAATCTGATCATAAAGAGCATCACACAAAACAAGTGGAGGTGAGTGTCCAGTTAATAGATGGAAGGAGATTGCTCCAGTTTTAAGATTGTTCAAAAGGGGACATTTATTTGTGGCCTTATTGGAAAATCAATCTAGTGCTGATTTGCAGAGTTTCTGAATAAAAGCATTTTCACATCAGCTACAAATACAGTTTGTAAATATACAATGTTAACCAAGTAAAAGCCTTAATTTTAGGGTTTGTAATTGATGTTTGCATAACACTGCTTTAGATGCGTGTCAGATTTAGCAAATAGAATTTCAGCACACATAGTTTATACTGTATATCCAGAGTTTTGCTGCATAAACAGCATCATGGAGACTGTATTTGTCAGGGATTGTGTGCATTGAGTTTTTTGGACCCAGAAAAGTAGTGAGACAGACCAGGAGGGTTTCAGAGCTGAGATTCACAAAATTGCAGAAGGTTGCTGCAGATGAGTGTAGATTGGATGGGGGTATCCAAGATGGCGGAGCTGACCACGTCGCAAAGATTGCAATGCCAAGAGTCGGCATGGAGCATTCTTTATGAGAGTAAGTACTCATGATCCTAGACAGCAGAATACAGGGGAAAAATCGATGTCCAAAGCCTCTTCAACACAAGCACAGTCTTACCAAAATCCACATATCCAAACCACAAATCAAAAACAGAAACCAATCCAGTTTAAATTCTCCAGAGAGACAGAATATCCAGGGCAAAGAAGAACCAGAGGCAGGGAGCAGAATTCAGATTTAGATTAAAGAGATCGAAAACCAGAATATCAAAATTAGACTTCAGTCCGGGCATGCAGGCACGCAGAGTGAAAACCTGGAATCTGAATCAGAACAGGTATGTAGGCTGGAAAGTCGACTACAAAATGAGATCTGACAATCTGACAAAAAAAGGGAATGAGAGGTGCTGCTTTTATAGGGGGAGGCACAGGTTAATTCAATTAAACTGATTAATGTAAAGTAGACGGGAATGCGGAAAAGACCAGACAGAAAGTGGTTCTGGAATTTCAAAAGCTAATAGGTTTTATTTTATTTATTTATTTTTGCTCTTCTGCTACCCAAAGGGAATGTAAACAGGGCTGCACACTTCCTGCTACAACCATCAGGGCTCATGGGAAATCCCCACAGTAACCCTGATAATGTAAATCCTGTGTTTTTCTGTGTGTGAGTTTGTGTGTAACATGCAACTTATCTGCTGGTGTTTATCACAGCTCATTACCACAAGAACGAAAAAGTCAAATCCTCTTATGCCAATGAGCTGCATTTACCCAAGTGCTCCTGGAAGAGGAACCTCACTCGCGAGCACACACGCATACACATAAATATACACATGCTGATAGGTTACATTGAGTGTTTAGATTTATCTCTATACTCCAGTGAGATTCTAAGTCATTATGCTGTGTATATGTTGGTTGGCAAGATGCTTAAACTGAAGCCAGTGCTGTGAGGCCACCAGAGAATTTATTTTTGGCTTCTTCATTGCCTCTTATTTACCCAACTCAGGCAGGGACTGACTACATCTCATAGCAGTCTGGCCACCTAGTCATTTTGGAGCTGCAAAATCAGACACATGAACACATCATGTTTTATGCATAAACACACACATCCAAGGAAATGCACATACACAGTCATTTGAATGATGAAAATGCAGACTCAGGAGAGAAGAGGTGGAAAAGATGAAATGAGTCTATGCTGTCATTGCCCATGAGCCTTTGAGTGTGTGTAGTCTTATAACTACAAACATCCACACACTTACTGAAAAGCACACAGACACAGAGTTTTGGCTCAGATAAGCAACAAGATGGCACCTCTCATTGAATTGATATCAATATTTGGCCAGAGAGATATTTACACTCCCCTTTAATCAGGGGAAACAGATGGCCCCAAGGTCTGTGAACTGCGTCCACCCCTTTAACCAAGCACCAAGTCCTGGCAGTTTTTATACACAATGAAAGAAAAAAAGGCAGAAGACAGGGAAGGGGAAGGCAAGTAAAGGAAATAAAAAAGGATAGGGATGTCCCATTGTTTCGAGACAGACATGCAAGCAGTCTTAACAAGCTAATTAAGTGCAGCAAATGTAGAATTTCTTTTCACCCTGCACAATAACAAGTCAACTCATTAAAGTTCATTACATCAAAGTTTGCAATTAACATGTTTACACATGAAAACAAATTCATTTTTTTATGAGGGCTGTTAAAAGAATAGTAGTGGCAGTAAAACAGTGGCAAACTCACAGGTGTTAGTTAGTTGTTTTCGCTGAATTCCTCGGTTACGCCATACTGTGATGATCAAAGCTTAGAGATTTTCAAATCAACATACTGCATTTCTAATTTCACTTAAAGTGTCTTTAGAATATGTTGTTAGACCGTCACTCAAGTAACTTCACTGACACAAGCTACCCTGCTTGCCCCATCATCTACATCTTTCCCTCAGTTCTTTGATCTGTTTTTTTTCTGTGTGCAGTCTTTGGTGATTTTTTTTTTCCTTTTTTTTTTTCAGCACGCCCTTTATGTCATGTCATGTCATTCCCCTATATGTCTGGAGCTCTTCAGAAATTACATGAAAGTAGAAATGTATCCGCACATTCAGGTTTTAATCTTTGGATGACTTCCAAGTGTATATATGTGTGTGTACCATCTGCCCTAAGGAGTAGTACACAAAGAAGGAATTTCAGGTTTCCATCCATTTCTAAAGCACCTTCTCACACTTTGGGTTGACAGTTGCTTTGAGGTATTTTCCGCTTCACTCACACTCACAAACCAGACCAGACCGATTTCCAAAACCAACACATGAACAGACAAACACACACACATACAACACACAAATGCTCACAAATAGATACCAATACACACTAATCCTGGCCCGGGTGTTGAAATTGCAGTGATACATTTCTATAGAATTGCACTAGAAGGCAAAATTGCATAAATGCAACTTGGGAGAAAACCTTTTCACCGTTCCGGGGATTAAATCTTCCTTCTAAGCCCAAATCAAATATCTGATTGTTCAGCCTGCTGCTGCTTCAAGGTGAAGCAAACACAAGCCCATACACACACAGTTTGATGATTTACATTAATCAATTTTATTTTTATTTCCCATAGTATTGCATATTTACAACTTTTATCACAATATACATTTCGTCTGTTCACCAAAACTATGATCATTTCCCTCACCGCTCCAAAAAATGTTTAATTGCACCTTCTTCAATTAAACATAAGCCAACATCCCCAAACAAAATCCTCTTTAGTTAATATAATACAGGTATCTTAATGCCTGTACAGGGGAGGAGAGATTGAGAAGAGGAGGATTTTATGGAGAAAAGAAGATCAGAGTTAATTTTAAAAAATGAAAGGAAAAAGAAAAGGAATAAAAGGAAAACTTATCTTTCTCTGTAGAAGTCTCTCTTTTTGTGCCTGCTTTTTGTCTATATTTATGTTAGTTTCTGTGTTTGCTTGTTGTCCAGTTGTCTCTCTCTTTATGGCTTACATTGTCTGTATTTGGCACACGGTAATAAATGATGGCTCAACTTCTATTTGAAGACTTTGTATAAATATGTTTAAAATGTGCTGTTGTTTAGGTCATGACATGATGTCACACACGGCCTATGACATATTTTATTCTTTGACAAAGGAAGTCTTCATAGCACTGTTCACATATGACACAACAGTAGTACCACAAGTGGTAAAGTGAACAAGATTGCTCATCTTCTTTCAGTGATCATAGGCGGATCCTTTCTTCCATCACATTTGCCTTTCCAGCATTTTAGCAAGGCATATTCTTGGTCCACTAATCTTTTCTTCAAGAACTTTTGTGGCTCATGTTTGTACTTTTGTGCAGATTCCAACATGGCTTTCTGATTTTCACTGATGATAAAGTGTCTGTATCCTGTGGTATGGTCTCTATATTTCTGCTCAAGAAGTTTTCGCTTCTGCTTTGTTGAGGTTGTTCACGATGTTACTGATGATTTTCGGATTTTTCTCACTTCTTTTATTGCTGCTGTTAATTTCCTTGCCCATCTTATTCTGTGTAAATTGCTCAGTTTACCAGCTTTTTTTTCAGGAAACTTCCAACTGTTGTACTGGCTATGCTCAATGTTTGTGTAGTTCCTGTCTTTGATTTTTCCTCTTTTCAAATGCAGTTTTCACATTTAAAAGCCAACACTTTAAACTAACTATTTGTTATTTAAACAATTAATCTCACAGGACACACCCAGGCAACAAAAAACACCTTCATTCATTTTTTTGAGCTTAAACCAAAATGTCTTCAGTGTACAGCAAACAGGAAAACAACCTTGGTTTGCAGTATTGTTAGTGGGTATTGTATATACACGCAAAAAGCTACTAAACACCAATGATCCACAGTGTGTGTGTGGGTGTATCAAGATTGCAAGTGGCAGGGAAAGTTCCCTAGTGAGAAAAATAATGAACAGGTGTCCCAAGCACAAATCTCAATTAGTGTGTATGTGCATGTTCCAACTGCAAGTATGCTCATGCTTAGGTGTCTTCTCACATATATTTGCTTTAGCGTGTCCCCATATTTGCTTACAAACTCCTCGCTTAAGTTTGGGAGCAGGCCTTTCTTATTGGTCTTGTCAATGAGAAGGGTTCACCTGAACTCCCCATTCCTATACTAAACATCATTAGTATACAGCCACAACAAAGCAAATAGACAATAATGGCTGTCACAGAGTCAGAATTAACAACCAGTATGATGGAACAGTCACCTAGCAGAGGAAAGATTGACAGTCTTTGATTGCATTAATATGCATCAATCACATATTCACACACAAGCTATGCTTGCAAGCACAGGGACATAAACCCACACAAGCACAAACACAAAAACTATGCAATCTTACACACATACATTAATAAATGCACTAAATCCAAAATAAATTCCCCTCACATGACATAGAAACACATCATTTATACAGAGCGTGAGTCACTTTTACAACTCTGTGTCTCTGGCTCCTCCATCACTACCTGTACTCTGTTGATCACTTAAGGCCTGATAGTGCCATTGGCAAAGGTCTACAGTGCAGTAGACTAAAATCTAGCAGGCAATTGACAGTTGACAAATTGTCATTGGCACTGATACCCAGTGACTAAAACAGAATGTCAGTGTGTACATAAGCTTTTTTTGTTTGTTTGTTTATTTTTCTTGTTCACAGAGCCTCAAGAAATCTTTTTTTTAATATCTGCAGCATGTCTGTCTATTGATTTCTAAGTATTGTGGATGACATATTGACGTAAAGGCATGCTAAGGTTACAGGTGTCATCATCACTGGCTCAGTGTAAGTTTCTATCATAATGAATTTTTAAAGCCTATCCAGCTTTCAGAAATGATGAGATATGTAGGTAGAAAGAGGACTTGATGTGTAGCTGTACATTCAGGGGAGGACATTGGAGGACCTGGGAGGACCTGAAGATGGATGGTTTGAAGTATAAAAACAAACTGGGGTGAGTCATTTGTGTTTGAAAAACTCACACTGGTCTCTGGTCTATACATGTTGAACTAACTTGACAGTGAAAGTAAAATGAAGCCGATGTAAAAATTATTTTGGAAAAGGTTTGCCCTAGATCTTCATTTAATTACTTTCACATTGGATAATCTTGATAACCAATAGCAAAAATTAAATTACTTTTTACACTTGACTTTTCGATTATAAATCTGGGGAAAGAGGTCCGGGAGTGAAAATGCATGTTTAATAGAGTATATTCAACACCAACTTTAACAACTTCATTGGTCTCACTAAGCTTCTGTGATCTGCAGGACTTGTTCCATTAGAGACAAGTTAGTCTATGTCTAGCCAAGACTTTTTGCAACTGTGCAAATGTCTGTTGGGAGAGATTATCCTTTTGCCTATGTTAAAAATCAAGAAAAAGCCTCACTGAATTCCAGTATAACCATGTTCAGCTTCCTATTAAACCCAGAGGTTTCACACTTCAAAGCACCAGTGGAAGACACAATTTTACACATTTCAGTGGTTTACTTCATGTCATTAAGTTTTATTATAATCACTTCAGTTAATGAGTTGTAAACCATAAAATCAGTTTTACAATTACTGCAACAGGATGAGTGTGTTTCTAGCAGACCTTCTGCCACATGATGAGGTGATGGGCAATGTCAAACTATCTGCATTGTATTAGCATGTTGGAACAGACTTTGTGTGAACTTTTGATTAAAAGCTTCAAAGTTCATATCACCGTATTTCCTCCCCAGGCGTATGGAGTGTATCAGAAATCCAGTCCATGAATAGATAAAGACACTTGGGTGTTAAAGAAGTGGATGTAGCAGAATGAAAAAGGATCAAAAGTTTAACAGGTAAAGCGCTTTAACAATGATAAAACAAACCCTCCTCAGACTTAATGTCACTCAGAGTAGAAGTCATCAAAAAGCTCAAAATGTTAATATATTTTTGTGAATTTTCTCATACGTTCTTCAGTAACATTATCATTAATATGTTTTAAAAACGTTTGATATGAAATGAGTGCAGAGTTAAAGGCAGAGGTAAATAACTGTGTTGTGTTCACCAATTTCATTACACATCTTGGGAAGCAAGAATTTCATACAAAACAAACCAAAAAATTTACATTTACATAACATTTCTTTTCATGCATTGATTTTATGCATCGATTGAAAAAAAAAAAAATTGTGAACAAACTTGAAAACATCCTTCCAGCAGTGAAGTGTGGTGGAGGGAGCATCATGAATTAGTGCTCCTTTGCTACCTTAGGGCCTGGACAACTTGTCATCATCGAGGAGAAAATTAATTAGTTCACTTACTCTTTCTTGTCCCTGTACAATCTAATTAAAGAATGAATTGGAAAGAGTGTAAGCTGGTGTGGTTGGAGTTGAAAGACATCTGTGATCACCCATATGCTCCAGTGAAGAAAAGAAACATGCCTTACGATGTGAAGACAGCTGAATACATCAGCTGAAAATAGCAATGCTAAATGATCTTGTCACTTTCTTATCAACACACACAGACACAATCCACAACCTCTAGTCCTTCCTTGGTAACAACTACACGGTTGTTGCAGTTCATAGAGTACAGTATATGCTCCCTTCTGCTAACAGCACAGTGAAAAAAAAAATCTGATGCTCATTTTCAATTCATGCTTTTCCAGCCTGTCACTCCACATGTACACTCAGTCAAAACATAAGGTTTTTTGAGCCCATAATTTGTGGCAGATAACAGCTAGTGGCTCAGGCAGGTGGCTATTAGTCCTGATAAATTATGAATCAGCTTTATCATGCTGACTGTCTGTCTCCTGCTAGAAATAAATTAGACTTGGGTGGCAGTGCTTTTGAACTTTCGGGAATTTTTGTACAAAATGAGGTTTTAAAGTGAGTGAAGGTATGATAGTGTGCACGTTTGGCTGTCTGCCTGTATTTATTTATTTGAGCGTGTGTTTGAAAAGCTGTCTTTATGAGTGGTGTGCCTGTCTGTGTCATAAAGCTAAATGTGCAGCTCAAACATCCTTGTGTGTCTGTGTTTATGTGCATTTGTTAGGTTGTGAAATTGGTGTTGACAATAACTAGACTTTAATGGCTCTCTCCTCGTGGGGCCATTCTGATTGTGCATGATAAAGACAAATGAGCTGACAGCATAGAGCTTTGCTTAAACCACCAGACACTATACACATTTCTGCCTTTCTGCTTTTTTCTCTCTCTCTCTCTTTCAACAAACCATTCACTTTTGTTTTCAGCTCCAATCAAAATCAAAACAATACTTTTGGGATGGGATCTTAAGTGCAGTGATGTAATCTGTAGTGATGTTTGTGTCTGCAACAGTTATTGTCAAACATTGCTAATTAAAACATAAAATACACTCTGAATAAAACATCCTGACAAAAATTCAGAGAACATTTAGAAAACCATGAGTAAACCAACAGGAAAAGGAGAGAGCAAACTTTTACTACATTAAGGAAAGTGTCCATTAGATGACACTTTGCCAAGATGTTGGCATTGTTGACAATCGCTGTAGTGGTACTGTTGTATTACTGGAGCAAAATCTAAATAAAAAAACTAAAGTATAAAAAAGACTTACTGTCAAAAGTACAAATATTACCTTCTCTGTATGCTTCTGTATGTTAATACCAGCAATTGAACTTAAGACAAATGGTGAGATGAGTATTCACACATTCACCCTTAAACCTCAGTTACCTGCTCTGCCAACAAGCTTAAACTGTAGCAACTTGTTTTGTTGTGTGCTTTCACTATATATCTTTTATGCACATGCATTGAAATAGCTTCTATTATTACTGCATTTAATTTGCCTCAGCTAATTTTACTTAACAGGTCTGCTATTGCTTGAACTTTTTTTTTGTAAAGGCTACTGCAAAGAAATGACTGAAATAAAAAAGTCGGGACCAAGGTATTAGTATGAATTCTCTCACAGCAACGCTATCTGGATAGGTTGTGTTGTGGATTGAAGAATAAATGAATAGGAAAAAGACAAATGGAGAAGAAAGAGAAGGGTGCTTTAGAGTGAGGGACTGCGTGAGATAATATGTCTCTTTTCTACAATTTACAACATTTAATTACAGCTACAAAACAAGGCAGCCATCAGAAAAATGCAATGATACTTTCACTCAACTTTCACTCTAATTTTCTGAGCTTCTGTTCATATGTCAAACTGTTTATTTTATATGAGAGGGTAGGAAAATGTATTGGTATCAAATGGTATCAAATGATAACTCAACAGTTCAATAGCAAGTGCTATGCTTTGGCTAAATTGATATCATCACATGGGGGAAATTGCAATGGGAAGGTAGATATGGGCACACAAATCGGCCAACGCACACACGCTCACACGGATTGAAGTGATTGCTCACTCCGCTCAACCCTGACCTCCGCAGTAATATCTGGTCCCCCTGCCACCCACTTTCTCACCATGGAGACGTCAATCACGGGGTTGTGTGGCGAGAAGGTTAGCGGCTGTCTGTCAGTTCCATGCCTCCGACTTGCTCCACAAGCACTGAGCATGCACGCAGACACACACATACATACACACCAACACAGTCTAGACTGCTTTGCGATCCTGGTGTCCTGTGTAAAGGTCCGTCTGTCAAAAACTATCAAGCCTAAAGAACCCCCTGACCTACTTGTCATAGATACACAAAAATGACCTACGTACATCAAACAGTTTATCTATTTTTCCCAATCTGTCATTTTGAAACTGGAAGTTACCATAGCCGATGCCACTTCAACTGGTCAAAAAACAAGTGAGACTGATGCTGTACTCTCACACAGTGTCCTGGGTGATAATATAGACACTATCATAAGCCATATTTGCCCTTCAAAGTCTTCTCATCCACAGGGAAAGACATGCAACCTTCACAAAATTACACACACTTGCAATTAGGCACAAAATTCTCATAATTAAAACTCTACCTAAGCATCTTTATTTCACCATTAGCATTTGTTTGCCCTCGCTAATATTTGCACAGAGGCTAAACAGTGTCCCTGCCTTGCCATGTTCTCTTCATGTACCGTGAGAATAATGGTGTTGTTATTACCGCATCTTCACATCCTCCAATTTACTGCTAACAATCTTCTCTGTAGTTTGCACAGCGAAGTACTTGAATGGAAAAAAAGGTTGCCAGGGGCTGCATTGCTCTCACAATTAACCTCCAGAACTGCAAAGTAAGGGGAAACAAACTTGACTTCTGCTTTAATTATAAAACAGCAGGGAAGGACTGCACACACCCATGCAGAATACATACACAGTTTGAAACACACAAATGCAGGAATGTGCATTTGGGGTGTGCGCAGAACAATACAACTGTACGGACCACAAACAACTAATATACACACACAAAAAAAAGGATGCTACCAAATCAGTGTAATGTTTAATTTAAATTATTTATTTTATTTATTAAATTTTTATTTTGCTCAACAAATGGCTCAAAAAGTGTCTCTTTACAATGGGGTCTTTTCTCAAGTCATAAGTAATACATTTGAACACAAACATAATTTATTCCATCCCAAATATTTCAGCTGCAAATGAGATACTGCAGAGGCTTTACATGGTATGCATATTTCATGTTGTGATTAAGGTTTTGACCAGCAGTATCCCAGCATCTTTTAAGGTTCTAAAGTGCATAAATATTAATCAAGTAAAGCCTACTGTCTTTGCTCTTTTTGCATTATGAATTACATCACATAACATTAGGTTGCTGTGTAATGATAAGAGAACAGCGCTTCTAGTTTGATGAGTTATGCATGAAAGGCCTTCTTTCAACCCTCCCCAGTTTTAGTCTCAGCAAAGCTCGTTTGCTTAAAGCTTTTCTGATGTGTGCCTTTGTGAGACCTTAGTGTGGGGCTTTTTGACTTTCCAAACTTTAAATTCAGAACCCATTGAACCAGAGGCTTTTTGCTTACATTTGAAATATTTACTTTAGCTCACTAGGGCCATTTTTTTTTAATACCACAACAACAATCTTTGCCAAACTGGAATCATGCCATAGCAATCGTCTCACCAGGTCCATTTAGTTTTTTTACATAGCTTGCTGGTGCTGGTGATTTCTGTTTTAACATGCTAAGGATTTATGTGTTATAAAACAAGTTAAAGAAACAAGTCTGGGAGTCAAGAAAAACTTTTTTTCCTGCTCAGGCCCTGGGAGGAGTGTGTGTGGCTCAGTCCTCCACACTTCAACTGTAGCCATTTTGTGCCTGACTACTTTCCCCCATTTCAGTTAACCTCCATTTAACAGCAGTCGTTTTGTGTCAGACAGCAACAGAATTTTGAGCTCTGTGGGTCAGAGAACATTTGGTGCTCTGCAGTTATTACAAAAGTAAAATATTATGGTGACATAATAATTGCTGTCCTAATCAGAGCATGTCGTAATGCAGCATCCACATGTACAAGTGCTTTATGAGCTGAGGCTGGTTGACATGACTCTGGGCCATTGTAACTATCACACAGGATTGATTATTCAAATATTATCGTCCTAACAAACAGCCAAGCTGACAATCATAAACACATGCATAAACTGAGGTAGACAAAAACAGCTGCACTGAGGGAAACATACTTGCAATAACAATTTCTCCTGCTTTTTAACAAAGAAGGTAATACTATTTCATTTACCGTACGTTTGACAATTCATAATCTCTGTGAGAGTTGCAGTCACCTACACTAATTTGCAATGTTTGATATTTTTGTATATTGAGTTTGTTTCAAAAATGCATCGTTCCATTAGTACTACTGCTGAACCTGTGGGTCACAGGGGGCTCGAGCTGATCCCATCAACAATGAAATGACTCCACAGTGCACACATCAATCATTTAACATGTGTATATACTGTACATAAGTTTCAAGAGTGTTTGTGTGTGTGAATGCACATTACTGTTAAAAATTTATCAACAGCACCTGCTGCGAACGTTTGTGTCTATATGTGTATATTCTGAGTTTACACATGCAGTGCTGAGCGTGACATTATTCTGCACAGAGTATGTCTGATTGTATTTTTAACATTATAGTTTACATTTACATTTAGTCATTTGGCAGATATATTTTTTCCAACTACAAGGAACTTACAAGTGAGGTACAAAGCAAGCAACAAATCTAAGTCAGAGAGAAGACATTTGAAGCAAAGTCAAGAGAGTTTTTTTGTTGCAAAAGAGTTTCTGAATATCAGGAGTGTGGAGAGTTACAGCAGATAGCTTGTTCCAATATCGTGGGACCACAGTTTCAACACTGAGCACACAAAAACACTCAAGAGAGTAGAGATGTCAATACAATTCATGACTCATGGGCTCAAGAGCTTTGCTGTCTCTCTTTAACACACCTGTCTGGTCCTATTACAATTAGACTGACGTGGTTAAATCTTGCTGCATAAACTACAATGTACTGGGAGCCTCACAAAGCATCCCTCAACTCTATACATCAACATTGTTTTCATTTCATTTCAAAACAGGTGTTTTACATACATATGTATATTGTCAACCCTTACAAACTTTTTTTGTACATACAAGCACAATTAACTTGAAAACCAGTCACAAAGACAACCTAGCTGATTTTCTAAACCTTTATAAACTGTTTCTCTAAACTGCAAAAGCAGATGATTTTATCCAAACCTACAAGTAAAAAACATAATTGAGGGGCAATTTTGATATCAATGTCTGGCCAAAAGAGACTTCAACACATGAACCAGAGGAGGCAGGGAACTGCCAATCCTGTGATTAGTGAATGGCCCACTCAACCTCCTGTGCTACAGCTGACACAAAGCAATCAAGCAAGATTTACAGGGAGTAATATAGTATAGGCCTCAAATATGAGGTGATAAACACACTGCTTAACTTCATCCATTGTGTCTACAAAGGATGATTCAAGATTCAAGAAGCTTTGTCATTCCATAATATGCACAGACAAACTCAAATATTGTTCTGCTAGGCCGATGTATAAAACAGCATAAAACACATCTGTTGAATGAGAAGAATGATATCACTTTAAAATCAAGATGATAGAATCATAGAATAATATAACAAAAAAAGAAAAAAAATATTAAAAATGACAGTAAAATGAAGTTAACCTCGACTTCCTGGGTCAAGTTGGCATTTTCATAATAAAATGCACATAGCATAATGAGAAGAGAGAGTTTCTGACTGTCAGGAACCAGCTTTGAGGTTGTGGGTAAAAAAGAAAACAACATAAATGTGGAATGACAGTTAACATTGCTACTCTTGCATATTATTAAAGTATAATGAAATATCTGGATATGTGTTCTTCTGCTTGCTAGGGCATTCTTAATCAGTCTCTGCTTGTCTGCGTGCATAAACTCAAACTTAAACTCTTTCCATAGGCAATGCTGGTAAATAATTGCAGTAGCAATGATAGCAGAACATCTGAATACATAATATACACTTTATAGAGTGAATACTTAATTAAATTACCTTAATGTAAAAAAGTGGTTTTTACCCTTTTGGTGACTGTGCTAACTGTGCAAAATCCACTTACCACCTTATCACTGATGTGATCCTTCCTCAGAATGCACAGATGGAGAATATGTGTCTGTAAATGTAAATTTTACAGCATTTTAAGTTGATATTGCTGTTTGTTTTGAAAGATACCTATAGTGCAGTGTTTCCATTTGGATTGTGACCAAAAAAATGTAGGAATTTTGAAGGAGAAAGAGAAGTAGGCATGCTGTTTAATGCTGGTGAGTTCACACTTATTCCCTATGCTCATCTGGGGCTTAAGGTTTGCAATGTATGGAAAAAAAAACACATTTTGAGAAAAGGGAGGATTTTTTTCTAAATGCAATAAAAAGTCAAATCTAAAATTTGCACAGAGACAATGGAAACATGTTCTGTTCTAAGAGGAGTCTAG
Organism: Ctenopoma multispine; assembly: GCA_034779795.1. Classification (NCBI taxonomy): domain Eukaryota; kingdom Metazoa; phylum Chordata; class Actinopteri; order Anabantiformes; family Anabantidae; genus Ctenopoma; species Ctenopoma multispine. The sequence goes on along the minus strand of JAUYWH010000005.1, from coordinate 12,750,861 downwards.
ATTACAGCTTGTTTTCATCAAAAAGTGGATGTCGAGTTCTCTGTATTGAAGATGAGAAACAACAACCAGACAGCTATCAGTGAAAGGTGCCAAAGGCAGCATCTGTGATAGTATGGGGGTGCATTAGTGTGTGAAGGTAACACTGACGCAACAATTAATATTCAAAGTTTCCTAATGATTTAAGGGGTGATAATACACTTTACCTGTTGTGATGTTAAATATATACTTGGTGAAGTTGGGTTCCAATGTTACACATAGACAGAGGCCCAGAGCATGAACATGTGTTTGCATTGCTGGCTAGTAGTGAAACGTCTGTGAGTGGAGTAGCCATGAGTGGAGACCCTCTTAGGGGGCTAACCATGGCAGCTGTGAGCAGAGCCAAATAAGCTGTTGCATAAATAGGCATTATAACATGTGTTTGTACTTTTTAACTTGAAAAAATATAATCTTGTATCACTGGAGACATTTGGAGTAAAATATAAACCCTAAAATAAGCATAATAGGAGAACTTAAACATGCCTCTGTCCCAATTTTTGTCTGTCGTCAAGTCGAAATTTTACAAAATTCAGTTAGATTGGTCAGTGAAAACACTGAATTTTTTTCAGATACTTTTGTCAGATAAATAAAGATTAGAGTAATTTAAACAAATCACAGACTTCAGCTTTTACTGCATTTTAGAAAAAAGTTTCAGCGTCTCTGGAAATTAAAGTTATTCATATTTTCACAGTTTAAAAAGTAAGAAATGTATGTTTATATCATGCAGCATACTGTATGTGACCAAAAATGAAATGAATATCCTACATTGTGAAAAATTTCAAATAAAAATGTGTTGATGTGGAAAATGAAACACACCATTTCCCTGTTTCTAATAAAAAAGGGATGTTTCTTATTACTGAAGTCAGCACCTCAAACTTATTAGAAATTTTGCTGTTGCCCCTCAACTATACAAAAATAATCTGACGGAGATCAGAATATCTTACGAATGTTGGAGGAAATTAATGATTACAATCCCGATAAGCTAACTGTGATGAAGCACATTTCTAAAATAATCCACACACTTTTAATGCCTGTAAAAATATTGATGTGTACATGCCAGGCTGTGTGAGTGTGAATGTTTGTCCAAGAACGTGTGTGTTTGTGCATGTGTCATATCCGCTTCTACTCATTATAGCAGTACATATCCACGTGTGGCATTTACCTCTGACCTCTGCTCCGCAGCAGGCACAATTACTGAAAGGCCAAACTCTTCAGCGAATGTCCATCACATCCACTCTGTCTCCTCTCTTTTCTTAACTCTTCGTTTCTCCACATAAGACTTAGTGGTAGTGCTGATCCAAAGTAAAAAAAAAAAAAGACATGTAGTTTTGTAGGATGAAGCTTTATCTTTTTTTCTAGCATTCTCATTAAACAACCACAACTGTTTTTCTTTTTCTTTTGTCATTTCCTTTCTCACATGTCCAGTGGATTTTAAATCTAAGCTTAAACTGAGTTTTTAAGTCGAGCACACAAGGTAAAGAGGGAAAGATGGTGCAAATGAATAAGGGACAGAAAAACGAAGATAAAGACCGAGGAAGAAGAGAAGCCTGATTGAGGGCAGTCACAGGCCACGTTCCTGTCCCTCTTCCTGCCCTGTTCTCTGTATTCTCCACTTCTCCAGCCCCTCTCTCCCCCTATCTGCCAGTAACAGTGAGCTCTCTTCCAGAGAGGTGGGGATGAAGAGATTAAGAGAAAATTACACCAAGTCCTTCTCTTTGACAAGACAAGGAAAGTGGAGAGTCAGAACTTCAAACAACTTTTGAAAAGACAGGGCCAGGGGTCAGAGAGAAAGGCTGGACAAGAGAAGGACACAGAGAGACGCACCAAGAAAAAGACAGAAAAAGCCATCTGGGATTTGAAGTTGAGGTAGATGAAGGTAGGGAGACTGAGCGAGGAAGTGAATTAGAGAAGAAACAGAATCTCTATTTTGACCTCCGACAAAGAGGGGGTTACTGTGGTGGCAGAAAAGTATTGTCACTTAGGTAAAGGCCATGCGACTGACACTAAACCACCAAGAAATACACCCACATTTCTTAGCAAATGAGCTCAACTGAGTTAAGTCACTATTGAAACTTTGGAATCTTGATAAAGAGATCAAGCAGCAATGTGGCCTGCTCGTTTATAACTCAAACATCTCAACAATAGAGTTAAACACGCCTTATGGATTATATACAGTATGTGTAGACACCAGGAATTAGCAATGAGTAAGAGTAGGAGAGTAATTTTACAAGAATGAGAAAGCAGTATAAAGCAGTATCTGTGGTATTCTACGGTGCATTATTCCTTGTATGGCCATTAAATGTCATTAAATACTGAGTGTAGAAGGAATTCTGAACAAATATCAATTCATCTTATTGCCTCAGAACCAACTGAACAGACATCCAGCTAGATGTATTTTATTTGGAAGTACAGTGCTGTGTAAAAATACCTGTCAAAATCACCCGTAGATACAGTATAGATGATATTCAAATTAGAGATTGTTGAATTTACCTCTGGGAATGTTAAAATGGTCAAATTCAATGGCCTCAGTGTTGAATTAATACATTACAGTAGCTGGGGCCTTTCAGAGTATGAAGCGAAGTGATATCTAATTTACCACAATTTTCAAAAACATGTCATCAGTTCAAAGATTTTTTACAACCAATACGTTAATAAATTAAACAAGTCATGAATGACCAAGCTGATATAATGACATTAGATATATTTTTTAGCTGTTAAGAAGATCAGATGTCTCCAGAATTTCAGAACATCAGCATGGTATATGACTTGTTAATAGATGTTCAGTTAATCTGTTCAAGTTCAATATAATGTGTGAAAAGTAGCATTTATTCTAATAACGGAAGTTCATGTGACATTCACATGTACACATGTACACATGTACTGCATACTGTATAATCAATGTACCATTTCCTTTTAACTTTTAAAGCAGACAAGAGGGAAGGGAATCAAATCAGATTTTAATGAAACTGGGTGGTTAAAAAAACTAAAACAAAGGATTTTTAAAGAGCAACCACATATCAATATCATTTCAGAGCTGACTTACATACTATGCATGGTTGCTCTTCTAAAATTTCAGTGGAGATATGGGTGAACAGGAACAAGCCTGTTTGACAGAATGGCACACTGTATAGGAAAGTGAAGTGTGTGTATGTCTGTGAGAGGGTAATGTAATTTGATTTTGTTTAACCCTCAGCTGCAGGGTCTCTTGTTTTAATGGAGTTCTAGATTAGTCTTTCAATCCCACGTAATTGGGTAAGTGATAAAGCATACTGTGGTATTCCTATCGTGCCATTATAGTCACTTTTCTTTCTCTTTCACACACACACACACACACACACCAGTCATATTCTAAGATACAACATTGTTCAGAATTGTTTTGGGAAAAGAAACTAAACCCAATAATAGTTCAATACCAGTAATCTACCCAGTATAACATCCAGCAGAAAGGATCTGCATGCCATTTCAGACAGTGGTTCATACTTTATGCCTACATTTCGCAAAGATAAAAGCCAGCTGTGGTTTCTTACTCATTAGTTTTCTTTTCATCTTCCTTCTGCTTTACTTTTCCATCAGTAAATAGCTTGGACAGGTACTGTAAATTGAAATGTCTCATGTTACAAGGCATATAAATTCACATATTTTGAATTTTGTACATGCAAACCTTTAGTAAATCAGACCCTTGATGTCTTTACAAGGTTTATATTAAATGTATTTAAATATGTACTGTACAGAAGTTATAGATGCAAATTCTTTAATGTTATTGGTGATTTATTACACACAATTAGAGATGTTTAGTTGTTGTCAGATTAAAGAGAGCTGTCAAAGGATGAGTGGGAGAATATTAGGATATAAGTCAGGAAAAACAGTTATGCCCCCATCGACCACTCAAGTTGTAGTCTACATGCATGTCTGTCCACATTTATTCTAACCAGTTCAGCTGTGAGTCCAAGTGAATGTTGTGTCAGATGTAATGAAATTCCCTCGAGGTGAAAAATTGTGTTGGATGAAGAATGGGAAAGATGTGAGGTCATGGTGACTATGACATTTTACCAGTGGAAAATCTGTGGACATTTGTGGCATTTTGAAGAAATTCCCCCAAATCTACATTCCTGAAAAGTTGCTTACAAGAAAGCAAATACAGGTTATTTGACTCTTCCTGCTACCTACGATATGCTGTGAGAAAGTTACTATGACAATGTTGCGTGCAGGCTAGCCACTGTACCAAAATGACCTCTAGTGCCCTATAGTGTGTGGATTTGTATGTGAAAAAAAAGAGCATTCAAAGGCCTAAAGTAGGCTGGAGAATTTTGGGCAGCCCACACAGCTAATGTCAGCAGATGCTCAAACACAAACCAACTCTGACTTCTTGTGCAACAAAAAGTTTTGAGGTGTAAATCCATAACTGACCTCTTCTTATATCTGCTTCTGCTTGGCTGCATGGAAAAAGAAGAGTGAGAAAGAGATGGGAGGGGGGGAGTGTGGTGAGGAAGACAAAGAGATCAAACAAAAGAGAAAGAGCAGAAGGCAGAGAGCAACAACCAGGCTGTCATTCAGATGAAAGGGTGCATGCTTAAAAATGACCAGTTTCTGGTGCATTCACAGTTCATGCAGTGTAGTATATTATGTCACTTGCAAATCAAGTATAAACACAGCTGCATTTGTGTGTGAGTGTGTGAACTTTAGTCCATGTTTGTGTATTTTTCTATCAAATTTGAAGATGTCACTATCCAAAATGAGACACCAGAAGGCCTCAGTGAGACCTGTCTGCTAAAATTAAACCTGGAATCAGTTATATAGAACTTGTTAGTTGTGGAGCTGCATGGAAACATAAAACAACTATGTACACAAACATATGCACTCGACATATGCTAAAGGGATGCAGAGGAACTGTAGACTGTTGCCTGTTGGAGAGTTCATGTCTTAACATGGAAAAGTATTTAATGTTGATTATGTGAAACAAAAAAAGAAACGCTGGGTTGTTAGATGTGAAAAGTACATACTCAAGACAAAAGCAAATGGACAACACCTTTTCTGTCAGAAAAATAAAATGATGCTGGTTTTGTCATGAGAATATTATTCTTAATGGCCTAAATGAGCTTTTTGCTTGTGCTGTGTGAAGTGAGCTTTACAGACATCTTCATTTGCTATTGTAATTATCACTAAAGCAGTGTAAAAGCTTTCTTTGAGAGGTAAAAAAGTTACTCTAAAAATTGTGAATCTAAACTAATCCCATTCTAATAAACCTCATTTTCTAATTCACATTCTTCTCTATTTATTTTTACTGTGTAGGACCCTGGTTGTCACTTGTTTTTTTTCTTCAATTTAAAGTTTGTCTAATAATGGACTTTTATTGTCTGAATTGAACAGGAAGTGTGATTGTCCATGTTTCCAGAATCCCTTTAAAAGTCTTAGCAGAGCTGCATACCCTGACTTCAATGTTAAATTCAGCTGAAAAGAAAAGTAATGATAACAGTTCTGAGCACAAAGTAGGTTATTTGATGGGAGAAAGAGAGACTGAAAGGGACAAGGACCAGACTCATTGCTGCTACAGGGGAAAGCTAATTTGGCTCTTTGAAAGGGTATAAAAGGAACGGCATAGGAGAAAAGCAGAGAGTCAGTGAACAAATCTGTTCAATTCCATCTTACATTCTACACTGGACATGTGCAAGAGGGATTAACAAGGATGATAAAAAGGTATTAATGGTGGAAATTTGGGAGAGCAAAAGTGTGAGGCTGAATGAGCCACAGAGAAGGACAAACAGACAGAAGGGACAGAGAGGGAAAGATAGAACAATATCTAGCCGCATCTTCTCAAGTCTTGTTACTGAAAAGCCTGTTAAGGTAATATGGCCAACAGTAGAGCTCATTCTTCAGTTTCCTGTTGTCTTAACTGAAAGACCTTCAGTGTGTGTCTGTGCCTGCTAGCCCTGATTTTGTGGTGAAAAGAGTGAATTTACAACAGCAGATATAATTAATACCCAGCTGAATTGACAAGAAAAGGATTTAAGAAAAAAAAAAAAAATGAACGATAAGAAAGTCAATTCAGTATGTTGTGCTGAGTTGCACTGAGTCAGTGCTGTCCACTGATGTAAGGACAAACACTAACTAGCTCTATATCACATCTAATTTTTGCAGTGAAAGCAGATATTGTCATTATGGGAAAATGGCTATTGACCCTGCAGTGAAATGACCAATCTCTCATATGTCATATTTCAGATTTCAAAACTATACAGAACTCTGTAGACTATATACAGTATCTCCCTCTCTCTCTCTTTATATATGTATATATATATATATGTGTATATATATATATATATATATATATATATGTGTGTGTGTGTGTGTGTGTGTGTGTGTGTGTGTATATATATAAAAATATGTGTGTGTGTGTGTGTGAGGCATGACCTCATAGAAGGTCTGTGTTTTATTGGTTAACATTCATAGAATTTTTATTTATTATTACTTTTGTCAGATTAAAATTATTTCTGTGACCATTGTGAGTT
>JAUYWH010000005.1:12723699-12744141 GCA_034779795.1 Ctenopoma multispine | reverse complement strand
TATATATATATATATATATATATGTGTGTGTGTGTGTGTGTGTGTGTGTGTGTGTGTGTGTGTGTGTGTGTGTGTGTACAGCTCTGGAAAAAAATTAGGAGACCACTGCAAATCAAGACCTTGTCATGGCCTGTCCAATCTCCAGACCTGAACCCTATTGAAAACCTCTGGAATGTGATCAAGAGGAAGATTCATGGTCGCAAGCCATGAAGACCCATAAAAACTGTGATTGCAAATCAGGGTTATTCCACCACATATTGATTTCTAAACACTTCCTAAGTTAAAGGAGCATCTTAGAGAGTCAGAGTCTCTCATAAGTAAAGACAGACAAACACCACTCTGTGTTTTATATTGTCAAACTACTTCAAAATAATGTTTCTCAATGTAAAATTGCTAAGACTTTGCTAAGTATCATCATCTACAGTACAATATCATCAAAAGATTCAGAGAATCTGGACACATCTCTTTGTGCATGGAACAAGGCCAAAATGCAACATTGGATGCCTGTGAAATTTCAAATAGAGATGACGATCTATAGCAGTACTTCATCACAACATCCCAGAAAACACAAAAATATAAAAATTTAACAGATGATACTGATCATTGTTTAAAAAGATATGCAAAACGTGAGACAATAACTTGTAAAGAACGAGCAGTACATAAGGTTTTCAACAATATTAGGAGTGTGAAATAATAGCCAGTTTCCAGAATAAATCAGAAACAAAAGGGGGAACTAATACGTTTTCTCAAAGGAGTCAACAGTGGGATGGATATTTCAGTAGTAATTACCTTACACATCTCTGCTGCTGATTCAGGCTCACAGAACAGAGCCCATTACTGCACAAAATCTTTCAGAAGCCTGGGATGGGAGTTAATGACTTGCTGCTGAAAAAAGAGCAGAATTCAGTCTATACTCAAAAAAGGTTGAGGGATGGTGCTGATTAGACAGAAGGGAGTGGACAATACAAACAGAAATAACAGTGAGAAACTGAAACAGGGACACCATGAAAAGAGAATAAGATTAACAGATGAAATGTGGGGAAAAAGATAGGATGAGACTGGTAGGTCACCATATTATATAGTGGTAGTGATCAGACAGACACAAAGGTTCACAAAATGCGACAAGAAGAAGAGAAAGAGAACGACCGGTATTGTCTGGATGACAGAAAATAACGCAGTAGAGTGGTTGTGTGGACAGCAGATGAAAAGAAACAGCTGACATCAAAAAGATGTGTATGCAGGTCAAGATCTCTGCTAACCATCAGAGTTCTCATACTGGCAGATACAAGTCTTGTTATCTATAACAAGGCATGTATCTAACTAAAAGATACAAATTATTCAAATAAGTTAAAATGAAAGAAAAGATCTGTTTAAAGCAGAGAAACAATACAGGCATACAGATGAGGTCAACACAGTTTTACGTCTCCCTGGTGTTTAAACTGAGTCCTGGCATATAGAACAAGAATAAAGAATGATGTTTTTGTTTTGTCAAAAGAACTTAGCAGTTTTATAGTACTCCTAATGCACCACAATAAACCAAAATCAATATTTCTTTCTTTGGTGTCCTTTGTGAGATTTTAATCTTTTTGACGGATGTACTTTTTGTTCATTTTTCACTTCTACAAAACAATATTGAGGCTTTAACATGAGTGCTAACACTCACAGTATAGTTTACAAAGGTCAGTTAAGGTGAAAATAACCAGGTAGAAAACTAAATTATTCCATCTACCCTTTAGACTTGTTATAACATGACATGATACATCCTGAAATGTTTATGTGTACTATGTGTCATATTTGTAGAAATAATGATAATTTTTCAGTTCTGTATTGGAGAAACAATTTATTTATTTCACCTTTTAAAAAAACAATACAAAATGGTGAATGTTACACACAAAATGAGTTAAATTTGTTTGTAGATGAATCAATATGTGATTTTTTATGCATTTAGTACAAAAAATGTGTTGGTTTTTGTTTTTGAAGGCACACGTGGCGTCAATACATACGCTGGAAACTTCAGAAGTGGAAAACATCTTTGTTATAGATATTTTAATAATACATTTGTGCTTTGTTAGATGATCAAAATCCTCTCTTTTGACTCAGACACAAAGCTTAGGAACTGGCAAAGATGAAAGGCTTTAGTCCATACTGTGACTTAGCCTCCATCAGTGGGTCACACAGGAAATTTGTCTATATTTTCAGGGCATTTCTTCTTCTCACAGCAAGGCTGACCTATTAGAATGAGTTATTTTAATAACACACCAACTGCAATAAGACAATTCCCTAGCCACACTTATCAAAGTCTATGAGGAGTCACAAATATGTGTATAAGCAGAGTCATGCATGTTGTGTGTTTAGTTAGATGACATCTAAAAGTTTAACCAAGGTGGTTTTTAAAAGTTACACTTAAAGACAAGAAGGATTCCAAGCAATTAATTCTGTATAGGAAGCTTTTAAAAACAGCAGACATGGTGTAACATCATGCAACGTTCCACTTTGCCAAGCTCCAACTACTTTGTTGATGACTTAAGTGGGGACTAGAAAATATTAACTTACAACAGTTTTGTTCCCAGTGCTGAATTAGCCTATGCATTGACTTGGTTTATTGCATTTAATAGTTTTGTTGGCAGCATACTGCCTTGATCGAAATTACACTTTGATGTCACAGCCAGAACAGTCAATACTAATAATAGTCCCTCATGACCTTTCAGATATACCTTTGCATATACTGACCAAATATGTTCCTTCATCTCTCTCAATAGTCTCAACACATGTATAGCACATGTGTCTGAGTGCACATTCACATGATATAGAACTTTATTTTATGAGCTTCATGAGACAGTGAGAGGTCACTGTAAAGGTTACTGAGGTTCAAGCCTACAGCCTCGTTAAATGTTTTATGAGAAAGGCTGAGCAGTCATGCATATCACATTCCCAATCCTTTCAATATGACAGAGCACAGCAATCTATCTAACTGGAGACAGTTAAAGCCTGACTCCTCTGGATTCTTCTTCATTACCCGGCAGCACCTAACAGATACTGTTATGTTACATACTTTCAACCTCTTTCTAAAATATATTGGCTTAATTTTAATTACTGTATGTCATTTATGTGATGTTGTGTGTGTTGTTTGTGTGTTTATATTTTACAATTCATTTTATTATAATATCAGTAGCCTGTACACTATAATTTGTTCTTCTTCTGCATACAAAAGCAAGTATACCACTAGCATAAGTATAACACTTTCTTTAATATTTTATTAGCAGTAAATTACTTAAACACATTTTATTCCCCAATACCTGGCCACATGTCAAAGTGTCCCTGTACAAGTCACTGCACCCCAAACCATGCCTGTCCAAAAGAAGTATCTATTATTATTTTTATAATGAGTGATTACTTACTATTCTCAGAAATCTTAATTTATAGGTTAGGGCTCCAGAACACAATACTGATAATATGTTCTTCAACCCCAACAAACACACACAATGTTTTACACATTCAACTACTATGTGCCATGTGGCATGACTCTCAACTTTTGGTATGACAAACATATGTGGTGCACCCTCAGAGAAGTCTACAAGAGATGTCTAAGAACGGCTTCAGTACACTGAACCCCCACAAAAGGTGAGTTAAATGTTAATAAATGCAAAAATGTGTAGCTTAAGGTGTGGCATAAAACTCTAGATTAAATCATATACAGTGCATCTGCACTTGGTATGCAGGGCATCTGTGGCCTTGTAGGTCAGAAAAGTCACAATTACCAAGCCTGAACTGATGTATTCTGTCACACACAAAGCAAAGACAAAAATTTGGAGCTGATGAAACTAAGAAAATTAATTGAAACACTTAAAATGTGGCAGAGGAGTGAATAAGACAGCTAGAGGCAGGTGTAGTTTGATTTCAGTGTGAGACCCAAATGAGAAATTTCATCTCTTGCCCTGGGTCCCTGGCTCATTAGAACATATCACTACTCTTGTCATATGGGGACCCAGCAGGAACACGTCTGTGACCCATTCTGGTTCCCAACCATTAAAAAATATTAAGCTAGAAAAAACAGAGGGATAAAGATAAGAGAGGAACAGAGAGGCCAGCAGAGGTAGAGGTTGTGTAGAAACAGTCAGCAGAGAGAGGAGTCTGCATTTTAGTGGCTCACTTCATCTCTCAGCCTCCCTCTGTCACCCCTTTCTTCTCCTCTTTTGTTGCTATGGAGGGGGGGGGGGGGGTGTAATGTGGTGTGAAATATGTACTTAAAGCCAAGTTCAGGTGCTGCTGTAAAAAGATTCAGAGACTGTCTGGGTCTGTCTGTCTGCATCTATGTGTGCGTGCGCCAATGCGGCACACACACACACACACACAGTATGTGAGCCTTTGTACTGTGAGTGTAAGCACTCCAACATGTATTTAAGTTGTTCATGTGTTTTGAATGAAATCTGCATGACATTGAATGCACCACTGTGTGAATTCAGATGTGAAGAAAAGCACTGTGTGTGTGTGTGTGTGTGTGTGTGTGTGTGTGTGTGTGTGTGTGTACATGTGAGTGAGACAAAGCAACAGAGTCATGGCTCCCACCATCTCACATTCTCACATTGCAGGACGCAAATTATTCTTCTGCGTTAGGTGGAGGTGTGAAGACATTAATATAAAATGAAACACGCATATTCAGGTGTGAAGCTATCGACTTGTTTTTATAGCAATTCATTTGACAAGGTGCAGACAGAGGTTGGCACAAATTTGTAAGGTATTTCTTGCCACCGTCTGTACATAATTTTGGCTTGTGACCACACACACATATACACATACTAATTCTCTTTTTTATCCTTATGAATACACTGCATCCGTTAAAAAACATAATATGTAATTTTTAAAAGTTTATAGCGACTTGTATTTTTAAGGTTATGTTTTGCAGTGAGCATGGCTAGCTAAGCTAACTAATCACCTGCTGGCTGTATTGCCACTGCTCAGTATAGTATTAGATAGCACAGTGTCCTCTCATCTAACTGTTGGCAAAACAGAAACTAACTCTATATCCCACAGTGGTCAACTACTATTTTAATAGATAACTTTTAGTTCCATAATAATAACGCATAACCATAGAGGTGGTAGATCAGATTCCTTTGGAAAGGCAATGAATATTTTGCTGTTTAGTTGCACATGTCACCAAACCCATACTCCAACCATGAAATCGTGTCTTGAGGAAATGGTAGGTCAGACATACTGGTCACCAATTTATAGCTTAGCCATTAACACCTGCGTACAACATGCATCTCTGTCCTTCTGTCTCTTTTTCTCTTCCTTTCTCAATAACCACCCACCACATTGTCCCCCCTCCCACATCTAATTCTGGGAACTGTCCTATTAACTAGCTGCTATCATTTATCTTTCCAGTTATCCATCCAACATTCTTCCTCCATTTCTCTTCTGCTATTTCTAGATAGCCTAACTCTTGGTTTGCTTCAACTTGGCTTATTCCAGAGAAAACTCCAAATCACTATTGATTCTGCTCTCATGAAAAATACATTTTGCACATTAGGATTCAGCCTCAGCCCCTCTGTATCCCCCCAATGCATCTGGTCATTTCCTAATCTCCTCCTTCCATTTCTCTATCTGTCCTCCACCCACACAGCAGGTGATAGGTATATTTTCATTCCACACATCTGCTGAGACTTCTGTCTTCTGATCGATCTTCTGCTCTGACTCTCGGGGTCCATTAGGATGAGTGTTTATGCTGGAAATATCAATAGCTCTACTTGTCTGTCTCAGTCTATGTTTTTTTAAACTGTGCTCTTAACTCCCCCACTTTTAACCTCCCGTCACTTCCCCACTATACCCCTCTACACCATGACTTAGTTTTCCCACTTTGACACTCAGAGGTTTATTTTCCCACAATGGCTCTGCCCATATTTCCCTTTTTTCTTCTTAATATTACTTTTGTTTGTTTTCTTTTCTCTCACTTGGCTTCAATTGCATAAAATCATAAGAACTGAAATTGCTTTTCCTCACATGGGGCTGAAAGAATATATACTGTAGTTTTGCCACAGACCTTATTTTATACTTAAAAATTCTGTCTCTTTCTGTTTCATTCCTGTCCAAACACTTGCACAAAGACAAGCACAAGAATACAAAATTCATATATTTCAATTTACCTTGTTTCACTGTGCTTGGTCATAAAACATCACATTCTGTCTACACCGGTGCCATTACAGAGAGAGTGTGCATCATAACAGCTGTTTACAATCTATCCAGCCTGCCGTTTCCATTGGATAAGCCTGGTTTGGATGGGCTAGCGTTGTATTTTCCTACCCTGCTGTGCAGATTTGTGGTCACATCCTGCCTCTATTAATATCCCTATGACACTTCAATTTGCTGTGTTTCCCCTCTGTTCCCCCACTGGTCTTTCCAAACTGGTGTCATACTGGCTGCCACCTCAATCTGTGCTGCCTGCATAGCTACCTACACTCTGGAAAACAATATCTTGAGAGTTAAACACAAAAAGGAACACCTGCACACGTGAAAAAAAAAACACATGAAGGGTAAAACGCACACACATAATTGCATGTAGAACTGTCCATTTCTTTTCTACTTGCAGCAATTTCTTTTTAGAATCCAGTTTCCAGATAAGAAGTGAAAGCTACCATAGCTCTCTTCAGAGTGAAAAATGGCTTGTTAAGATAATCCTGGCTACAGTACATGTACCCATAGAAAGGCAGTGAAAAATGTTTTTTTAATGGTTTCCTCATACCTTTATGGTTTCCTTTATGGTTTCTTTAATACATATGAAGGACATATTTCTTAAGAAAAGGAGCCCACTGTAAGATTGTTTCAATATTTAATGTCACACATCCACTGCATTTTTTACAATTCCTTATTCATATACTGTATTTGTGGTTTAGTAGAGTATGACTGCAATAAATGTCCTCATATTGTTGTTACTAACAGATAGCTGCGGTGGTGAAAAGGGTGAACAACTTACGTCAAAACATGTCATTATCCACTTATATTTCTCATAAACCTTTTGATTTATTCCTGGTAAAGTGCCTTAGTATGTGAGTATATGTGTACCTATATATGTAAAACACAATCGACATACTGTAAATCCCATCCCTACTATTACCTGCACACAATTTTACTTTACCAAGTTAGGGTCAAGTCTTGTCTGTGTGTGTGCCTTTTCCAACGTCTGTTTGAGCATCTGAGTGCGTGTGTATGTGTGTGTGTGTTTATGTGCTTTATTGCCTCCAACATATTATGACCCCTTCAGTGTCAGACTCATTCTATAAAAGCCCTTATCACTGGGTGGAAATACCAACTCTACAACCCCTATAGCCCTCAGATTAATAGAGAGACACACAAACAAAGGAAAGGAGGTGGGAGCATTGAGAAAGTGACAGTGGAAGGAAGAAAACTGATGGAGGGAAAGATTGGAAGAGATATAACTGGGTCAAAATAAGGTATAGAATAAGCAGTAAAGATATACGATTGAAGAAAAGTAAATATATTTAATTGTGTGTCCGGAAGTTTCTAGTTTCTCTCATTCTATATCCCTCCTTTCTTCTCTTTCTTTGCAATTATTATCATTTGACTCCCAGTGTCTTTGAGAGCTCCCATACATCCCTAGTCATGGACAAGAACATAATAAGGGAAAAGATAGAGAGCTTCACTGGTTGTGTGAATGTGAGGCAGAGAAAGAAATGGGGAGAAAAGGCAGTCTTCGACGATTGACTAGAGAGTGACAAGGACATACGCATCCAGCTTGATTCATTTTTTTAGCGCTTTTCTTTTCCTTCAATTTATGACAATATTCAGTGTCTGCCAATTTATCTGAGTCTCTTTCTCTTATGCTCATATTCTTAAACCTTTTTTCCCATGTGTGTTTTTTATTTTTCCCAATTCTTTCCTCCTCTCAGTTGTTTATTCATCACCCTCTCATGTTTCTCTCCCCCACCCTTTCTTCAGGTCTACCTGCAGTACTCCTTTTCCCTCCCTGCAATCTGTCCTTATCATCCGTATCCACTGCCCTCTCCCATTCAGTTTTCTTGGGCTGTAAGGCATAACTGGCCTCTTGTGTCAAGGTTGGCTTGGCTTTAGCATTCTGCTACTTGTTTCTCCTCTTCCTTCTCCTGCTGCCTTGGTTTTTTTCCCTCAGTCTCTAATCGGCTTTTCTGGGTTTGGGATCGTCTCTTCCTAACTTTACCCTCTCTTGGTGCCACAGGATTATCCCTGTCAAAGAGGCCGAACTTCCTGGCTTGACAAGTGTGAGTCGATCAGCGTACAAGTGACATTTCTATACATGTGTACGCGCATGCATGTGTGCTTGTGTGTACATCTTTGTTTTTCGTTGTTGGAGAGTTTTTGGACCCCCTGATCCTCTGTAATCATTTTGAGACAATCCCATAATACCCCATAGGTTCAAAGGATGGTCTATGCGCATGTGCCTGTGTGTGACAGAGAGAGAGAAAGAGTGTGTGGTAGAGATGTTTACCTCTTTTACTAAAATGTATCTTACTACATTAGTAATTGCATAACATATCAAACAAATGTCCTTTAAACAAAACTAATAGTCTATGCTTGCAGCTTAGGTTTGCATTGAAAGAAATGTTAACATTGACAGTTTGACCACTTTTGGGGAGTAATGAACTAATAATAATAGATACTTTATTGATCCCCTTGGGGAAATTGTTGTTTGGACAGCTGCGAGATCTGCGTCAACTCCCTTTAATGGAAGAATCCTCCAGCAGAACCAGGCTCGTGTGGTGAGTGGACAGTAGAGAGAGAGAAAAGCAGGGCAGACAATAACAAGCGACAGTCTGGTTGCACCAGCAGCTTCCTGGTGCAACCAGGCAGTAGAACCTGGGCCACGGTTAGATTAATGCAATGATTTTCAGAGTAAGCTAGACGATAAAAAACAACAAAGATTTTACTGTAAGACATGACTAAGGTGTGTTAATGAGGGTTAAGAGTGGTTATGTTGGATAAATATGACTTAACTTGATCAAGCTTAAGTAGAATTGCCAATAATCAGAACCCTATCTATTGAGAATTTCTAGTAAAATCCACCTTTTACCTTGTACGTGGCCCTGTTAGAGAATATAAAATCTCACTGCTACAAATTCATCCCCTCTGAGCTGTACATTTTAGTCTCAGTCAAAAAAGATGTTTAGAAAACATGATTTGTTGTCTTATCTTATAACTTTTAACCAAATATAGAAAGAGATCTACCTGGTACTGTAGATGTTATTTAACTTTGCATGTGACCATTTACGAGTAAAAGCAAAAGCAAGAAATGACCTTATGGTGACATGAAGGGATCACTAATATCAGGAGACTTCATCCTCTATGAAATTTTCAAAGCAATCCATCAAATAGCTGTCAAGATACAGTATTTTGGTCTGGACTGAAGTGACAACTGATATCGGTATTGATAGAGAATAGCTAACAAATGCACATGCCATAGGTCACGCAATTAAATTTTATACTTCACAAAAAAACATGATATCCCGATACTGCTGACATTGCAGTAAAAAAGTAATACCTAAAGTAAATGCACAAAGAGGTAGAAAAATTAATCATAGCAGTTTGATCTATGCTGCTGATAAACCACATGGTGCTACAACTCCAAGCAGGAAGAGAACAGAAGGTTTGGCAGCCATTTGGGGACTGGCATTTAGTCTTAGAATCTCACTCCTTCTTTTGTTCTTCTCTTTCTGCTCATTTCCATCCCTCCATCCCCTCTTTATTTAACTGGCTCTCTGTAAAGGTCCCGCTGTCAGCCTCCACCTGTCCCTGTCACAGTAAACAAAGACAACCAGGAGACACAGCACTCTCTCTGTTCTCTCCTGTGTCTGCACGCTTTTCTCCTCTGCCTTCTTCTCTTACTTTCTTTTATTTTGTCTACTTTTGATCCCCACTCCTCCCCTGTTTTCTCTTTGGCATTTCTCCTTTTCCCTTTCTCACTCACTCTTTCTTTTTTAGTCAGACCTTTCTGTTTTGTTCCTGTTTAATTCTGTCTCAGTTGTATTTATTTTTTACCTTCTGTTAGGTTTCCTTGGCACCACAGTGAACTTATATCTTCATTAAATTTTTTCCTCTATCTGCTGTGATTGGACTCAACAAATATTCCATTACTTTTTCTGTCCTTTTGAGAAGCAAAACTTACAACAAAATTATGATATTGGTGAACACAAAATGAGCTTATGCCAGAAGAGCAGGCAACATTGCATATATTTCACCTCACTGATGCCGTTTTTTATGGTTAAGTCCAGATTTTTATATGCTGACCTGGTTTACTGAGTGCAGAGCCTCGTCGGACTGCGAATGTCTGCATTATGCAAATCACTTCCTGTCCGCACAAACAAGCCGGGACCAATCAATGTCAATCCCCATTCCCTTGGCCAATCAATGTCATTCCTGCTCCTACAAAACCGGGTCTAATCGAAAGGCATTGTTCCTCGAGTCCTGAATGCTAAATCAGTAGAGCTCGAGTGTCTACTGAATTTTCACATCCCACACTGTAGAACATAACTTCCATGAATCATCAATGTACAAAGAGAACAAATGAAAGCTGACGTGATAGGGAAGCAAGGACACAAAGGACAGAAATCCAGTTTAGAAGCTATTGTTTGTGACTGCTTAAGAGGACACACCTGCATCTTAATGCAGTTTTAACAGGTGTCTTAGGTCATCACATTTAATTCAGGTTTTCACTTTCTTTTCCTACCTCCATTCAGTCTGGCTCCATTAAATATGTTTTTGCTGCTTTGAAATAATGGACAAAAAGTTGCAAAATAAATGTTTCACAAAAGGGGATAAGTAAAATTAAGCCTACTACTAATTCAAAATAGAAGTTAAATGTCACTGCTACACCAAAACTGTGGGGCTACATCTAACCAGAAAACGACCAATACACAAACAAAAGATTTCTTTAGGATTAGTAGTACAGTGACTTTATTCAGTGTATATTATTAAGTGTAGGTTGCCAGCATGTGCTTGCAATCACTCTTATTATTTTAAGATACCCTTAGAGTATAATTGAATAATTATAGCCCTAATATCTCTGCTGGATTTGACATTTTTAAACAGACAAAAATAGTTTACCAGCAGTCCGCTAAAATCTTTTCTACGTTGGCCTACCAAGGTGAACTGTGTCATCTCTGAGGGTGTTTTGGTTTTTGTAACAGTCTAAATATATTGTATGAGAACACCATCAGGGACTCTTTTCATTGTCATCTTCAGGAACACTAACACACTCATCACCGATGTGCACAGACAGATGGTGCCCTAAATTTATTTCTTACTCTTTTTCATATTTGCTTTAATGACCTAGTAGTGTTACTTTTATCTTGTAGTGGTGGTGGAGCTCATACTCGTCAGTGTGGTGTCAATGCAACTGTCAACGCAACTGGGTTAACTGGTTTTAGTTGTGAATTGGCCTTTTATGACTAATGAAGCCAGTAAATGATTTAATAAGTCATCACAAGCTTTTAACCATCTATACGCTTTGCAGTGAGGTAACAGGAGTCAGGAACATAGTGAGCTTTGAATTGTAGATGGATAAACAGATTGACTGATCAATGGATAGATGTACTTCTACCTTATATACCACAGACAAGGTCATGGTCAAATGTATTTAAATAGCACATTTACAACGGTTTGTGCTGCCGAAAGGACTGTACAAACACACAATATGTAAAAAAATAACCACATAAAGACAGACACAAAGAGCTCAGGAGAAAACAAATCTGCTGGCATGAGAACTGAGGAAAAATAGAAATTTGTATCATTCAAGACAAGAGCTCAATTTGTGTTTTCTATACTTGTTACTAAATACTTTCTGATTGTCTTGCATCGAACTGCATGTTTATTCCAATGACACTAAATCATGATGTTTCAGTGTCTTGTGAATGCTACTGTTTCCCAGATGTGTTGCAGCTGGAGTTAGCTAAGGGGGAAAAAAAATACTATAAAATAAAATAAATAATTGTTTTCACATATTCAGCAATAATACCTTTGTAATGCTGATGAGCCAGGGACCAAGAGGTTTTTCCATAAAGGAAAGTACTTGTTGGAAATGAATAGCACATTGTTCTCCAGAAAACAACTTTCTTATGGGGTTAAATCTGCAACTGATGCATAACAACTCACATCTCATAACAGTCCACAGTTTGTGTTGTGTTTTGTCCCATCTTCATTTCCATATTTTTCATATTTATCTCTGTAATCTGTTTAATACTGATGAAACCTGAAATGTCATAAAAATGATTTTATTGTTTAGCTGATTAAAATTCAAAGCTGCTGAGATATATGGTCAATTATACTGTACTGCAGTTAAGCATTTTGTAGCTCACATGGTTTGTTACTGTAGCTCAGTTGAGTGCACCTCATCATCTCTGTGGTGTAGCACAATGTGGTTCTGTGCAAGATAAAAAAGGGGGCTCATACCACCATGACCCCCGTTTTTCCTTATTTAGAACAAAGAAGGCCTCTTTTCCCCCTCTCCTGTAAACTTTCACCTCACTGGAATTTCAAGGTGACATGGAGAAGGTCATTTCACTGAACCTAAGCAAACATCCTGGGACTCGGAGACTATGTGATTTACCCCTCAGAACCATTCCCAAGCCCTGGAGACATCTTATCTGAACCAACATTAGCAATCCGTTGGAAATGTGTAATCACTGTGATTTATTATTACGTAACTGTGTGTCTTAAATTTTATTTTGTCTGAAGGAGTCAAGGCCCATTCTGTGCTTAGTTACCCTAAGAGAATAAAAGGTCAGGGAAGGAAGCAAAGGTTCTTTCTCCTTCTCTTTTGATTGCCTTTCTTTTGGGCTTTTTGTCACTCTGACCATTTTCTTACTTCTCTTTCCCTGATTCTTCTCTTTTGACACACCTTTTTCTTATTTTCCTTTTTTCATATTACCTTAGCTTAACTTCTTTAAAGTTCAAACCGTGTTCATTAATTTATATTTCTCATTCTGACTTAACACTCTGCCTGACGTTCCTTGGTGATGAGAAACACTCCTAGTGTGAAGACACTGTCGGTGTGCCGAAACACCAGTGGACGGCTGAGCTTGTTGAGCCTAGAGAATCTCCAGCAGCATCAAAGTGGCCTATGTTTTCTCACACTATACTTTATGAAAAGCTCATGGCCATGCACATTACATCACCACTATATTGCAGATTCTCCACCTTTCAAATTTCAAACAAAGTATTTCAGCACGACAACTGCGCCATAGTCCCACATTTTCCATCTAAGCCTTAACCTATAACCTGGTTTAAATCAAATTGTTGTTTGATTTTTGTTGGTTACTCATTAGTTACACCTCGAAGTAGTTTAACTGTAGTTTGTCAGATAAATAAACTTTATTCACCTGTACTCATCGACATGTCGCTTCCTATGGTCTAAAGGATGGTGATCAGTTATTACAGAATAAACCCAGAGTAGATCGATCAGTTCGCTCTGGGGTTTTCACTAAAAGTCATCAAAGACTGATTATCTCTTCCAAACTAACCTGATACCCCTTCTAAATGAGTGCACACTCAAAGTATTACTACAGGGGGAAGGTTACATTTCAACAACAGTGCAACTTCTGATTTTCTAATTATTTTCTAATGAATGCAGATGTGATTTGTTGAAACTGAATCTCTTAAGTGTCATGAAAGAATGGTATACTGTATGAGTAAAGTAGTGTAATTTATGAACTTCTTTATGACTGTTGACTCGCTGATTTTACATGTTGCAAATGTATCTAAAGGTGCATTGTCACATAAAATTTAAATATTACACAATGATAACCCCAGTAAATAAATGATGATTTTGTTTATTCACTGAATCAAGAAATTATTTAAATACAAACTATATGGCAAAGTGAAAAAAGTCAAAAGATCTCAAAAAGCTACACATCACGCAGAGATCCAAATAAATAGATGAGAAACAGAGTCATTGACATGTAGTCTGAAAATGTTACAAAGCAATTTCTAAGGTTTTAGGAGAGCTGAGAGCCATTATGGAGAAAACTTGGAACAGTGGCGAACACTCCCAGGAGTGGCCGGACGATCAAAAGTATTCCAAGAGCACAGTGACGACTCATCTAAGAGGTCATAAAAGAAACCATAACAACATCTAAAGAACTGCACTCACTTCCCTCAGTTAAGATTAGTGTTGATTCATGATTCAACAAGAAAAAGACACAAAAATGGAACGCATGGGATAGTACCAAGGCTAAAGGCGATGCTGACCAAAATAAAGGTTCATCTCACTATTGCCAAAAACATATTGATTAACCCCAAGACTTTTGGGCAAATATATATATAGACTGATGAGATAAAAGTGGAACTTTCTGGAAGGTGTGTGTCCTGTGACATTTGCTTTTTCACACAGGACCAGGCAGGTTTGTGCAGTGTTTTCCCTTAACAAAAGCTGTATTTTGTATTAACTCTGGCTACCTTTGTGTAATATATATAATAGTTGTTTCATAATTTGAATCATGTGGCAAAATGTGTCAAACTAAAAATCAGAAAGGGGGAAAATTCTTTTTTACAGGACTGTACATACCCTGACAGGTATGCACAAAAGAAAGAACTGCTTGATAGAATGAGGCAATAAAGACAAGTGAGGTCAAAGGGGAAGTTGAACAATAACTGCATGTACAGAGCAGTTATTGTTCAATTGTAGTGCCTGGTTGACTCAGAGGTGAGATTTATGGTATAATACCCCTCACACACACACACACACAGACACACCAAATAATGTCAAGCTCATTGCAGTTACAAAGAACATGTGTTCACTTTTTGAGACACTTTACCTTGTTTCTCTCTCTCTCTCTCTCTCTCTCTCTCTCTCTCTCTCTCTCTCTCTCACACACACACACACACACACACACACAGAAGGGAAAGAGAAACCACAAGACATTCTTTCACTGGTCTCTCGTTTTAGAAGGTAGCACTAACTATTTCTCTCTGTCTTGGTGTCCCCATCCGTCTCTATATTGCTGTCTTTGCTTCTCTTCCTGTTTCTCAGCAATCTCTGTTAAATCCTCTTTCACACCTCCATCTTCTCACCACCCGTTTTTCTATTCTTCTCATTACCTCTAAGCAGTCTTTCCTGAAACCCCTTTTCATCCTTTCACTGCTCTCCCTCTGCACACATCCGTTCTTTCTCACTCTCTACAGCCTGAAACCTTTTCATACCACCATGCCATCATCTCTTTCTCTCTCTCTGTCATATTCTTTTCTCAGCACCTGGCCATGACCCATCGCTGTGCTTTCCCCTTTTCACCTCTTTGACAGTTTCACATTAATCATTCCTATATCCCCAGAAAGACTGCCTTCCTTACCTCCCTCCTCTCTCTCTCTCTCTGCCACACATTCCCTTCGCCCAGTTCTCTCATTATGTACTCGTTTCCCTCCTCTCGTCAAATCTTTGTTTATGTGTGTTCAACAAAAATGGTATCACCTTTTCCCCGAGTTGTGTCAAGTCATCATTTGTGGAAAATCTTGCCAAAAAAAATTTAGCATTAGCTGCAGTGCTGCTGGAATAGCAGTAAGTCTGATTTATTCTAAGAGCAGTATTTTACAAAATCAGGCATTTAAACCAAAAATAGCATCACCAGTTTGAGTGAAACATCTGTGGATTTTACAGTTTTATCAGATTCTCAATCACTATTTAGTGTGTTACAGGAAGTATTTAACAACTTTTAAGCACAGTGATAATTAATGCATTAAAAGAACTGGATACTGCATTTCAAGATGGCATTCCATTCAAATGAACTTCAAACTTGCTTGGTATTGCTGGCCCCATAGAGCATGCACACTACAGTCCATCTCCAGCTAAACTGGTTGAGATCAAGAAAAATGTATGCACCATTCTACAGCCTTGCAATGATTGTGTATGGGTCTTTTTGGAGTGAAGTGCTTGTGATCTTCCAATAGCAAGTGTTGCCAAAGTTGCCTGGAGGCTCACATCAATAATTTTATCTAGCATTTTGATGATTACAAAAAAAAAAACAGTAGACTTACTCAATTCTTGTTACAAAGAAATCTACCTGGGATTTTGCACTGGTTGGCTGATGATGCAGCAACTGTTTAACTGTGCAACACATTTAGTTTTTACTGCCAGACAAAGTTGCATTTTTGACAAAAAGTTAATGTATTAATAATGTTAATGATGTGCTCTCACTGAAATGAATGAGGAGGCTGCATTAAAGCTTAAACATGGCCTCAGTGAGGGAGTGATTAAGTGAATTTGTTTGAGGCATAAGAAAAATGACTTGAGGCAACTGGAATTCCTTAGTTTTCATTCTACCTGAATATTGAATAAATGACTACTCTGAGAGCAAGTAAAAACTACAAACTTTTTTAGGCTCATGTGGAAAAAAATAGTTTTGTCAGGAGGTGACAAAGAAACCAATGATCAATCTAACTAACCTTAAGAGATCTAACACTGATACTGTATAATGGTTAAGCTTTCAGGACAGTAATGACCAGAAGCATACAGCAAAGACGGCTTTAGGATAGTCTCTGACGGATCTTTAGGGCCATCGATGGACATCGAAAACCAGTTTGTGTTGAGAACTAAATTCCTTGGAATTGTTTGCCATTTTTGCAAACGATTCCCCTATCGATTCCAGTCGCCTCGAATGACTTCACCACACACGTTGCGTAGCATCATTTACCCAGCATGACGCCTAAGCGTCAAAAGTTTGGTTATACTTTATGAGAAAGGATGACAACAGGGCAGATTGCAATACTTGCAGTAAGTAGATATTTCATCAAAGGGAGGAAACACTACGAATTTGCCTTATTGTAAAACCTGCTATTACTGTGCACTGTTGGGTTTGTATGTTCATGCTACTCCTAAATTTCTATCTTGTTCCAAGATAAGATTTAAAACAAAGTCATAAGCTAATCGACCTGTGTGTTCCCTTTTTTTAATAATAAGAATCGATAGGAGAATCGATAAAGAACCAAATTGTTGAACAGAATAGAAAATGGAATTGGAATCGTAAAAATCTTAAGAATTCCCATCCCTACTCATAGAACATCTGTGGAGAGACCTAAAACTTATTCTCATCCAGTCTGATGACACTTGAGAGGATCTCTCAGGAAGAATGGGATAAACCATATTATGGGAGGGGAGCTTGAGATGGTTCAGGTAAAAACATGTGATGGCTGTCTAGTGTTAATTTGCCCAGGATGAGGCATGGCTAGAGCAGGCCCCTAGCCTAGGAGAATCGATAAAGTCCCCCCCCCCCCCCCCTTTTCCCTCACCCCACCATTTCCATTTAAGGCAAAGTGTACACCTGTTAATTAGAAAAATTAACAGGTGTACACTTTGAAACGAGTAACTCCTTATATTGTATATATGACATCTTAAGCAGAGCAATGGTTTTTAATTATTTCAGCACTATATATGCATTAAGTCAGTTCACTATTGTCTGCCAGCTTTTTAACTGTGTTTTATAGCAGGAGTATTTCACTTTCACTTTCTACATATGATATTGATACAGTACGTTTTCATACTTTCCATAAGCAGCTCTGACTGGATGAGAGGTATGCCACATGGCACTTATCCATTTTACATCAGCACTTCTGTAATTGATACCTGTGGTCTATTTAAATATGTTGGGAAAGCTCACCTGTCTCAGCTATCTACATCTGGTTTGATATAGCTGCACCTTTGTATTCTGGCTTGACAAATGTGCAACAGATTACACCAAACTAGGTCAAGCCAGGCTTTTTCAGTCATCCTGTATTTTCTTATTTTACTTTTGTGCAATGCCCCTGAGGTAAGTCTTTGTGTAAGTGGGTGTGTAGGGCAAAAAGAGTAGGAAAACCAAGATAAAAACAAAAGCAAAGACTTGGATGACATCCTAAAAATGAAAAAATCTGAAGTCACAATATGTAGTAGCTCTGGGGGCCAATGTGAAGGAGGTAGGCTCCTTAAATGGAAACTGTGAATGACCAAGAAATTCCAAGAAATCAGAAGCTGGTTAGCTATACATTCATGGCACTAACATGACATGACTAACACCGAACAACAGACAGCCATTCATGTTGTTTCTTCATAGGCATTTTTAACTGTCTCTTTTCACACACTCATTTGTTTTATGCTTCTCTCTTACACTCTAAACAGCGTCTAATCCCTGATTAGTGGAGGAAGAGGGTGTTTAATGCTCCACTTTACTGCTGCTGAACTGTGACACACAAGAATGTTTACAATCACACATGCATGCACTAAAACACACAGATTTCCACTTGCAGAAGAAAAAAAAATCTATGTAACATTCAGTAACAGTTGAAACCTACACATCGTCTCCTGCACTGCCTCTCACGTATTTTTTTCTTTCTATGGTAAAACGGGTACTTGAAAAGGATCTAATAGTATTCACTGACATTCACAACCAAACACTCAGACAACAATGCATTTACTCAACGAGAGACTTAACGAAAACACATCTCTAACTGTACTAACTCTGGCAGAAACCCTTTTCTCAAAGTTAAAATACACAGTTACCAGTAGTATAATTAGGTTTAGAAGAACTGCAAAGTAGAAATCCCATGCACATTCATGTAAGCACTCATGGAAGAAAAAGCCAAGAAGAGAAGCAGTGTTTCAATCCAATGTTTGAATTTGGCTGGCAAATATACCCATGAAGTACTTTTAACACTTTTAACATTGCCCACCTGCATATTCATGTTTCTTACCAAATACTGCCACTTTTTAATCAATCTAGATATGCATATTATATTTATGACTCATTTTTCTGGTGCCCAGTAAAACCTGTATGGAGTTCAGAAATGTGCTGCTGATTTCAGTTTTCTAAACGGTGCAAATTCCATCTCAACGGCTGGAAAAGAGCTGATAATTTAGTTCCAACCACCAAAACACTGGTTAATAGCCTGCCATCACTAGAGATATTTGATGGTGCCAATCTGGTTCTGTTAAGGGTTGTTTCTACTGACATGTTCTAAAAGTGATAGATGAGACACCTTAAGTCACACAGCATTTCATCTATCCCAATTACTTAATGCAGAAATTCATAATGTGTAAATGGTTGTTTTATGTTTTCTGGAATTATACATAGTTTTATTTTTCCTTAATTTGTGTACAGGTAGCTTTATTATCTTTTTTTCTATTAGAGTGGGACATTCAGGATATTAGAAGACAAGAGAATATTATTAGCAAATGCATTAAGGTTAAGAATGTTTTTCACTTAAATCATTATGTTTGCACTGAGAATTAAAAATGTGGCAACATGAATAATAATATTTAAATAAAGCACCTGATTTGACTCTGAGGAAACAGCTGCTGGCTTTTAGTGGGATAAGTCATCTAACCTCTAAACTGATAAAAACTCAAAAGAAGTGAGTTGAAAATGAAAGGTTCATGTATCTCATCAGGTACGTCAGCCTACATTCATCTTAAGGTCATTTGTGAATCTGACCAGACTTAGGAACAGTGCAAATACAGCTTTATGCAAATAAGACTACACAGACACATCTTTTTTGCTTTCCCTCACATTATGTCCAATTATTGTAAATGTCTATAAAAGTACAAACAGTAACATGTTTAATTTGTCCTGACATCCTATTTGTAATTTAGACTTTGGATTAGCCTCTAGAGATTTGCTTTTGGAATTGATGAAAGCAAACTAAGGTACCAACATTGATGCTTGTGAACCTACAAGTAACCTGCTAAAAAAAAAAAAAGTAAAAAGTTACTTGAAATGTCACTAGATGAGCAGTGATATTTTTCATTTCCCGTACTGAATAAAGTAATTACATTGGGCTCCAATCAGTGAAAGTGGTGGAACACTGGAGAGCTGGCAGATTGCTATCAGTTTGACAGAGACAAGTCAACAACACCTCTATCTCTATCTTCACTCACATTTCCCCTGATGCCCCAACACTTTATCTCTTCATTACTAACTGATAGTAGATGGGGGCATGACAGTTAATTGCATCTCTGAAATGTGTGTGTCAGTGTGTGTTTGTTCAAGGGTCATTGGTCTTAATAGCTTTGCCATGTACCTCTGTATTATTATTGTCCATGTTTTAGTGTATTATCATACAGGTCTGTTAATATGTTTTTTACCCTGGCGTGTAAATTGAGGCTTGTGAAAGATACAATATCTTTTTTACATTGAGGTTCATACAACGCCACCCACAAGCGCTACCTGTAAAGAGAGAGTGAAAGTCTCTGTTTCCTCCCCTTTCCTTTATCTGTTCTCTTCCTCCCCTCGTTATATCTTTTCCACAACTCACCCCTCCCTCCAGTCCTTTTCGTCACCGCTATCGTCACCTGCAGGTGTCTGTGTCCCACGATGCATTGCAATCCGCCTGCTCCCCTGAATGGTGGTGGAACTGCAGTGACATCTACTGAAAGAGGAGAGGAGAGGAGAGGAGAGGAGAGGGGAGGAGAGGAGAGGAGAGGAGAGGATAGGAGAGGAG
>JAUYWH010000005.1:12704603-12723599 GCA_034779795.1 Ctenopoma multispine | reverse complement strand
GGAGAGGAGAGGAGAGGAGAGGAGAGGAGAGGAGAGGAGAGGAGAGGAGAGGAGAGGAGAGGAGAGGAGAGGAGAATAAAGGCAAAAAGAGGGAGGAGATCACTATGCAAAAATCAAGTCACACCTTGAACCTTTACTATTACATATTCAGCTCAACCTTTTAATATCAGCACGAATGAGTCTTCTTTTTTTAAACAAAGCAAAGTCTTTCACCCATTGCAGTAGACAATTCCCTGCTTTCCCTTTTTTTCTCTGAGCCTAATATTGTGTGTAGATAATTGCTTCTCTTTAGTAACAACAGCTCAAATGATTTTTATTCTAGTCAGCATGCTTTGATACAGGCTGTCTGTGTGTTTGTAATTATTGTCTTAGCCACTGGCTGTCAAACCCTATTACGTGAGGTCAAAACTAAATGACTATCCTGAGCTGATGACAATAATTTGATGACAGACAGACACGCATTAATCAATCATGCAAGCATGCACAGAGACATTTATGCACACTGACTGAGCTTACACACAAAACTCAAGTCAAACACACTAGGAACTTGCATGGTGACTAAGTTAAGAATGAAGAACAATAGACTTTATTGCCATTGTACAGTGAGTACTACAACATTGTTGGTGCTCCTCTCTGCCATGGTGCATTAAAAAATAAAATAAATATTCAATATATAAGAGAGAAGAATACAACACAATATACGAACAAAGGTGCAAAATGTATATACCAAAATTAGTGTGTGCAAAAGAAATCTAGTTTTAGACTAACATTTGCAACTTAGTAGTTGAACCAAACAGTTACAGTTGTGAGTCATGTTAAATTGAATAGAAATTACCAGCAAGTATCATCTATAAAAAGGTCTGGCAATCAGCACCTTAATTTTTAAAATCAACACGACACACCTAAAGGAGGCTGAAGGAGCACAGGATATTTGTGCACAGGCTAAAAGGTGGTAACTAGATGGGCAAAAAGTAAAGATCTAAAAGTGGGTCTAACTATAGTGTGTAGTATATTCTGCCAAATATGCTGCCACATGTAATTACTGCCAAGATTACATTCAGTAGCAATGAATGTTTTTTTTTAAATGAGAGAAGCACAACATTTTTAGTCTTGCATCATGTCTACAGCAACTTCTCATATCACCCATTCTTTAACATGATCTTTGCCTAACCTTATCCAAGCACTAAGCATAATCATAAAAACATCAATCATGCTTGTTATTGTAGAAAAATAAATATGTTGTTAGTGAATGTTGGCTGATACATTTCTGATTAATATTTTGGGACTTGTTTATGTTGTTAAAAATGTATTTGCTGTTGCAAATTGAGAGTAATTAAATGTACGTGCTGTACGTGTGAGATCTGGAAAACCAACTATGTCTCTGAAGGTAAATGCAAAACTGGGTGCAGCTGAAAAATTAGTAATCATGTTGTTTCTCTTCTGGTTTAAAGATATACATTTATTCAACTGTAATTTTAATATAGAGCATGTAAAGACTTTCTTACACCTCCATTCACCCTAATACTTCAATTGAATTCAGTTTTTTATATAGCACCAAGTCCCAACAAAATTAATCTCAAGGTACTTTGCAGTCTAAGGTTTAAGACCTTACAAAATATAACTATATATAGAATTATACAGAAAACCCACTTGAGCAAGCAGTAGGCAACAGTAGAGAGAAAAAGTCCCTTTCACGGAAGAAACCTCCAGCAGAACCAGGTAATTTGACATGTACTTGAGGCCATTTAAGGTTCCCCTTAATCTTTCTGTATGTGTGCACATGAAGAGATTATGGAAGGAAATACTCATCAGTCTGACTGATATATGATTAACTATTTCCATCACGAGGGCTTGTTCATTTTACAAAGTGCCCCACAGTGGTTATAGCCCTGTTGATCAGAGGCCAATGACATAGGGACACGTGTCAAATAAAGCTATATTACCCCTGATTGATTGACAGTGCTATGAGATTCAGACAAGAGATGGACAGGCATGTCAGCTGGGGAATACAGGGAATTAAAATACCGAGGGTGTTAGACAGAAACATGCCTGTGTTGGAATGAGCAGAGATGGCGTAAATACAAACACTGACAGTTATAAAAAAACAAATATAAAAAAACTAAAGAATTAAAAATCATTGCTTAAATAGGTTTTGTTGTTAATTTATTGTTGTATAAAATCAATCAGTGTAAATGCAAATATCAATCAGTATAAAAATCAATCAGTTATCGGCAGCCTAACTGAACTGCCTCGATGTGACTGATCTAAACTCCAGACATCTTTCCACTGCTTTCCACAGGCTGAAAGAGAGTTGCAGTATAAAACAACTGCATCAGTGCAGATGAAAGAATGTTTTGGTGTGGTAGTAGACGGGACCATTGACCTCTAAGCATGTGAGAAAACATAATTTGAACATATGCATGTAGCTCATCTTTACATGCTCAAAAGAAAGAATACAGTATCTTCATTTGCTTTGTTTTAGTCATGTAAATACTAAAATGCAGCCTGCAGACACATATATTGACATCAAAGTCTTACCTAGTTCACTGTTAGCTGGTTTGACTCCATTTAGCCTGCACATTGATTTTCTTGTTTCCAAGAAGAGTTTTTTTTGTGGATTTATTCACTGTGCCTTTATTAAAAAAAGTAAGCTGTATTTTAAATACAGGAAGAGATTGTATGCATAAAATCTAAGCATGAATATAGTATATAAATTTTAGATATTCTATCAACCTTGCCCCTAGCAGTGATTGAAGTGTTTACCTCAATGCATATGTTTTATAAATATGCACAGGAAGAGCACCTGCTTAATGTCCCATTCTTCCTTATTATGCTTGGCAGGGTGATGGAGCACATAGCAATAGATCAATAGCCACACACACATACACACACACACACACACACACACAGACACACAATTGTGGACAACATACTACCACACTACTACACACAGAGCAAATGTGCATAAAGATTAATAAACACACAGATGTAAACACACAAACACATTTGCAAGAGGGTTTGTGCCTGTTAGCCAATTTTCCAGGTTATGAGATGATTAGCATCCCATTAAAAATAGTTTTCCTGCTCCGCACACCCATTCCTTATGCTCTAAGTACTGTGGAATGATGAAGCATTATTATCAGGGGCCATGAATCATCCTCTTCCTCAAATTAAACAGGCTATGTCATAAACACATTATGGCAAATCTGCAGTTGAGAATAGGTGTGTGTACACAGGAATGTGTGTGACTATGTGTGTA
Source organism: Ctenopoma multispine (assembly GCA_034779795.1). Taxonomy (NCBI): domain Eukaryota; kingdom Metazoa; phylum Chordata; class Actinopteri; order Anabantiformes; family Anabantidae; genus Ctenopoma; species Ctenopoma multispine. The sequence goes on along the minus strand of JAUYWH010000005.1, from coordinate 12,720,340 downwards.
CATTTGAGTAAGTGCCAAGTGTTTCAGTTAAGTGTAATAAAGCACAGTGTTAAAATAATGTGATGAGTTAATGAGAAGACCATGCATTCAACTCCCTCAATATTCCACCCTCCATTCGCCATCTCCCCCTGTCTCTGACTCACAGACCCTATCCCCCTCTTTAGTCACTCCCCCATGTGTGTGTGTGTATGTAGGGGTGTTTGCGGTTGGGCCTGGGAGGTAATGTGATTCGACTGGAACAATTAATCTTGCTCAGGTGAGAGTGCACTGGGCGAAACAAGGAGGGCGACAGGGATAAGAGAGATGGGTACAGATGGTTGTTTAAATGTAAGTGAGGAAAGAAAAGAAAAGTATGGGAAGAGAAAGAAGATGACGTACAGCTGGTGATTTCACTTCTCTTGCTCTCTCTCTTTGTCTCTATTTCCACACTCCAGTCCAACTATTTCGTTTATAGTGTCACCTTTCTTTGTTTACTCCTTTTTTCTCTTCCTCACATCATTTTAATCCCTTCTTCTTTCTGTCTCTATTCAAGCCACACTGTTTAATAGTTATTAATATGTTATTTCCTTGATGTGTGGATGATTCACACGGCAGAGGAACACCTGCTGGACCTCATATTGTAGATGGATAGGCTCGTACAATTATTGTACACTTAATTAAACTCACACTTTGTACATTAGAATGGAGTAGTTCTAAAATAGTCTATATCAACATTTGTAATGACCTTAATATTGAGAACAATAACAAACCCATATAATTGGACTGTAATGCTTGAATGAAAAACAAGTATTTATTGCATATCTCATTGTCTTTTAAGATGATTTTCAGTTTGCATTGCTTAAACTTACTATTAAATATGTTTTTGAAATTAAAGCAATGTGTCACAGCTCCAGAGTTCCAGAGACATTGCAAGGATCCAGTCACCCTCTATCTACCCTGCATTACTGATACGGAATTTCAGTTCATAATATTATTATTAACAATTATTCTTACAGGTGGAGCAGGAGAATATAAGCTATGGGACAAAAGGTGAGGCACATTGGCCCACTTATTTTTTATTTTACCACATTTGCAGACAGATTATTTGGATACAAATGACTTTTGCTATTTAATCAAAACAAGTGTATTTACAGTTGGTAAGGTAAAGGTAATCCATATGCATCAGCATCCAAGCTGTATCACTAAGCTTAGTTGATGGAATAACAATGAAAACTAAACTAAGAGCTAATACTATTACTGGCTGGTGTACAGTGCTGGATCTGTGCTAATTTCTTAATTTGATTTCCCTCCTCAAATAGAGCGAGTAATTTGTTTAGGGGACCAGAATTTGCCCAATTTAGCTGGTAAGCTCCTTGGCAGCAGTAATGGGGATAAACAGCTAGCAGAAACTGCAGCCTAATCATACTGCGTCTGTTGAACACATACACACAAACACATAAGTGCACACACAATGTTGTTTCCTTGTCCCTGCTCCGTCTCTATGTTCCACCATAATTATATACTTTAAAACTACAGCTTCACAAATGGCTGCCAACTAACCTGTTAGCCAAGTCAATTTGTACATACAGACTCACACCAAGGATTCATTAGATGTCTAGCTTATGCAACTTATACCAATATGGCAACACTTTAATTGTAATGAATTCATTTTGCACTGCTCACTTTTTTAATACATTTTCTATACATGAATACAGGTTGACTACCAGCTATTGGTTTGGTATGTCATGTTTGAGATGATATGTGACAAGATATTCAAGTATTTTAACAGAGCCCAGACCACTACATTAGTCTACAGACACAAGTTAGAAAGGAAGAATCTGAGATTGAATGAAAACATATATACAGTAAAAGAATGTGAAAGAGAGATAGACGTCTTGGCAAATTTAATACACTCACAACTCATATGCAGATTGCAAATGACTTGTTTATGGTCCTTAGAGAATCCCCAAATGTATATACACTGTAAAGATAGACTAAGACAAGTGTAGAAAGTTTGCAGCAACCCAAATTCTCCAAATAGTTTCATGGAGGGTCTCTAATTGGTCGCTCTGGCCCTACAAAGTATGCACACACGCACATACACACATACACACTGCTGTACAGAAAAGAGTGTTATTGAAAATGTTTCCCATGACAGAGATTTCCTGTTACAGAGATATAGCTTAAATCTACCTCTAAGAGCATACACACATACACACAATCCACCCTGGCCCTCAAGCACTCGTGCACACTTCTGAAAACTTCAACCACTTTCTGCATCCAGGGAGACGTTAGATTTTCTGTATTGAAGCAATGTGTGGTTAAAAGGTTTGTTCTCCATTATTAGGTCTTAAATGCGAATGCGCATTTATACTCTGTTTGCTATGTGTTGGCATACAGTATTTGTGTGTGTTTCTCTATTGGTAGGCCAAACGTATTTCTCTCCGCGACCTTCTATGTCCATTACTGAACTGCTCAAGTCCTTTTTTCACTCACATTCCTTTTGCTCTCCTTCACCTCCTCCACTTTTCATGAATTCTTCTCTCCTTTGCCATACATTTCCATTAGCTAATAGTTTTTGTTTTGTATTTTCTGGAATTCACACCATTTGCACAGAGAGATAAAACACAGTATAAGTTATTTACACTGGTATTAATTAACTGATTCCTCTTCACTTATACAAATGAGACACATAAGGAGTAGGAAGTTCACACACAAATGCAGCACTTTGTGTTTCTCATATCGTAGAGAAGAAGTGTGCTTGGATGAATGACACAGTTTTGACTGACATACAGCCTCAAGATAGAACAGCCAAAAGAATGTCTTCAGCCCATATAGACCACTTTCATTGTTCCTGCTTTTCATCTCTGTGCTCACTCGCTTGTTATGTTCAACAAATAATGAACTCCGTCACCTATTGCTAGGTTTTCTTTCCCTTCACTTTCTCTCAGCTGTCTGTTATTCATAGGTTTTTGTTATCTGACTGGATGCTCTTATTTACTCTCATTCATGCTCTTGCTCTACATGCACCTTTTCTCCCCTCTTTTAGCCTCATCCCCTCTTGCTACTTTCACGCCTACGCCAGGTTCACTGTACTGTTCCTCTTGAACATTCCCTCTATCATCAATGCATCATTGTGACAAATGATGGGTAAGGTGCTGAGTTGCAGAGACCTCAGTGGCACAGTTCAAAGCTGCAGAACTGTGTGACAGTGTGTTGGTACTATTTGTGACATTCAGTCATTCAACCAGTTGATAACTGGTTGCCTACCCTTTTATTTAACAGGGCAGAGCTCAATGGAAAGTAGAGTCTCGTTTTCACAGCACTGACACCAAGCAGAGTTGTGGAGGAGTGACGGTGTGTGCGCGCACACACACACAGACACACACACAAATGCATCCAAAGACATGCATACAGTACTTCTGTGAAGCTATACTGCCAGAGTCTTCTACTGACTCGATTAGGGTGCAGCAGCAGTAAAGAAGTGAGATTGCAGCAACTCAATAGTGTGAGATTTTAACAGCAATGTTCTTGTCTGAACCCCCAGAAGAAACCTTGGCTCTTTTTAACATGAATTTAGCTTGGAGGAAAAAGTTAAACCTTCTGGAACTCTGGTTGAACTTTGTAACTGTGTTTCCCTTAGTTTCGGTAACCCCAAAGGTAGAGATGTGGCTCTTTGTTGTCATAAATATTCAATGAGAATCTTCTTCATCTGCAGAACTCAGACTTTCATGTGGCTTCTAACATGTACCTTTGTTCACTGAGCAGTGTGTAGTATTTAAAACTAAGCCATAGCTCTTGTATTAACAACAACACAAATGTACAAGCAGATCAGCACCATGGACAGCCCCACATATGCAAATAACCTAGAAGTACTCCCAAGGCTTATAAGTGTAATTTGTTGACACACTGGTGATGGAAATATAGTGTTTTGCTGAAGTTTTAAGTTATTTAAGATGTTACCAACATAATATCAAGAGGGATCTTAAGAGATGGGACAATATATACCACCTCACTATATTTTTCTTTCATTTATTGCATTTCCTTTTTTTTACCATACTCAATCTCATCTGCTCATTGCACCATGACTATATTCTGTCTTTTCTTGCCCTCTTTATTACCTTTCCACACTCCTTTTACCTTACCTTCCACCCTTTTAGTTCAGTCTTGCCCTTGTGTTTCATCATTGATTTGATTAAAGTTTTTAGGCAGGTATAAAGCAGAGCTTATGCAAACCTTTCCACATAGACCAGAGCTACTGTCTGCATTTGTGCATTAGCATGAGTATACATGTGGTCTCAAAAAGGTTTTGTCTAGGGCCAAAGGATCATTCCATTAAAATGTTTGTCCAACTTCAAACTGATGGCGAGGGTGGCTGATATGAGGACCTTGACAACAATGGAGTCTGTGGCCATGCATTATTTCTTTATGCATCATGTAGATGGACTGAGGTGAGGATGATACCAATAAAGATTGATGACAGATGACATGAGTTATAATGACAGGATGTGAATGTCATTCACAGATGGCCTGCTTATTGCTTAAACCTTAAGTTTTTCTTCTACTTTTTCAATTGCACAAATCCAATTACACCCACCTGCTGTACAATATGATTCTTAAAAAACTGTTACATTTAACCATTGTTAATTTGAGGACACATATTGTGAGCAAGACATATGTATTTGACAAATTGCCCCATTGGTCAGGGATAGGGATGAGGTTATAGTTAGGGTCAGGGTAAGTGTCCAAGGAATGAAAGTCAATGTTATGTCTCCTGAAGTGATGGAAACCAGATTGTGTGTGTGTGAGAGAGAGAGAGGTGAGTGACTAAGCACTTTCAATATGATTTACGACAAAGGAGAGACGTGAGTCTCCCCTGATTTGTTTGCCTACCAACATCTCAGCTTGCCAACACAGACAGACACACACACACACACACACACACACACACACACAGCCAGTCCTGTTAGAAATAAGACTGATGTATAAGTAAAGTCATTTCAAGACCCTAAATATTATCACTATAAATTTCGGTTATTTTGGAAAAACACATAATTTCTGGTTTCTCTCTAAATATCCCCCCCCGCCACACACACACACACACAAACACACAAAATGGTGGGTTTTATTTGCCAAATGTAACATGAGCTTTCAGGCCTTGACCTCCACACCATAAGGTTTTGAACTTTAACCCTTAAACTTTTGAACTCACAGACCCTTCCACATCTCAACATAAATCATGTTGAAGGTGACAGAGCTATGGTGACCGAGAAAAAAAAAGGAACGGCAGGAACATGAGACACATGTAGCAAGTCAAATGCTATGAAATACGTTCACAAGATGTGTTTGTGTGTCATCAAATGCAGTGCATGCATGGTGGTTTCAGGCTATTTTTCAAATGGGCAATCACAGGTCATTCTTGACACCTGCCTCATATCACAGTGCTCCTTCTAATCTGTCTCCATGCTGACTGTGGTCATTGGCATTCCCTCAGTGACTCATATTACCACCTTGAAGAAATGTGGGCGCCCCAGACAGTTGACCTCTGCTAGAATTGTAAAACATATGAAGAAAGAAAGGACTGTGTATTTAGGTAAATTATACTATTAGTTTTTATAGCTTGGGTAATAGTAAAGACTTGAAGATGGGCTATATCAAATATCCTGTGCTTGTGACAGTGACAGTGACAATACTAAGTAATACTGAAAAAAGATATTGACCCAATTATTAGTCCTTTTGCCTAGCACAATTTTGCCACAAAACATTACATATTCCACAAGTTTTAGTTATTTAACTGCATAATTACTGCTGTGCCCTCATACTCCCTTTATATCACCTGCTTGCACTTAAATGCCTGGATCTAACCTGGTGCTCCTGTATTGTTGAACTACTCCATATATTGTACATCATTATGAGTATGAGCAATTGCAAATATTCCCCTGTGTTACTGTTATTAAGGTTGTAAAAGACAGAGCCAAGTTTCATTTTTGAGCAGCTCTTACACTTGGAGTTGTGCAGGCAATTGTAAACTTTGGAAAGACACTCATACATTAACTAAAAACTAGTTGGGGGATATCTGAGCATCTGAAAATGCAAAACATGACACTATGTTCTTCATTTGATGATGGACAAGGGAGAGACGCCACAATACATACACAAAACAGAATTTAATATAGTAATCCTTTGTGCAATTCAAGGACAGCATTCATATGGGCAATCCCAATTCTCAAAAGGAGTGGTCTAACTCCCACATGGTAACTATAGAGGACATCATGCACAACAACAATAAATCCCCAGGACCATAAGAAAAGGCAGCATCATTCACCAAATACCTTATCTGAATGTTACAGTGTTGAGCGTGTGAGTCACACACTTGAGCTCTTGCACACCAAGGTTATCAAGTTGGCACCTCCCTTCACAGATGTTTTGTTGAATTACACCCACGACACCTACCAAAGTCTCAGCAGTGATTTTTACCATCCCAGACTACATTTGTATACTTTTAAAGGACAAAAGCTGGGCTGGGTATTTCAACAAGATAACATAATATTTCACTATATTTCACTCAGAGACCTTGTCTTAAAATGTAATGTCCCTAGGTTAATGTGCATTAACTACAAATTACCACATAATGGACTAATTTCATGTAATAATCATAAATTAGAATATGACTCACATGACTATCCTATTCTAATATTAAAAGTAAAGGCAATATTAAGTAAAAGACCTGAAGATGAGGAAGATGATGGTGGCAATGATATCTTCACCCAAAGAATTTACAGCATTGCTCTGCCTCGTCTGCTATTTTTGGCTCTGCAGTTATACTGTAGTATAGACAATTGTAGATGTACCATTAAAGTAATTGTGTTAGAAGATGAGAACAGAAAACAATTAAATTCAAAGTAAATATAAGGCAACATGAAGTTTCTGCATTTCTACCTCAAAATAGGTTAAAGTTATCTCTAGAGTTGTCTTTTAATTTTAATTTTTTTTTTTATTGAGAATCAAGTAGAAAAACAACACTGACTATAATTGTGTATCTACCTACAGTATATTGTTGTACAATGATCATCAAGATATCATACCTAAGTGGTGATATTACTCTACTGAAATAACAATACAGGTTGAGGGAGAAAATAGTAGCTATACATTGCAAACATACAGATCCAAGATATCAGAATTAAGAACAAGATGCTGATGAAAAGGAAAACGTCGACATTACTGTTAGATATGTTTGCATCTGGAACTATTGAGGCAGAAAAGTCTGAAATAAAATATGATGTATTTGCTGATGAAACCAGTTTGTCCACATTATGACCAGATTTTTTACACAATATTAGCCTCACCCCACATCTGGGCTGACGTATATGGATCTTTCTGTAAACCAGATCCAATCACAGAGCCCAGAGACCGAAAGTTAAAGTAACCCGGAATAAAAACTTATACGGAAAATGCAAGTGCAACGTTGGTCTATGCCTCAAACAAAGATGAAAATGCAGATGTTAAAAGTTGGGGAAATAAAATGAGAGAGGCTAGGGGGCATAGGGGTTTAAAATTCTCTGAATCACAGTGTGGAAAATAAAATAGAAATAGAAAGTGAAAAGAGAAAAGAGAAATAGCATGAAGAGCAGGAGAGAATCAGATGAGAGTACAAGACTTATTGATCTACAGGAATGACGAGCAGCAGGTCAGTTGGCAGGGGAACCCCAGGCAGGAGTACAGATTTTAGCCAACGCTTCGATAACTTGAATACTGTACAATGGGAATATGGACAGTAAATTTTTTCCTAAAAATGATTGTTGTTTATCTTGTTAATATTTTTGATTCACATGACCAAAATGTCCTTGTAGTCCTTGTGTTTTTTCAAATTAATTTGATGTATATATATATATATATATATATATATATATATATAGTATACAGTAAAGCCATTTTCAAATTGCTGTACTTTACTGAGCAGTTCTGGAAGTAATAAATATCCAGTTTCAGGTGTCACAGCACAGCTTAGTTCAGCTTGAGTTTGGCTCAGCAGAGACCTTACCCCCCACCACATCCCAAAATAAGTCTGTGACTTCTATCATCCCCAAGAGACCAGTGCAAACCATCAAAACACATCAGACTTAAAATGCTTCAAGTGTCCAAAGTGTTTAATATCTAGGCAGAGCTTCACTAGGCCATGCCAGTGGTGCCTCTCAGTCAGAGCCAGAATGTTGGAGATGAGAGATGGTGCCCGACTGCAGTTTCACTAAATGATTGAATTTTGAAGGCAGAGTGGTGACACTGTGGAGAGGGATGGTGCCGGTGCAGCATCAGTCACAGTGCAGATGACAGTGTGGATGCTTGGTAAACAGCTAGACTGAGAGTGAGGTGAGCAGTTGGGTGAAGGAGAGAAGAATGGGTAGGAGGAACTGCAGAGATGCGAGATGAATAGAAGATATAAGAAGGAAAAAATGACATCAGGAAACAAGGAAAAAGAGCAATATGGATGGATTAAAGGGATTCACGGAGAAACTAGTGGATGAAGAGAGTTTGATCAATGAGAAGTCACCAGAAGAAAAAATAAAGAGGATTTGTTCATAGCAAGGGAAGGAGAGAGGGAGAGAAAGAATAGGTATGGGTATTGGGCACAACATTTGTCACAATCTCACACTCATATGAGTGTAACAATGTCTGGGATGGAACCGGAGTAGAAACATGCTGCAGAGCTTGTTCTTAAAGTTGTAGTTGAGGTAAACGTAATATTGATACACACAGACCATCTTGGGACATGCTGAACACAGCTAACTCCAAGAGTGGGAAGTGCAAGAAAAAATAAACTTAAAGTAAAAATACTGTCAGACTTGACATTTACCATTCTTCAGTCAATAATTATAAATTTCATTTCATGTGTAATGAAAGAAATACTTTAAGAATAAGAGTAAGTATAAGCACATGTGCCCTGAAGGTGAACTTATAACATTATACGGACAAATCTTTTTACACAAGAATTGGTAATTTACACATTAATAACAATAAATAGCTTTAAGAATCACTTACAAAGACATTTGTACTTAGTGCATTGTTCATTTTGTTGTTACAAGTTCTTTCGGCAGACTATGCCAAGTTTATGCTGTGCTGAGATATAAGTGAATGCACAGGTGCCATAAAGCAGCTGATACTCTGCTGTAAGTTATAAGGAATAAGTGACACTAGTGAAAACTCAAGAACAGGTAAGTAACAGGATCTAGAGTCGGGACACAAAGCAGATGACTTTGGAGTCTCTCTCAGAACTCTCTTATCCTTCTTTCCATTATACGTGATTATACTTTCTTGTTCTGATTGTTTCAACTCTTTCTCCTTCTCTTGTTTTCCCTTTTAGTCCCACCTTTCTGTTTGTACCTATTCTAAAGTCTGCACTGCACAACAACCTAACATCGTTTATACACGGTCATCCAAGCAGAGAAAATCCCATTGCCTCCTCAAGCGTTTGTCCCATAGCACTCTCTGTACTGTAGACAGCAGCAACAACAGATAGCAGCAATCTGCTGAAAGCCTTGGGTTCTCTTGGTTCCACCTCCTCTAATCCAAAATCTGTCAATAATAGGCTGATGTCTGACAAGATGTGGTGGAAAGAAATAGGAAGTTCATTGAAATGTTACAAAGGTTTGATATGTGATGTCAGGTACTCTCCTCTTTAAACATGACACCTTCTTCAAGCTCGGACTGCTGAGCAGGGAAATGCAATCTCTTATCTTGTCACTCTTATTGCAGAGCATGTGACTGAGGAAGGGAAGTCTTGAAAGAGAGAGAAGGGGGGCTGACAGCAGAGGAAGGAACGTGAGAAGAGGGAAGGGTACAGTACAAGGCAGTTACGTATACTGTAAGAAGACAAAAATGTGAATGAGGGCGGTGATGATAAAAGAGAAAGGTGGAGGGTGGAGGAAGTGAAGGAGTTTTGTTAGTAAATCTGTCAGGAGCTGTAATCAGTGAGGAAATTCTAGAGAAGTGGAGCAAAAAGAGAAGGAAGGAGGAAGAGAGAACAGGTCTAAGGAGAGGAAGTACAAGTGTAAGACGGAGGTAAGGAGGTGAAAGCATTGAATGAGAGGTGTTATGGACTGAGACGAGGAATGGAAGGGAGTCACAGGAAAGCGAGAGCTCGATATACATAGATTTTTCTCTCTGGCTATCTTTTAGCGAGACACACCTCATCACAGGCGAGACCGAGCCTGTGTCGTGTAAAAGAAGATAACAGAGTGAATTTAATCCCAAACGGTACTGCATCTCATAACTCATAATACGGCACGCATTCAGCCAGTATGAGAGCAAGCCTGGCTCCTGCCACTGCTAATGCAGGTTCAGATCCAAAATAGGAAACAGGCAAGGCAATATGTTTTAATGAGCCTGGGTACCACAGATACAGACTAAATATCTCAAGGTCTCAGGATGAAAATATTTACAAATTACTGCTAACACACTTACACTTGTATTACATGGAGGCCTCAAAATTAACATGCTAAGCAAACACACACACACACACACACACACACACACACACACACACACACACACATAACTTCACTTCCTGCTCAGTATTGCCATGGTGGGAAGCTGAACTAACTACAGCGTGAACATAAAGCCCTTGGCAGCCAGCTCAGGATGTAGAGCCTTGTAGTGAATTAGATTTCATCCTGTCATTTCAGGCAATAAACATACAAGCTTAAGATGCATGGGGTTGTAAATTTTTACCAAGGCACTCTTTTCAGCTAAGACTGTGAATATTGGTTAGGTAGTGAGCAGTGTGACAAGACTGAAAAGCGTGTCTGTATATTTTTCTGTTAGGTGGCTAACTGATGCAGTATTGCTGCAATACATGTCCTACAAGACTGTAAAACATTAATTAATGTGATTATTACAAACATTGGTAGCCATACAAATGTTTATAGAGCATTTCAAAAAAGAAAAGATAACTAGTCAGTGACAGAAATCTTCTTATTAAAAATTCCTCAAGGAATTCCATAAGCACATAAGGTAGGAGGTCTATTCAGTGATACTTAAAATAAAATGTATCTTTATGAATACTTGATTGGTACAGAATACATGTTACTTAACTGAAAAGGAGGGTAAAAGATGAGGAAGTGGATGAGAAGGAGGGTAGTGTGTGAAGAAAAGTTGAATAACAGTGTCATTCAGTGGAACAGATTCTGAAAGGAGATGTGTGTGTTTGTGTGTGTGCGTGTTTGTATGTGAGAGTGTTTGTGGGGGTCCTCAGTATATTGAGTGCTGACATTGAGGCTAACATTTCCCATCAATTCTGAAATTAGCAGTGCTACTGGTACTCAAACAGTTGACAGGAAGTGTTTCCAATCAAATTGAAAATTTTATTCACGCAGCATTTTATGACTTCGGTGAAAATTCCAGCATTTATAAATTATTCACATGCAGCAGTTGCACTAAGCCAGACTGTTATGACTCCAATTCAGAAGACCTCCATATTAGTCTCACTGCACTGCACACATTTCTCCTATTATAGTGAATAACCATAAAACAAATGCCCTGACTTAATTGCTGCTGATCCCAGGTCTATCTACTAACTGGAATTTGAAATCACTTAGCAGACCTATTATAGTCGCTATTACATAAAAGCTGCTATGTCTTTGGTGATTCAAATGAGAGTAAACATGAATACAACACTGGACAGAAATGATCAAGGTATATTAAAAACAAGTCTAATTTAAATACAATTTTTAAATTGCATTCACTTATTGCCAGTCAATAGTCATTTGTTGGTCTTAGCATATGTTAAAATTAGGATTTCACTGAACTATAATTTATTTTTCCTTTAATTGTCTGAGATCAATGAAGCAGAAGGTAATGTGAGTGTGTTGTCCTCAAAACAAAGTGCAATAGTGTGTGTTTATATCCCTGTAACTGTGAATAAGTACACATGTGGATTTGGAAGCTTCTCTGCACAACTTTTTTTACTGTCATTGTTGTTCTGCTAAATTTGTTTTAATCCATCACAGCCCAAGGATCCTGCCTTTCTGTATCATATGATTGTCTTTTACATTATCTCTTTTAAGGCCTCGCTTTGTGTCCCTTATGCATACATATACATTCATACATGCATCCAAGGACACCGCCTCCAACCGAAACATGATCTTAAACAGATGCCCAAGATTCACCACCAGCCAGTTTGCATCGCCAATAGATTGTGCACACTCAGCAAAACACCCACTAAGAAAATACTCTAGTAACTGGCAGCTCTGTGATGGAAAACGTTAAACTAGAGACTCCGTCGGCCATAGTCAAATTTATTCTTGGGGCCAGATGTTGAATCTTATTTGAAAAGATAAAATGCAAATAAAGTAAAATAATAATACACACAGGAGGTAATGACGTTATATTACACCAGTCGGAGATCACTGAAAACGATTAGTGATTAGTTTTTTCTGAATCCCTTACTAATCTCACCAGTGATGACACATAAAACTGCATATCGTCATTCAACTAGCTGATTCTAGGTGGTGTCCATCAAATGATGTAGGCTATATACCTAACTGGAAAACTTTTTGCAGAAAACATAGGTTGATTAGGAAAATGGGATTCATCACTTGGCCAGGTCATGAAATTAAAGTAATTTTAACATTCACAATTTAATTCGGTACATGTATTTTGCCATTAGACTTGATTGGTTTTACATAAAATGTAAATAAACCATCAAACGTTCGACCCTGTTTGTCTGTGTGTGTATTCAGACCCAGTGAGCGACAGACCTTCAACATCATAATAATATTAATCAAACTGCGTTAACGGGCATTTAACGCAGCTTTAATTAAGTAACCCAGCCCAGCCCCATTTTTAATTAAATTTACAGCAATGTATACAAGCAACTTTCCATGCAGGGGTGCATGTAAAGAAATGGGCACAGACATCTTCTTATTCAAAATAACAAATCATCCAATCAGACAGCAAGCTTAAACCAAAATAAAGTTGACTTTGTAATTTTGGCACAAGCAGAAACAGCAGAAAACCTCTGTGGCATTATGTCCACAGTCTGAAGTCAGTTTCATTTGAGTATCAAAATAGTAATGAAGGCTGAATGACACTGAGGAAGGACACAATAGCTCAGATACTGTGTGTTATTAGTGTAGCTGATGTTAGAAACATGAATTAGATCCTTTTTAGCTAAGCAATAGATGTAATTAAGTCTATCTAGTCTTTGCTACATACTTTATTTTCCTTTTTTCCATATTTCTTTGCATATTTTTTGTGCCATCTTTCATATTTAAGTGTCATCCATCCTAAGCAATCGTCCCACTCTTACATACACATATAATTGTCGGTCCTGTGTAGATTTTAATATTCTACTCATTTTCTTGCTCTAGTTCAGTCTGTGCCTCTGTCTGACTGTCTGTCTCAGTTGGCATGGATCTCTTAAGTACCTAAAAAGAAAAAGTTGAGAGAACCCAAATGTATATTATAACAAACCATATGCATACTTTCAGTTGGACAATTTAACTTAATGTCTTTAGTTTAGCCTTTAAGTTTATCCAGTCTAACCAAGTCAAAGTAATATTCAAATTCACTTGAAAGTCTTGGTTCACAAATGAGGTTAGAAATTTTTTATTAGGTGCTTAGTGTTATCAATGATAACAACTACCTTAATAACTATATTACCCCTCAACATGATGCTTATACATTTAAATAGCTTAAAGCTGTATTTCATTATAATAACCACCCTAAGCCTGAACAGGACTCAGCAGGGCAGGGGATGGCAGGATTGTGTGTAAAACACTGGACTGATTTTGCACATCATGATAGAAGTTGAAGCCTTTTAATTGCATTTTTTACAGTGTACTTTTCTGTCTACCTTTGCACTTAGTGAGGATGTCAGTCACTCTCTCTCCCTCCCTCTTGTCTCCTCTTGCTTTTAGAAAAAAAAGGAGCTGAGCCTGTTTGACACCAACAGGATTACCTGAGCAGACGTGATTCTCTCACCTTTGTTCTCTGCAGCACCAACACTCCACATTAACATTCCAAAGCAAGAGGAGGAAGTTCTCTGATTGGTGAACTGGGGTGTGCATAAACCAACTGAACATCCTGCACATACTAATCACTCCTGGCTCGATCACAGTTCAAACCAGAGAGTAATTGTGGTCAGGAGGTTTGTCTACATTAGTGCAGATTCATGTAGTGTGTGTGTGTTTGGATGTGAACAACTTAAAGAACAATTTATCCCATATGTAACAAATTTTCTGTCAATCATTTTTTCTGTTTTTGGTGTAAGTAAAAAAATATAGTACTTTGTGACCTGAATAAGAGAATGTAGTTTATATAACCTGTCAATCACAGACAGACACCAATAATACTCATTGCTCATAGGGAGCAATTTTGAGTTCAGCGTATTGCTCTAGACAAGTAGCTCAAGCTACAGGAAAAACTCCTACAATATATAGACACCTGAGCAGGAACTGCTCATTTTATTATTATACATTTACAGCAGCAATCTTTCATTCAGCAGTAATGTATAAGCAAAAACTTTTTCATTTCATGATTTTTAAAGCCTGAATTGTTAAAATGCTAACTTGTTTCCTGGTTTTAAGATTCACTACTATGGGTCTCAGCAACCTGTATCAGTCTGAAGGTAAGAAATGTTTAAGTGGGCTAATACGGTGCAGTACTGCGTACCACTAACAAATTTAGTGGCAATACGCAGTACTGGAAATAAGGAAGAACAGCTGCCTGCCAAAAACCCACAATCGAATCCAGTTATGGAAGCACTTAAATCAAAAATAAACATTTGCTTATGTCATCTCTTAAACAACACTTTGTCTCTTTGTTAAATGCTTTTACGTTGTTCTGAATTGCTTCTGAACTGTGTAATCTTTCATTACTGTTAGTTAACGTAAGCGCACCGTCTACCAATGCGCTGCATGGGAGAGTTCCAAGGCAAAAAGCACAGCTGACCAAAAAGAACACAAAGGCTCTCCCATGGATGCTGGATGATATCCAGCGCCGTGGAGTTCTGGCAGACAAGTGTTGCAAAATCTAATAAGTAAAATGCGGCATTCTTTGTTAACGTATGGCCTACATGCAAGTGCGTGCGTGCTCCTTTACTTCCTAAACACAGCAGCTGTAAAAGGGCATGTTGATGTTCTGGGATGTCTTTAAACTATTTAACTGCTACAGACAAATGTAGTTGCAATTATTAAAACAAAAATCTTTTAATAGCCATCATACAGATCTTAAAATGCATTAATTGAATGCATGACCTCAGCTCAGACCTCGTCTTCAAACCGGAGGGTAAGTTATGTGGTTCCCAGTCAATGCTGTGATTATTTTACACACTGTTTTTGGTACGATACCGTTACATATTAGTTGGGTAAATATTTCATCATCTCAGGTATGTACTTATTGTTGAAGGACGTTATTATTAATATTCTTTAGTACTTTCTACAGTATGTAGAGCAGATCTGAAGGACTAAGTAAGTAAGTCATATATAGTGTAAACCACTATTTTATTAAACAATTGTCTGTGTTGCTTTTGTTTTATGCATGAGCAGAAGTTGTTCTTAAATCACATCCTGTTCATTAAAAGAGCTGCTGGCTCCCAGGTGTCCTCCCACCTTTCAACAACTGCAAAAAATTCACAGTTGAGGTCATTTTGATAAATGGCATAAATTAGGCCCTTGATAAAAACCTATAGTGCTTTAATAAATTTGCTGGTTTGCAAGTTTCTGTCTTATGTCTTGAATCTAGAACAGTATTACTGCTGTATA
>JAUYWH010000005.1:12683330-12693594 GCA_034779795.1 Ctenopoma multispine | reverse complement strand
AATTTTGCATCAATAGCCCACTTAGAAATCCCCTTACTGATAAAAATGCTGATGTGTCAAATACTTATTTCCCCCTCGGTATATATCTATCTATATATATATAGATAGATAGATATATAATTTATGGCAATTTATATTTTATAAACAGTATAATAGCTTGCAACTCAAAAATAATATTGTAAAGTGCAACTACCGGCCACAATAAAAACTTCATATATAGGGTTTGTCCTGCTGCCTCTGCCATGGTAACAACTCACAGCATACATTTAGTAGACATCCTTACACAATTTGAACGTTCCACCATTACTAGGTTACTGTATTGATTTACCATCAGCAGCTAGGTAGATAAGCCCAATTGACATGCAGCACTATACTCTATTTTTAACACACACTCCAACTCCGGTCAAAGCCAGAAGATACAGTACCTCAATATACTTGCACGACCTATCAGAGTCTATGTGACCATATGCAGAGTAGCAATCGTTATCATATCAATAACAAAACAACACATTTATAAATAGCTATTGAACCTCAGCAACCTTTTGATAGCTAGATTTAACGGCTTTCCAGTCTCATGCTGGTGCTAGCTTGATTTCTAGAACTTGAATTTAGGGGCGGGGTTCAGTTGGCATGTCATGTTCGTTCAATTGGTAGGGCAGTCGTCTTCGAACCCCGGGGTTGGTGGTTCGATTTACTGTCTCCTTGATTCCTGACCACATGTTGAACTCTTCGTGGAGAAGACACTGAACTCCGTACCCATATCTCCCTAAGGGACTGTATTATAGAACTTAAAATAATTTACCAGTCCTGGTGGTACAGTGGTATCTCACTTTTTTATGTTATAGTATAGTTGATAAAGCTAAGAGTTTTTTCCCTGTTTCCTCCAAATCTTCTGTATCTCTATTTTTCACTGGCTTGTCTAAGTGAAGTCCACAACACCTCATAATTCTTACCTAAATTTATTACTTCATGGAGAGCAGATGTTACCACACAGCACTTTTTCTTGCATCCAGTATTTTTCAGTATTTGAAATGCTGTATGCAGGTTTATTATTCCAAACAAACCAACTCAGGTGAGCTTGCATCCCACACCACCAGAGGCTGTGGCACTGCTGATGTACACACAAGCGCACACACACAGTCTCACTACCTCAAACAAATAGACTGTAATGCTGTTACCGCAGGCCCAAATATTGCCAGCTCACACAGCTGATGAAATATTCGCTGTTTACTCTCCTCCAAATGTCCTGCTAAATTTTGCATGTGTGTATGTGAGTAGAGACTGGATGCTGAAATAACACAACATAGCGAAGGCCACTACCCAGAGCACGACAACATTTAGACTAATGCATGCACAAACACAAACAAACACACGGAGGAGAGACCTTGACATGATTAATACAATCTTCCTTGCTATTGGCTGTTTCCCCTATAAATATAAAATGAAGGACACAATATTGAAATCCAGGTTCGACTGACATGTCATCTACCAGAATAATGCATCAAGGATACTATATCCTTCAAGTTTTATTCTTTTGCTAAGTGCATCAGGTCTCAAATTCGAAACATTTTGTAAAATTCTCTTTGAACATGAAAGGTGTAAAAAGCCAATGCTTCTTTTGAGTAACAAAGTGTCTGTCTTACATTATGTCAACTGCAATTCCTCTACATAGTATTAGAAATGATGGCTATACCAGATGTTCTGTAAAGGCTACCACTTCTAAAACTCAGTGGTATTGTCAGTTTTATGTGATTACTTTATCTTGTCTGGCACAATAGAACCAATCAGATTATTCCAAAAAACGAAGCCAGCAAGCCTTGCAGACAAGTTGAAACAGGCAATCAATGTGATTGATGGAGCATGAATACATCAGGGTGTCAGCCCTAGATGCAAATTTCATAAATTAAGTCTCATGCTGGGACTGTGATTGGAGTCTCATTATTAACTCTTATTACTGTTCTATATATGTATGATATCTATACTAGAACCTGCCACATTCAACATTCTAATGACAACCTCAGATTGATAGTCATATAATAAAATGCCGTTCCTTGATATTTGAGAACACTTTTCAGTTTATTAGGTTGCATCAATTTGAAGCCTAAACAAAAGAAGAGAGGTCAGAAACTACAGGAGTGATAATTACACTTAAAGCAGATTGAGATCAACCTAAAAGAGATGCTGAAGATGCATCCTAAATGTATGAAAGTCTGATATCCCCTAACCACCTGCTGAAATGAGCTGCCAGTGTTGGCATACAAAGTATTTTGGCAGAGCAAGCTAAGATTAGCTAAGATTAGCATGCTAAAATACTCATAGCACCAATGTTAACATGGTGATATTTAGCAGTTGTTTAATGTTTACTATGGTCACCATCTTAGCATTCTGCTAATTAGCAAAAAAAAAACAACGTAAAACTGAGAATGAATGTCTACATCACATTTGACGGCATTATAAATTATTTTCATTGTAGTTTAATCTTCTGCAAACAATGAATTTCTGTACAAAGTTAAATGGAATTCATTACATTATTTTACGATATTCCAGTCTTGATAGAAGTGTACATTTAAAACAGTTAAGAAATGTTGATCTACATTATTAAATAACAAGTGACAGTTCTCAGGTTACAGCAATCACCACCAATTTACACTGAAAGAAATTATCAATTTAACCTATCATTATTTTGCCTCAAGGAATGTGTTACTATTACCTGGAAATGTTGGATGTCTGAAGAAAAAGCTCACAGCAAAGCTGACTCTAATAATCGAAAGCACGACATTCAAGCACTAATGCAAATGGAAGAGAAACTATTTGTGAGCATAAATATCTGTCCTTGGTGTCTAGTTTTCCTTTTCAATTTATCTTTTTTATTGCACCTACAATTTGCATTATCTGATCTTCCTGCTGAGTGATTTTTTAAATGATTGTTTGAAACACTTCTAATAGGTAAACTCATTACCAGTTGCCCAAGTTATTGCAGCTTTGTGAGTTTCCTGAATGAAATTCCTCAGCCAAAGCTGGAAATGTGACTAAAACATGAAATTGGACTTTAATGAGTTCAATTCTGCTGTGTTTTCTGTTTATGAATTGCATCCCATGCTGAATGCATTCATTGTACGTGTATGTGGGTTTTTCTAGTTGCAGTTCAAGTTTCAGTTTTATCTTTGCTTTATGGCGTTAAAGGTAGGTAATGCAGATATAGCTTATGTCTTAACAAAGAGTTAAATGTTTGGAATGATATTGGGTGTTTAATCTTAAAGGCCATTGAATGGTTCATGGACAGGGCAGGATGCTGATTCAATATTCCAACCATCATAGACTTCTCCAATGAGAAATGACCAGCAGACAAGCATTCTGAATCGATCAGAGCTCTTGCTACGCTTATACTCTCTCTCATACACTCTCACTATTTTATACGTGCCCATACGTACAGCCTCAAACTTTCAGGTACACACACTAACTGAAACCTTCTGCACAAACTCTTCCTTTCTCACTCACAGTGGAAATCAGTCAGAAAACCCCATTGCTTTGACAGAAGACATATGAGGAGCAGGCGCGGAGTGTGCCAGTTTTTCAACCATTTAGCAGCCGATGACCTGTGGAACGAATGGCCCTGTCATGATAAAGTGTCTGAACTCTACACATTCAATTACAGGTCAGAGGGCATCACGTACATCAGGATGCAGCATCCATCACAAGTGCTATTGATTCCCCTGCGATAAGTGTGTATGTCCTGTGTGTGTGTGTAGGAATGTATGTGTATAAATTTGTGTGACAGGACGTGCTTGCTGTAGGAGGCAATGAAGGGTTGTGCTGCTGTGGTGAGCACCATAATTCAACTTGAAAGGCACAAATGTTTTTTGCCCAAACTAAAGCAAAAGTAAAAAAAAAAAACATAACCAAATTTGGCACAAATGAAAGCATTGAAACAGCACAATTAGATTTGAGAGAGGCGGTCGGTGGCAGCCACTAGCGACCTTACTGTATTTTTTAATTTCAGTAATTCAATCAGCTGAGTCTGCAGTTGTCATTTTGATTCTGCATGACTGCTTTTATCCCTCCAATTGCTTTCAAGGTTGATTTTTTGATGCAACCAGCTGCACATATTTGTAATTTGTCTTCTTGTGTAACATCATCCCATTTTATTAGTGCAAATAAAAATGTAAATACATGTCTATACTACCTGCAGTAACCAAGCTTTGTGATACTCAGTGTTGGGGCATTATCCTTACTTTGGTGATTTAGCTTATCAGGGCATGTGTACCAACTATTTCCTGTGTCATATTTACAGATTTATTTTACACAATCGCAAGAAAAAAGTAAGTAAAATATTTTTAAATTTTTTCTGGTTTTCTACATAGATTGGACATAATGTTTGGACATAATGTTTTTTACTGGGCATATCCTTACAGTAAGTTCTCAGGTCTAAGTAACAGTTGTATCCTTCAATTCATTTTTTGTACTTAAATATTTTATATTAGATATCTTATGTAATTAAAAATACACTCAAGGTCTATACATTGCTTACACATCACCCCAGCTCTCTTTATATCTGGTAGCTATATGTCTGGCTCACATCTTGAACACAGTATTTCCCCACCACAACATCACTGAGATATAAAAATCAGGAAAGAGCCAAACACTTGGCATAGTGATAGAGACTACTCTTCACTGATGCATTTCCACTAATGTTCCACTATCAGTCCACAGTTACGAGACAAATAATCATTGTAAATAACACCACTGCATGCTATTAATCTCACTTTCCTTCACATTACTATATGTGATGGATTTCATATTCTTAGCCACATTGGAGGTTGAAACTCATTTACTGGTTATTGATCACCTATTGTTATAAAATCAGAGTTCCAATTGCCCATCAGGCACTAATGAATTACCAAACTGTCTAACATCTATTCTTCACTATAGAAAAATAATTGAGGATACTTCACTTCAGAATACGGTTAGGCATCCCTGGTCCTAGAGAGCCACAGCCCTGCTTGTTTTTCAACTATCCCTGCAATTACAGCTCCTGATTGGCTGAACACACTTGAACCAGGAAATCAACACGGAGAAGGATAGAGATAATTGGAAAACAAGCAGAGCAGTGGCTTACTAGAACCAGGGTTGCCAACACCTGCCTCAGAATGTTTAAGGTAGTGACAGACATTTGTGTGCCAACAGTGAACTCCAGTAGATCTGCCCTCAGATGTACTTCATATATCAAATTGGAGTTCTTGCATTTCATTAATTCAATTAATTTAAACCTGACTTTTTGACCTGACCTTTTTGATGTGGTTTTGTTTCTGTTCATCATACATCAAACTATCTATGCCCAGTTACAACCTTTCACTCATGAAAATTTGACTTTGACCACATTGAGATGTGTCTAGTTATAATTACTGAGTTCTCCCCTTTTGTGGTTTTGTTTAGACACTCACAGCAAATGGCTAAGTTTAGAGAAAGATTGTTGTCTGACTTAATAGACAAAAAGGGAACAGTAGAGTAATAATTCAGTCCAGACAGTCCTAGCAAGTTTTCCTAGCAAAACTAGGAAAAGCACATCACAGTACATCCATTAAATTTGTTATTTAAACCTCACTGTTTGTCTGCAGTTTGTCAGTCCTGCATATTATATACCCAACATATAACCAAGCCACCTCTTATGCAACTTAATAAAAAAAAAGTCCAGTTGCTATGACTCGACTTCCACATAACTTCAGCTGGATGACTCCACAGACAACTTATTTTGAGTTAATAAATGTATTAACGCTTCTTTCATTAAAAATATGTTGCATTAGAACATAATCATGATAACATTTGACACAAAAACGTATTCATATTTGTTTGAAACAGGATTGTATTATCATGAGGATCATGAGCATGACAAACTATATAGTTTTAAAAAATGTGTATACGTTTTTGTGTTTTATAAATTACTTTACAATTAATTTATAACTTTAAAAATGTACTTGTATGCTTAAGGTAGGATTTAGGAGACTGAACTGCATTTACAGTAGGTTTTTCATTTCAGCAGGACAAGAACCATAGCTATGTAAAAAGGTACAAAGGTAAAAAACACATGAACAACAGCTAGATAAAATATGTGTGAGAGAGAGAGAGGGGGGGGGGGGCAGGCTGTTGGAGCACTTATTAACACAGATGTATAGATTTGTCAGTGTGGCAGAGAGGCTGTAGTTTTCGCACATCAGCAAACTCCTTTCCAGCTTCATAGCATGCAAATATGTAATTTCCAGCAATACAAAGGTTTGGACATTTTCTGTCTCATCAGGTCCCATCTTCTCTCAATAACTCTTTTCACTCATAAAAAACACTTATACTATGCAAGTTAACATACATAAATGTATAGCTCATGTCATACTTTTGTTTGGAACACACACACAGAACATTTCAGATGCACTTGAGTAAGGTCTTAAACCTTACACTGTAAAGTGCCCTGAGATGACTTATGTTGTAAATTGGCGCTATATAAATAAAGTTGAATTGAATTGAATTGAACTTACACATCTTAAATGTCTATTCTGAGGCCTTCCTTTCTGAGAGAAACAGAATTGCTGTTTCATTCTGGAGTCAAGTCCTGCCAGCTTGCTCGCTTTCTAACAGTCAGCACCAAAACAATGGTTAAGGACACCGGAAGAGTCTTTTGATAGCGCAGAGCCAATCAATATGCCAATGACTATTGAAATGCATTGTCAATAGAGATGAGCAAAAGATAAAGATAGGAAGCAGTGTATTTCAAAATGTTTTGAAGTGGATATGAGATGGAGGCAAAAAGCAGAAGCAAAGGAGAGAAGCATTGTGTGTCTGAGAGATCGGTGTGTGTCTGTGTGTGTGTATATGTATGATATTTGCACAGCAGTAGTGCCTAAACTCAGTAGCAGTGGAGCATGTCTTGTAATCAATAGCACTTCAGCCAGAGAGCAAATCAATGGAGGCTGCACTGTAATGGAATACAGGGTAAAGGGAGAAGCAGAGGAGATGGAAGGAGAGATAGAGCAAAAACAAAAAAAGATGTCAATGTAGGCCAAAAGAGGGGAAAGAGAGGTGGAAAATGTGAAAAGAAGAATAAGAGGATAAAAAATACATTAACTGAATTAAAAAGACAATATTGGGATATTAGCTCACCAAGGTAGGTAAAAGAAAAAGAGTAAATTTAGGTGTTCAGTGAAAAAAACAGCAGACCATTTATCAGTGTAGGCAAATTCCTGCATAATTGTGCTGCCTTAGTGAGCTTGTTCAAGCCCCCTGTGAGGCTTAAGGAAAACAATACAGAGAAACTGGTTCCAATGAGAGGAAAATGAATGATACAGAGAGACAAAAACACAGCACAGACCAAAAACAGTAAACAGCATGGGAAGCAGATACAGCCTTGTGTGTCTCTGTTTATTTGCATAAAGATGAAAGAAGTAGAAAAAAAGTTTAAATATTGTGTGCGTGCATGTGAAAACATCTTCAGTTTTAGGTAATTCTTATCTTTCTTCTATGGTTAGCAGACCTGTGAATGCAGCTGACAGCACTATGGTGCAGACGTGACTCCTACCCTCTCAATTATTGGAGTTTATCAGGTGATATACACTGTTTTTATTTCCATTGAGACTTTAATGGAAGTTTCATTATTATAACAGCAGTGGAACAACAATCGTGCTAAATTTTAACCTAAACCTCAGACTGACTAGTTCAGTCTTAGAGCTATGTTTTTAAGTTTAACTGCATGGGATGATGTAAAACACTAAAATTCTTGTGGTGGTGTTTTAGTCAATAAGGAAACATTTTTGTAGGGTTTTAGGACATGAAATAGTCTAGACATGTTAATCTACAACCTCAATTCCGAAAAGTTGGGACGTTCTTTAAATTTGAATAAACTTTAAACTTAAAGACTTTCAAATCAAATTAGCCAATATTTTATTCACAACAGAACATAGACAACATAACAAATGTTCAAACTGAGAAATTTTACAATTTTATGCACAAAATGAGCTCATTACAAATGTGATGCCTGCTACAAGTACCGAAATAGTTGGCACAAGGACAACAAGTGGCTGAAAAAGCAAGAAATTTCAAAAAGATTCAGCTTGGAACGTCTAGCAACTAATCAAGTTAATTGATATCAGGTCTGTAACATGATTAGCTATAAAAAGCACGTCTTAGAGAATCTCTCAGAAGTAAAGATTGGCAGAGGCCCTCCAATCTGTGAAAGAATGTGTAAAAAGATTATGTAAAACAAAGTTCCTCAATGTCAAATTGCAAAGGCTTAGTAAATATCATCATACAGTGCATGACATAATGAAATGATTCAGAGTAACTGGAGATATTTCTTTGTGTAAGAGACAAGGCTGAAGACCTTTATTGGATGCCCATTGTCTTCGGGCTCTCAGGCGACACTACATCACTCATCGACATGATTGTGTCAATGACATTACTAAATGGGTCCAGGATTACCTCCAGAAACCACTGTCTGTAAACACAATCCATCGTACCTCTATCATGCAAAAAGGTAGCCATATTTGAACACGGTCCATAAGCGCTGTCGTGTCCTGTGGGCCAAAACTCATTTGAAATGGACTGTTTCAAAGTGGGAAAGTGTTCTATGGTCAGAGTCCAAATTTGACATTCTTATTGGTAATCACGAATTCAGTGTCCTCCAGGCTAAAGAGGAGGGAGACCTTCCAGCACGTTATCAGCGTTCAGTTCAAAAGCCAGCATCTCTGAATGTATGGGGGTGCACAAGTGCGTACGGTATGGGCAGCTTGCATGTTTTGGAAGGAACTATGAATGCTCAACGATATATAACGGTTTTGGAGCAACATATGCTCCCCTCCAGATAATGTCTATATCTGGGAAGGCCTTGTGTATTTCAGCAGGACAATGCAAAACCACATACTGCAGCTATTACAACAGCATGGCTTTGGCGGAGAAGAGTCCGGGTGCTGTATTGGCCTGCCTGCAGTCCAGGTCTTTCACCTATAGAGAACATTGGCGCATCATTAAATGAAAAATATGTCAAAGGTGACCACAAAATCTTCAGCAGCTGGAAAGTCTTTTGGTTTTAACTTAAATAAAATGTCAAGAACATCCCAACTTTTCCGGAATTCAGGTTGTAATTCTACCCAACACCAAAAATTAGAGATTCTGTCAATCTTCAGCACTTCTTTCAAATAAGATTTCATACAACTCATTTTAACTAAAAGAAATAAAATCAAAATGCCATCACAAAACACACAAAATCATTCGCTGCATGTAATAAAAATGCAGCACTGCACAGTGCGTCTAGCCTTATGGTATTATTATTTTTAGATTTACACATGACTGAGGATAAAACAATTAAATCTGGGAACATCATTGCAAATAAATAAATGTTCAGTCCCACAGATGCTTATCAGTGGCAACTTGCTTGAGGTTCTCTCATCAGAAAGGCTTTTTCAGCTGGAGCTCATGGTGGGTAGTCACTGGGATTTGAACTCTGATAAGTCAATAAGTCATTAACACCTTGAGGGTTGTGGATATCTCGTGTAAATTGCTGATCCAAATGACCATCATGTGTGCCTAGGAAAGGATCCCTACATTGCACTGCATGAGTGTGAAAATTGGTGTCATAAATTCACTCCCTCTCCCTCTCTCATTTTCATTTTGACAGAAATCTTTCAACTCATCTGTCTCTGGCTAGAAGGTGTATGTTGCTGCCTTTAAACGAGTGTCTTTTGCCTTTTAGATGCAGATGCACTTGAGGTCCTTGCGTGCTTAATCAAGCAAGTCAAGCTGTCATTGATTAGCACCTTTGGAATTACCATGACCTCAATGACTGAGAATTTCCACAGATAAATGTTGGTTGTTTGTTAGATGTGTAAATGGACAACTCTTAGCTGACATGTTAAATATATATATATGGACAGAGCAGACAGCACTGTGAGGATCATGTTTTTTTTATTTCTTCAGTGCTTTTAACACATTCCAGCCTGTCCTGCTGAGAGAGAAGCCCCTGGAGATGCAGGTAGACTCCTTCACAGCCTCCTGGATTACTGACTACCTGACAGACAGGTCACAGTTTATACGGCTGTGAGGATGTGAGTCTGAGCAGGTGATTAGTAACACAGGAGCACCACAGGGGACTGTCCTCTCACCTTTCTTCTTCACCCTGTACACCTCTGACTTTCAGTACAACACTGAGACCTGTCATCTGCAGAAGTTCTCAGATGACTCAGCTGTTGTTGGGTGTATCAGCGGTGACAAAGAGGCAGAGTACAGA
>JAUYWH010000005.1:12637777-12666412 GCA_034779795.1 Ctenopoma multispine | reverse complement strand
AACCTCGTTCCACATCCGTTGTCTGTCCACTGATTGTCCATTTTTCATTTTATGCACAATGACATCCACCAACAGTGCGTAAACACACAGCAAATCGGACACTTTAATTACATGATCGGAATCCTTGAGTTGATCCATAACTCGTTCCACAGACAAATCATCCATGGCCGCCAAAAGGTTTATGTGGTCATACCAGTCTGTATGGATGTTTCTGACAATATTCATAAGATAGATAACGTGACGTGGTTTGTTATGGGGCGTGGTTAGGGGTCAAAACAATAACAAAGGGGCGGGGTTGAGTTTTTGAAAATGAATGACACAATGATATCAATCAATCAACTATGGATTTACTTCATCACTTGAAACATTACCATCCACTAGATCATTCAGAATACAAGTGCTTACAGTCACAAACATCAGCAGTGCCTGCCATAAAATTAAAAAGACATGATGAAAATGTTTAGCTTTTATCAGTGCAGTCACTTTAGGAGGCTACAGTTTTCCCCTTGTTTATTTACTGTAGCTGTAATGCTACGTGTGGCTTCTGCTGCTGCAGCAAAATCAAGCTGACACGATTGAGAGGATGGTTCAAGCTCTTTTACTGACTTAGTGCCCTGGGCTCCTTTATTACAATCTGAACTGTAGCTCAAATACTCCCAAATGCCTGAGAGACTGACTGAGACCTTCAGGGTTCAGCTGAAATGTTGACTGAAAAGAGTATACTCACTGTCTGGCTAAGTAAAAAAATTCTATTCCACTTAGTGATAATAATTACTTAGCATTGTGATTTAAATACTCTTTTTACATATCAGCTACTATCATAAAAGGCTACAACATACATGGAAGTTAGTATTTTTTATTTACAAAATAGAAAATGTAAAGCACAAATTCAGACTTTAGAAGACATGGTGTCAATATGCACAGTAAAAGTATTCGAGTGTCAGGATTTATAACAAAATTAAGATTTATCAGATAAAATTAGATTTTAGTTTGCAGTCAGTTCATTTGCTTTTCATCAAAATTCCATGATATGAACCTATTTAAAGGCAATCCTAGTGGAGTTTTAATCAAAATGTGAGCCTTTAGGGATAATAACTTGAATTATATGGTAATAATATGGTAATATTGGATATAGACAAATACTACTAGATATCTTAAAATTAATAATGGTAAAATGTTTCGCCATGTTGCCCAGCCCAAACAGGGACTATTCAGAAAGGAAGAGTCTGATCTTTCTGATGGCAACTGTGTTTGTCAATGACGATTTTACAAACCAGAACCTCACCGTCTATATTCTGAAATAGTAAAATGCTGTCTCAAAAGTTTTTTTTTTTTGTAACTGAACCAAAGGCAGGAGGTATACACACTGACACACACTGTACAGAGGAGAGGGACTAGAAGTCTAATGGGGCCTGAACAAGGGATGCCTAACGAGGAGCTCTAACAGGTGTTTCTCATTAAAGCTGGAAGAAACGAAGTGCAGAGAGAGAGAGAGAGAGCGCAGAGTGTGCGCAGAGTGTGCGCAGAGTGTGAAGACTGAAGGGGAGAGGAAAGAAGTAAATGATGAGCTGCTATACTATTCCCGTGTTATTCATTAGTGGCTTACAGGCTGCTGATATTAATGACTCGCTGTCCATAAGATTCCCCATCCCTACTGTGTACACACATGCAAAAAACAACTCACAAACACACGAGATCACCCTGTATCTCTCTCTGTTCTTTGGCCTTTTGTACTTTTTCATGTAATAAAAAAATTATTTGTTTGACTGCCTGTGCTTTTGGGGGTTTTTTTTCCTTCCAAATTGTATTCTTCTGTTTTAAGGATAAAATCTGCTGGTGTCTTCCTTTAATGCAACCCGTTTCTATCATAGCCCTGCTGGTTCACTCGTGCTTAATGTTATTCCTGCCATCTGTGTGCGAGTGTGAGCCTCTGGTTATCCACTGCAGGAGTGGGTCAAAGACAGAACAGACTGTAATTGATCAAACTGCAACCAACGGGTTACCAGAATCATGCTGTCAAAGAAAAGCTGCGAGCAACTAAAAGCACATTTGAGTGCACATCTAATGGACACACACACCCACCCACACACACACACTACTTTCACCTTTCTTCCTCTGAAGATCAGACATTTTACACCTTTTCTTACCTGTCTTAATCAGCTCTGATTAATCCTCAATATTCTAAACTTTAGTCCCATCTTCCTAACCCTTGCCTTACACCCCAGCCCCTTACCTTAACACCACCTGCAGCACTGCAATGCACATGTATGCCTCTGCTCCATTAACCATTAAACTGGACTGCATCAAAGTCCACATGCAAGAAGAAGGAGCAGTGTGGCTCTCATTAAACACTTTGAGGCCCGACAGAATCAATTACAATGATGTATTGATTTGTCAGTGGGTCCCGGTGGCTCAGTCAGGGCACTGGGACCTGCCGCCAAACAGCAAGAATAGGGGACATATAGAAGGATTAAAGGAGAAAGAAATGGAGAGAGGGGAAACAAGGGGGCATCAATGAAATGATAGAGGGTAAGGAGAGATGGAATTAGGAAGGGAACAGTGATGATAGGTGTGAAGGAGAACACAGATGGATTTATGAAGACGTTAGAGGAGTGGTGGGTGTAAGAGGACGTCTGAGTGGGAGAAATAGGAGAAGAAGGAATGTAGACCTGTAAATGGAGAACTACTATACATTTTTTTTAAAGTAGTGTTCACCTGTTGCTCTCCTGTTGTTGTTTTTTTCCATGTCATTCGTTCACGTTTCTTTTCTTTCCTACATCTACATCTTAACCTCTTTGTTCTCTATATTTTCTCACTTTCTCTCCTTCTTTCCTCTGCTCTAATATAACTTCCTCCACGTGAACCTTCTGCCCAGGACACACTGTATTTCCATCTTCATTGTATGGGATCATTCAAGTATAGACAAGACTATAACCTTGAAAGTAATACCAAGCCACAACGACGTTTAAGTTGGAAAGGCTACAACACGTGAGCATGCCACAGGGACAAGATGTCATACTAACAGTGCACTAACACTAAACAAGGATTTGTTTAAATATGGGATCCTTTGGGTTTTGATGCAATAAACATTACAGACTGCTACTATTTATCTACATATACTGTAGCATAACTGAGCTCATGCTTTTGTGTATTTGTATGCCCATACGTGTACTGCTCATATGTACACATATAAGATTTACCATTGTTATCTTTCATTATTCCCAGAGACTGCGAATAATAGAGTAGACACATACAGCTGACTGCACAAAGTAGTTACCAGGGTTTTTATGTTTCACAACACATATTCTCCTTCTCATGTAATGAAGCAGAAAGGATTCAATAGACAACATGGGACACTATTAGATGGCACATCCACCGCAAATGTGTCTCTAACCTGACAACCAAAGATGGAAGGAAGCCAGTAATCATACATTCACAATGATATACACAGTAGTGGTGTGTGCTGCACTCCTACTGTGCACTGCTATATATACATACTATATATACCAATGGCGGGCCGTTCATTTTATACCCAGGCCTTCAGTGCTATACTCCAAAGAGTAAATGGCCTTAACATAACATCAGCATGACAGTAGGACTATAGATTATTGTTATTTGACTTAACTATCCCTTATTTGGTGGAAAAAGTGATTCAACAAAAATCTGAACACCTATGAGAGTTACAATACATTTTCTGCAGGGAAATAAATACGATACGTAATATCAAATATACTATTATCCAATGTAATCAATCAAAAATATACTCCCTATCAACAACCAGTCACATTTACTGATGCCCAACAAGCAAACAAAAGTATTATAATTATAAATAACACAATCAGGAGACAACTCAAACTAAGCTGTCGCGCCGACAAGGGAACACATTTGACCAGATATGAAAGTCAGACATCTGAATATTGTGTAATACAGCAGAAACTGTCTACAGCAGCAATAATCAATAGCTGGTAAAGTCAGATAAATATCTTTAAACTCACCAAAGCTGCTCATCATTTGAAAACAAAGTCCACCCTCCTTTAAAATTGAAGGAAAACTCCGTTCATGTTACGTGCTAGCTAGCTTAACTTCAGTTAGCTTAACGTCACTTAGCAAACTGACGACCGGTAACG
Source organism: Ctenopoma multispine (assembly GCA_034779795.1). Classification (NCBI taxonomy): domain Eukaryota; kingdom Metazoa; phylum Chordata; class Actinopteri; order Anabantiformes; family Anabantidae; genus Ctenopoma; species Ctenopoma multispine. Next base: position 12,662,285 of record JAUYWH010000005.1, on the reverse strand, counting down.
ATGAAGACTCGTGACGTCAGCAGCGAGGTCAGTTATTAGAATACTACTAGAAAAAAAAAAAAAAAAAGGGAACAGGAATCTGGAGAGGTCTAGGACCAAAATGGAGTAGACGGTCTCTCAAAATCTGATGAGAAGTTTCTTCTTTGAGACACCGGATGAAGTCATGTTGAGCCAAGTTGATTCTACCCTAGCCTGAAAAAAATCGGATCTTTGGCCACAACCAGTTAAGATCTGGTGGTTTTGTATGCCTGTAATCACAAGGAAATGTACACTTTCTGTGCTAGAAACACTGTATCAGTGAGCATAATCCAAACAACTGCAATCACTCCAGAAGGTATTTAGCAACACCATTTTGTAGTAAATAAAAATTTTTTGGATTTACACAGAAAATTGTTTGAGCAGTAAAATATTCATTTGGCAGCTCATAAAGAGCTACAAAATTAATTACAAGTAGAAAAAACAAATCTTTATGCGTGCCCTCACTTCCATTTCACGTTTTATTTGTGAAAACTGTCACACATGGAGGCAGCTGTTTTCCCTTGTGGCTCACTGTAGGTAACTTACGAGATGCTGTGAACAAGGCAGTCCTTTCAGGGAATTCAAGGTGAGAAAAACTGAATGCGTTTACATTAGAGACCAAGTGGATATGCAGCCAGAAGTAGAACAGAAATATTTCCATCATGCAACATGCAATAGAAGAAATACAAAATACCATGTAAACAAACATAACTTAGACTTAACTTAGATCTGGCACCAATGCTTACTGTGACATGTGTAAACAAATAAAAGTGGTGCAAGATTTTAAAATTCACTGTTTAAGTAAAGCTGACTACATTCACTATGACAACTTAAAAAAGTTAGTTTCATAATGCGGCATGTTTTTCTATCTGCTTTTTTGCGACACACCCTGTCTGAACTCCAGTTCCAGCTGAGGGTCAGTTAATATAGTGGAGTTAAATGTCAACTCTTCCAGTTTCACTGTCTTCCTGACAGCAGCAACAACTCCTAATCTAACAAAGGTCAGTTTCACTCTTTCCATGTTTGTATGCATGTGTGTGAGAGACCACTAGAAAAAATATGAAAGTCAGAGAGTGCAGATCTCAGAGTTGTTTAAACCCAGCCTAGCTATTTGATATCCATCAGATTTCTGTCTCTGTTATTTTTCTCTCCTAAATGGTAAGTGATAAACTCAGTGAAGGACACAATAACAAAGATCTACCTTTTCACCTCTTTCTCCTTTGCCTTTCTCCTGGTTTCAGTCCCTGTGCCATCGAAGGCTTATTACTGTTGGATTCCAGGGCTTTTGCTTTCCGCTCCCAGCGATTGATGTTGGGACAAACAAAATAATTTAACCAAAATTAATAACCAAATACTTGGTGCATAAATTAAACTTAAATCTTAAATTCAGCCACAAAGTTGAAACCTTTGACATCCATTCTGTCTCAGAGTTTGTGTTTGTTTGAGCTGTGATTTGACCATTGTGTTAAGCCCAACATACACATCAGCTGGAGATAAAGTAGCCAGTGGTGAGTTGTGAACTCTAAGAACAATAGCAGCTGTAATAGGTTAGATTTGGCAGTGGGGAGTAAGGCAACAGAATAAGCAGAACAGCATAACTGAGAAAATAAAAAATAAAAACACGCACTCTTACACACCAACAGTACATGTACACATTCACCACAGAGACTACTAACTGTTCCAGGGCCTGGTGTTTATCTTCTCCCACTCCTGCACACCCATACAGAAAGATGGCAGCAGCAGCCATTGGCACAGTACCTTATTTTCTCCCTACAAACATAATTTATCACCTGCAGGAGCCTGCACAGTATGTGTGTGTATGGGTTTACACAGTCTGACCTGATCCAGTGCCACCGTAACCTTATTAAGAAACAAGCTGATGACAACAGAGAAAAATATTCTCCACTGTAACCCCTGTAGGTAAAACTGGCACAGGAGCCAAATGTCCCTCAGTGTCTGTCCCTTAATGTGTCTCAGACAGCACACACACAAATACACACACTAATAAACACACACTCAAAAGGGATCCAAGCCATCTCCTGCTGGGAATTAAACCAAAGTCGCCATTTGTCTTCCCATCACCTTCCTTCCTTTCCTCATCTGTTGCTGTCTCGTGGTTTGTTTTATACCTTTAGCGAATCAATCCACAGGCATGTCATAGAAAACATGGACACACACCAAAAAAAGACTAATCATAACTCATCATTACAGCATTTCAGTAATCACAGAATTTAATAATTTTATGTTTTTCAAAGCATTTATATTTTTCTCTATTTGAAAAACAACAGAGTCTGCAGATTTATTACAATTTAAATTACATTAAGTCTGTGTTTTTGCTCTCTTTAGCTTTTTATAAACATATTGTGTGCACATCTTCTAGTTTTGCTTTAATAAAAACACCACAATATACTACACATCTATGTCTGTGTATGTACGTCCTTAGGACAGTAGCAGGACACTCTGCAGGTCTGTCTGGGCAGCCTCCTCCTCTTCTTTTTGTTTCTCGCTTACTCTGACCCTGCAAAACCAAACCCACCAATCAAATGAAGAAAATCATACACGCACAGAAGTCATTCTACATACTAAGAGGTGTCAAAGTACAGGTGCATCTAATATTGATTACAGATAGATTTGTAACATGTATGAGACAGCCCATCTGAAATTGCAGTTTTTGAGTCACCTGCATTAGTTAATACCTGAGTAAGGTTTTACAGAATTTTATCAAATCTGAATCCAGTATTGAAGCCCCCCTATAATGCTGTTGAATCCCTTGTTTTTGTGTGAAATTTCTCTGGAACAGGAAAATGAACATAGAAATATAGTATTAAATTCTGTAAGAAGATTCTGACAAACAAACACTGTCATAAAGGAGGCAATGAACTGCACCAATTGGGCTTATTCACTAATTTAGACAATTAGGAGAAGACCATTTTACCACGACAAGGCTGAATTAACTTTTTAACCATGAACTAGTTTTGTTAGTTTTTTTCCAGAGAAAAGAGGCTGAAATACTGATTTTACAAGATGTCAAAAAAGTTGTTTTGCGTAATAATGTACAGTATATGAGGTCTAAGTCTAATGCCATCTGTCGGTGTTGACTTATTTGGGCATTGATTACATCTGAATCACATTCTGAATATTACAACCAACTGAAAGCTTCATGTTAAGCTACTGTAATGTTGTAAAAACTGTGATATGATAGCCAATAGACTAAAGCAGCTGTGAGCAGTTGAGTCAGACATAACATATAAAAAGTTACATGTGAACATAGGTTAAGTCACAATAGACACATACCAATTGATGCTCATATTCAGCACTTAATATATAAGATAAAAACATATCAAAAGAAGAAACCAACAATTTAATAATGGCAGAGAGTCTGCAATTTGCAGACACATTGTTATTGGCTTTAATTTACTTTGAAACCATCTGTTCCAATTTTGCTCACTCAAACTTTGGATCATTTGCTACAAAAGTGGTTATCTTCTGTGTTGTTTAATGTAGCGAGGTGTACACAGAAGCAAATAAAAGTTGAAATTCTTAACTTTGGTCATTTTCATCTTTTGATTTTAAACCCAAATATCTTCAGTCTATAGCAAAACAAATGAAAACGTCTTTTGTCCTACTTTTGTAGGACATTGTATATTTCCTATTATTTACTTATAATCAGAGAAATAAATGTATATTGTTTAGGTTCCATAGAGGACTAAAATTTAAACTCCACACAATGATTATAGTTATTCATTGTATACGAAGTTGGTCAGAAGTGACCACTGTAGAGAAAAAAACTACAATATCATATATCTACTCTGTGAGACAACTGCAACTACTTGTCAACATAAAAGCCAAAACCCACTAGAAGAACAGCTATATTGTAAAATAACAACTGCACCCCTGTGACAATCTGGTGGCTGAGATGAGGATGAAATTGAAGTGTCCTATGAGAATGGTGTAGGTGATAGTATTGACAAAGAGGCAGGTGGAGCTGTTCAAAAACAAAACATGATACCTGTACACCTATGGCAAACTAGTTCTGATAAATGCAAGTGTGTGTGTGTGTCTGTTTGAAGCATGTAAGGAGCTGTTTTGGGAGCCCTCTGTGTAGTATGTGTTAATCCGGTTATTACACGTCTCAATGTGATATTCACAGTGCTCTGCTCAGCACAAGGCCTCTAGCGCAGATTATGCCTGCAACACACACACACACACACACACACACACACACACACACACACACACACACACACACACACACACACACAAACAAACCATCAACAACGCATAGAGACATACACCCACACACTTGGTTTCTGTTATTTAAAAAAAAAAAATATATATATATATATATATATATATTTATACACACACACTGGCAGACATTCACTCTCCTTCACACACATACACACATTAAGCAGCACATTAAGGCCTGACACCCAACATGCTGTCAAAGCTAAAGTCGTTCTGCTGGCTAACGATCCATTACACACTTCACATATCCGACAGAGAGAAGGAATTACGGAACACAAAGAAATAAGGATTACCCCCCATCGTGACCATTGCAATAGTAGAGGAATGTTGGAAAGTGTAGGGGCGAGAAAGCAATAGATTACATGGTGATCATGGTATAAAGACACAGACAAGAGTATGAAAACAATAAGCCATAAGGCTGCACTTAAATTCAGAGAAGATTAGAGGAAAAATGAAATCAGTATGTAAGTGGCAGTTGGTACCTTTAATTTCAATATTACATACATGTCCTAAATAGGCAGGATTTGATATATTAACACTTCCGATTCTAACAATAATATGTGGAGTTTATTTTGAGGGTGAGTTTATGTACACTGTATGCTTTAGGCAACTACACTTATTATGAGAGGGAGGGTTTAGCGTGTGTGTGTGTGCATGTTACCCACCGAGTCAAATGCAGATTCTCACTCTGATCTTGACTCCCACTGGTTCTCATACCAAATGCTGAAGCTTGTGCTCCCGTTTCTGAAGCACATATTAAAAGAGGTTAATGTTTATGACCTTAATTTAAAACCATTATTAGCATCGTAGCTTTATCATTCAAAGCAAAACAATCAAACATTACTTTATTTAACATTCATACACCTACCTTTGGTTATCTTAATCAAATTAGTTACAGGTATTGCATATTTTGATCATGGTAGTGTATCTGCATGCATGGTTTGTTGACATGTCTGTACCTTTTGCCAAGAGTTCCTTCTCCAGACTGTGGAGTGCGTGTGTAGTAGCATCAGTGTCCAAGTCGGGGTCCTCACAGCCTGTCTGATCCACGTTACAGATGTCCATTATCTCTTGAGTTGCTTGGGACAATGGACGAAATGCTGGAACCCACTCTGAGCCTAGAGAGGGATTAGACAGGCAGAAAGAGAAAGGAGGACAAAGAGAGTAAGAAAGGGAGGACAAGACAGAGGCAGGGAAAGGACTTGAGTTAGTCTTTGGAGGGTGAGACAGAGTTGGTGTGGACTTTCCAGATACACTGTGTAAAGGAAAAGGTGGATACATCTATTAGTGCACTGATGGATGAATGTAGCAGTGGATGTGAGAATATACAGAAACATTACATCGGGAATCTAAGTGTGAATGCAAAAAGAGACAAGGGGAGATGTAGAAGACAACAGGAGAGTTAACCGGGGAGTTAAAGAAAGCCAATGGGTTACGCAACTTTGGATTCATTGAGCAGAGACAGAGAAACGATCAACAGTCAGCAAAATGAGTGATGTCTCATCCCACTCCACTGTGAGCCACATCAAATTGAATCAGATTGAACATCCATCCCCACCTGCTCACTGTAAATTACATCGGGCCCCCATTGAGAAACTCTGATGGTGTGGGTGTGTTATGGCTATGCGGCACACTGATTCCTGATGCTGTGTGCCGTCTAACCAGTGTTAAGTCTTTCATTCTTTCAGCTGTCCATTGTCTCCTTACTTCTCCTTTTCTCCCTATCTCCTTCCTCACTCAGTGCCTGGCTCTGGCTTTCAGCTGGAACAAAACCTCCACTTAGTGCTTTATAGCCACCTGTACTGTCAAACTAAGCAGCATGGGAGGAATGATGGATGCAGTAGAGTGCTGCTAACACATGTATGCTCACACAAACACATATCAGCAGACTCAATTTATTTCAATTTAAAAGCAGATGCAACATGCAACAGTATATCTAGATTCATGTTACTGATAAATCTCAGTATCATACTTAAACTATAAAAGTGTAAAATGAGAGGAACATTAAAAGGTAAAATTTAGGTTTTTCACCTTTTGAATGTACTCTATGTGCATTTTATCTATAACTTTAAGTCATATTAAAATCAATCAGTAACATTTGCATCTTTTTCATATGGCAAATTATACTGTCAGACTCTAGTCGATAAAACCTGCACACATTTTGAACCCTCACAACTAAAATTAATTTAACAAAAAAGTAAACCAAGTGCTGAAAACTTGAAAAGGAGTTCCCCACTCCTAAGTATCTCAGGATCACAAAGCCATTTCAGTACGTTCATTTACAGCTCAAGGGAACCAAAGCACAGATGTTTTGGCAAGAGGCCTTCTTCAGTCTTCTGTCAGAGAACACACTGGAGCGGCACGTTGACAAGACAGCACGAGTCACAACTTGACTAAACGTCTGCGCTAGCTTCGCTGGTGGAATTAAAAATACTGAAAACATGTTGAGCGCTCAAGTGTCATTCAATGTTATAATTAAATATACTAAAAAGGTTCTGAGCTCGGAACTCTCGGTCTTACAATTGTGAATCTCCTTTCACAGTATTTAACACTTAGTATAAGTAACATAACTGTCTTAATTCACGAGTAAAATGCTGCCTTGTAAGTGTGAATCTACACAAACGTGCCAAACGGTCACCACCTGGATATCACTAAGCAAATAGGTAAAAGCCTTCCACTGAATAATTACTGCAGTGATTAGTATCTTTCAGCTGGCAATACAATGAGGTCAGCTGACTACCTGATTCAATAGTTATTTTTTTCTTCCCTGATGGCACAGGCATATTTCAAGATGACAATGCCAGGATTCATTGGGCTCAAATTGTGACAGAGTAGTCCTGAGAGCATGAAAAATCATTTTCACACATGGATTGGCCACCACAGAGTCCAGACCTTAAACCTATTGAGAATCTTTGGGATGTGCTGGAGAAGACTTGCAGTAGTCAGATTCCATCATCAATACAATTTCTTGGTGAGAAATTAATGCAACTCTGGACTGAAATATGTAAATGTGGTTTATCGAAAATGATGCCTCCCAACATTTATACTGAATTCAAATTTGATAAAATGCTATAAAATGCATGCGATAATGAAAGCAGAAGATGGTCCAAGAAATATTAAGAAAGAATGATTTTTTTTTTCTCAGAAAAGAGAAAGTGGTAACAAACACTGAAAACAGAAGGGAAAAGTGTGGAAAAAGAGAGTGGACGAGTTGAGGAATGAAATGGTCGTAACAGTTGTTTACCTCCTCGCTCATTTTGCTGTAAAGAGGAATAGAATCCTGTGAATTAATTAGCAGTGAGGGTATTAAATATATCACTGAACAGATTATAGTCTTGTCTCTCAGGTGTTTTTGTTTATGTGTGTGTCAATGCAAATGTGTGTGTGTGTGTGTGTGTGTGTGTGTACAGTATGTGTGTGTATGTTGTGTGTTTGGGAGTTATACAGCATAATCTTAAAGAAACCTGAAACTCACTGCCAAAGATTGTGTCTATATGCAGAAATGAGGTGTTTTCATTGTATATGAGGTGGACTGTGTATGACTGTAAGTAAGAGGCAGAGCTCAGTGAGTCTGATAGTGTTATCATAGGCAGATGAACAAAATACAAACTTGCATGCAAGCACGCACAAACATATATTTACATTGCTGTAAAAACGTATTTGCCCCATTCCTGATTTTTTTTTATTTTTTATATTTGTCGCACTTAGATTTTCAGATCACCAAAACAAATTTTAATATTACACAAAGATAACACAAATACAAACTGGATTTTTAGACAACAATTTTGTTTAAGAGAAAAAATCTGTTCAAACCCCATTAACTGACACCCAAAGTTGAACTTTTTGGAAGGTGTGCATATTATTACATCTGATGTAAAACTAGATTCAAGATTCAAAGATTCAAAGGGTTTATTGTCATCTGCACAGTAAAGAAACACGTTTCGCTGTACAATGAAATTCTTTATGTCACATGTGTTACCATATGCCACATAATAAGAATAAAAAAGACAGAAGATAAAGATAAATGACAAGTAGCATTAAAGGCAACATAAATATAACAACATAATTATAACAACAATGAGGCGCAGTGTAAGTGTGTGCTGCAAGTGCAAGTGCAAATGTTTTGTGTGCAAACTAACTGTAAACAAGTCAGATGGGGTAGACTGAATGAAGTAGATCCTGATTGTAAACTCCAGTGGTGGGTTAGGAATTTATTGGCCTTGGGGAAGAAAGAGTTCTTTAGACTGGTAGTCCTGCATTTCACACTTCTATACCTTTTGCCTGAGGGCAGAAGTGTGAACAGTCCATGTTAGGGGTGGGTGGGGTCTTTAAGTATGGAGGCAGTCCTCCTGCAGACTCTGCTCTTGTAGATGCTAACTAACTAACACAGCATTACATAAAAAGATCATCATACCTCATCATACCAACAGACAAACAGGGTGCAGGTAGTGTGATGATCCTGGGCTGTTCTGCAGCTTCAGGACCTGCACGACTTGGTATATTTGATGGGAGCATGAATTCTGCACTCTACCAGAAAATACTGAAGGAGAATGTCCGAACATCAGCTTGTGACCTCAAGCTCAAGCACACTTGGGTTATACAGGACAATGATCCAAAACAACAGCAATTGATTGAGATGCTGTGCCATAACCTTAAACAGGCTGTTAATGTTTGAAAAAATCCCAATGGTGCTGAATTCAAACAATTCTGCAAAGAAGATCTGCAGTGAGGGCCATAATTCCTCTACAGCAGGGGTCTCAAACTCAATTTACCTGGGGGCCGCTGGAGGCGGAGTATAGGTGAGGCTGAGTGGCCCGTCGGAGGGCCGCTCCCCTTGCCCCCACCTTTCATAACAAGGTGGGGGCCGCAAAATATGTGAAAGACTCATGATCTTGACTGCAGTTGTTGCTACCAAGGGTCACACAACCAGTTATTAGGTTTACAGGACGATTTCTATTTCACATAGCACAATGCAGGTTATGACAGCTTTCTCTTCTTTCAATAAATCATTATTTAAAAACTGAATGTTGTACTTAATCCGGTTATCTTTGTGTAAAATAAAATTTTGTATGATGATCAGAATCAATTAAGTGGGAAAAATATGCAAAAATAGAAGGGGAAATCAGGAAGGGGGCAAATACTTTTTCACATCACTGTACCACATGTTCCTAGTTCTTCTCTTCTAGTGTGTGTTGTTGGCTGTGTGTGGCTTTCCTCTATCATATCTACCAGGCTTTCCTCACTGTAGATACTAAAGCTGCTACCTGGCCCATGACCTTCTGTCCCTAAAAGATTAAGAAATAAGGTAAGAACTGGGGGACACCTAATCTGTGCTCACAAAGAAAAACAACATGTCAATATTTGTAGAATACTATTTTAAATCCCAATTGCTGGACCTGTTTTAAAACCACCCTATCACTCTATCCGCTTTCACATTTATTGCCTTCTACAAACTCTCTAAAAACGTTTTGAATATCTGGATACAAAATAAATGAATCCAAAGATACAGATCATATAATTGTCATGGTGCTATCAGTGTGATGTATAGCTAGCAAATGGAAATAACAATGCATTTGCTTTGCTGTCCAACTCCAACTGCGTGATTTTTGTATAGAGTAACATTTTGACTAGCTTTGACAGCAATGCTACACAGAATGTAAAACTGCTGTGTCAATTGCAGTATAGCGTTATTCATTGTCATGGCTGTAAATCAATTAACAAGTGAAACTAGGCTGTGGTTACAAATGGTGGCAGCATATGATTCATATGACGCATATGATGTACTATCACACAAGTCAGACATTTCCAACAATGAGAATAAAAATGACTGTGAAAACACAAATAGTTTGGACTTTGTTACTCCATAACAATGGAAAAAGAAAGAAAAAGATTTAACTGAATTTTGTAAATTATATTTGATATTTTGATTAATAATCCATTTGTCTATCCAGTAGCCACATCTGTACTAATCCAATAATGTTCAGTCAATACCAACACCTGCAATGCAATTACTGCAGTTTTTGTCTTTCTTCTCAGTAATTAGTAAATCAGTTAAAACTATTGGCTGAATCTATTAACTAGTTTAAATCAGAAACAAATATAAGCAGGAAGGGAGAGAAAGAGTCAGCCAGGAGCTTCTTAACTCACTAAAAGAAAATGGAGAGGGGTGAAGCAAACAAAAATGATATAAAATGCATACAAAGATACCATTGAAATTCTACCATTGTCTTGTGTTTATTGTGCTTTTTAGAGGGTGGCTATACATTCATCTACTTGTGTTTTTTCATCCACTTGTCTGCTTTTCAGCACATCTTAATGCTTCTACACATACTGTATAGCTGCCTGTATCCCTTTCTGTCTTGCTCTGTGTCTGCCGACGTTTCCCTGTGATCATTCTTGTCTGTCTTTCTGTCTGTGTCCTTTTTTCTGTTTCACTGAATGTGCATGAGACTGAAACTGCACATGAACAACCTAATTTTCTGACTGACCGGATGAGAGGGAGTAAGAGCAAAAGGAGAGAGAGGTGGAAAGGTAGAGCAGGAGGTGTATAAACCTGTTGGATCTCAGCCCTGCCTTGAAAAAAACAGCAGACAGATGGAGGGATGGAGAGACATAAATGAGTGTGGAGTGTTGTCAAGGTGATATTCCTCCTCTCTAACCTTTCTCTCTCATTAACTTTGGAGCTTTAACGATGGTAGAGACAGCGCAGGGTTTGATGAGCAGCTGGCTGCATGGTGCAAGGAGGGTGGTGGTGTCCTTGTGAGAGTCTCTCAGTGTCAACCCCATTCATTTAATGCAGGCTTAACAATGAAATGGTAAAGAGGTGGAGTTTTAAGACTTGAAAAGAAAAGGGTTTGTGGGATTTTGGGTGGATGAAATTTACCCAAGTACACAAAGTATGAATAAGAAATCTGATCTGAATCTACTATTTGAAATGCATGTAATTCAACAGCCTTGGACAAGAGTACAAGGCATAATGAGCACCATGTGGCTGGATAAATTATAGCGTCTGATTTGATCCAAATATTATTAGTTTAACTCTGATGCAATTTAGAGGTGCAGGCTAGACTTCCACAAGCCTTGTTGGATAGCCTAAGCACCTCACAGACATGACCAGCTTACAAATCATTAGTGTGAGACAGAATGCTTCGCTGTGATCACAAACTGGAAATTTATCATATACCGTTTGTTGGAGACCATGTTGGAGACATTAAAGACTACAACATTGTCTAGCAAAAAAAGTTAATGTGAGAAGTTTTAAAACCATCCAGTTATAGCAGTATTTGTCTGGTGTAGTTCAAGGCAAAAAAAGTGGTAAAAATAGTAAAAATGGATCCAAAACCATGGAATTAAATGTATTTTCTTGTATGAAAAGGGCAATAACAACTAATAGTAATAATAGAACTATATATAAAAAGTAAAAAACAAACCAAAAAATAATTAACCACAGTACCAACCCTCTTCCCAAGTTTTATTGTATATTTTAAACAAGAATTTCAGAATTTTCTGGACAGTAATGTTTTCAGATGTGTTGAAAAAGAAATATGACCTTGCACTAACATTCTTCTCAAAGGTAACTTCAAAGTAAACTTTGTGTCGCATGTGAAGGACACAGACATTATTATCTACAATTTTCAGTTTTGAAGAAAAGGCTGCTCTATGTGTGATTCTGCCTTTGTGATGAAATATGGACATTCACCAGGGAGTGTGTGCTATGTTCATTTTAAGAAAATGGAGGCACTAAATATAGGTAAAAAGGAGCACACAGGCTTATGAGCACGTAAAGATATACACATGTACTACACACAATAAAAACGCATCTCAGGAAAGCTCCCCTTGGACCCACCAGCAGTAAATTATCTGTGTTGTCCCCCATCTCTCGTTTTCCACCAAGCAGCCAGTGCTCCTCTGGGTTTGAAACTCATTTTCATCTCTCTTGTAAGCTCTACGTTTTTACATATTTGTTCTAAATCCTATTATGAGGCCTTTGTGATATGAATAAGGCTTGCAAATTGGAAAGAATCTCCAGGCAAAAGTTGGACACAGGGGTAATCTTCACAATCTAATCTCTTGAAGCACAAAAACAGCAACGGTACTTTCTGATGTAGTTTATAGAAAAACATGAGTCAGTTTCAAGAAAAAAAAGAATCTCGATAAAATAGAAGCATAAAATTTACACATACACATTAAAACACTTCCCTTATTCTACCTACCTGTTTGGTTAGAGTCCTGCAGTGAAGTTTGGCATGTGTGCAATGGGTCAATGTATGTGTGTTCTAGTGTGTCAGAGTGACCAGAATTTATGTCCAAACCCAGAGGCGTAAACTCATGCAGATCACAGAGCAGCTCTGATCCAGACCCAGCACTCTGGCTGTGCAATACCTAAGGGGAAATGAAAACAGATTGAGTTACACAGGAGAAGGAGGGAGGGAAGGAGGAAGCCAGCAAGTGGTAAAAGTGGTGGAAGAGTGAGGCAGAAACAGATTATATTAGGATAAAACGGAGGGATGAAGGGGATGATAAGGAGAATAGGATGGATGGCTGTGTTGAAGTAAAGAGGGGGAAATAATAGCAAATATTATTTTGGTCTCTTGTCCAGAGTTTCACTTCTATCGCAACAAAATCAGTTTAGAAGAAAAACTGAAATTCAATATTAACTTAAATTTTATGAAAACATGTAAGTCTGTCAAAATTTGTATTTTTCCATTTTCAACTGTCTGTTACTAGAAATGATTCCCCTCTTAGAAGCGTGATTGGTTTGTTATTCTCTACACACAAGCATCCTCCAGTGAAGCATAGTTAAAGTAAGACCACTGGTCCATCATCAAGCATGGTGGCCATAACATCAAAACACACTGCAGATGGGGGAGAAAATATTGCAGAACACAGGGATATAGTGTTGCTATGAACAAAGAATGATGCAGTCTAACACTCAAAACTGCAATGATGTTTAATAGTAGCACATGGAGCATTATGAGAAAACTGTCCTGAGTTGAGACATAGAGTACATGCACATTCTACATGTATACCATATTTTGGCTTATTACTGTCAGTTACTATATCAAATGCAGTTACCTTTTCCGTACATAAACAACCAATTCACAATTTGATGACCTGCATTGAAACAGTAAAGTTATTTTGCTTTACTGATGCAAGATTCAAGATTCTTTTTTTTTCACATACATAGTTATACAGTGTACAACACTCAGTGAAATGTATCCTGTGCTTTCCCTTTTTTAAAGACTGTGCAAACTTTACAACTTTACTTTACTTACAACTTTGCAATGAGGCCGATTTGTTTTTACCTCAGTCGTATTAAAATTGAAACAACTACATCCTTGTTTTCTTTGTCTGTCAGGCTGGATAAACAAACAAATAGGGTGGAAATGTGGGTGAGATATAGGGGGAAACCTGCAAGAAAGTTAACGATGCTAATATAGGTCCTACTTCACACCACTGCCATAGGACCAATGTTTTGTTTTCTGTAATAAACCCATATAAACTAATCAATGAACTGAATTCTCAAACCTTTACTGTAAAAGACTAGTGATAAAAAAATGAAATGGCAATTGACTAAATACTATTTAGCAGAAAAACTGTACACTAATGTGTCCTCATGACAAAAAAGATGCGGCAGTCAAGCAGCTGCTAAGACTACTGAGAAAATGTAAAGCAAACGGAGAAAGGGCAGAGGGAAAAAAAGGTTAAAAAGATTCAACATATAGGAAATACATGGAGAACAACAGAGGATAAGAGATCAGGACCAAAGAGAGTAAGAGCTGAGAAAAAAATCATCTAATCATTAGAGGAGCAGTTTAATTCAAGTCCAGGGGCCACCGATAACCACCATTTTCACAATCATGAACCTCATTTTGCTCCAGCTTTTTAATAAAGCTCTACCCCTTATTTCATTCTTCTGTCACAGCATAAAGGATTCATACCATTAAATGGCTGATAGGTCATTTGGGACCATTCAAGCTGTGTCTTTTTAATCCACTCTGATTCTCTTTTCTTCACACAATGGTGTGCACCTTTAACACCACAGCCTTAGGTGTCACTGTACTATAGATGAATAATGTAAAGTAATTAGTGTGACACAAATATTATCTAATAGATTAGGTCAGCTATAATGATACTAACTGTATGTTGCTGAAGTTTTCTCAGATTAAGGAGTGATTATATATATACAGAGTAACTTTATATACCTATATATATTATAATCTAAGCATTTGTCCTTTTTATTACCCACACTTGAGGTATTTCTACATTGAACTTTAGCATCTCAGCAACTGTTACAGGCATCTTGGTAATTATTTAAAATTTAGTAGGCTTATGTTAGTTATTACAAATTTAAAACGATGGTATAATGATGTGGTATAATATTGGCAGCTTGGCAATAACAATTAAAAAATAAATCCCCTCCTCCAAACCACAAAAAGCAACTGAGAATATGAAAACGTGTTACCATAGATGGTTCTGACAGCTGTTCTGGCTCATCAGACAGAAAAATTTCTTCTCGTTCTGCATCTGCAGGAACAAAGGAATCTTCTAGATGAGATGTGGCAGGATTCCCTTGCTCCTCTCCTCTGGATCTCCCTCTTGTTGCATGTTTGTGCATCTGTGCCTGCTCGTCTGAAGAGTCTCCCTCATGTGGATCCAGACCCAGACTATCACTGGATATTACATCTTCACTGTCTTCATGAAAAACACAAACACTCATGTTCATGATAGATGATGTACAAAGATTTTATTCAACATGACTGTAATCTTCAAAAAGAAAGGACTTCAATGTCTAAAGCAATGCTGGACTTGCACATTGACATTATTATTCTTTAAAGCACTGAAGTAACATTGGAAATAATGAAAGTGTCCTTGACACTGTCACACACACACACAATCTAATAAGCAAATAAAGCAGACATTCAGAGTAAGACTGGTCAAGGAACTAAGGGAAGTAGAGAAAGAAACAGATGCAAAGGATAAAGGAAAGCACAGAGGTTGTGGATGAGCAGGCAAAAGAGGAAAAAACGTAAGAGACGGAATATACCATTCAGAATCATCATCACAGTTTGAAGGTTAAAATTTTGTTTATGTTTTGTTTTTTTGTTTGTGTTTTGTTAAAGTTTAAATCTGACCTTGGGACAAGGCAATGCATTATGTCATTGATAGTTCTGACATTGTAAGACCAATTTATAAATAGAATGATCCTCACATTCTTACACCCCTACAAAAGTCTGTTTGAGGATTAAGATGTGGTTTTACGGTGAAGGCAGGGGTACCCAGCCTTTACTGTCTGAAGTCATTTTTGGCCAGAAAAACTAAATCTCTCTTGAGTCACAAAAACCATTTGAGAGCTTTACATAGAGGTACCACAGCTTATTTGTAAAAAAAAAATAGCCTATCAGCATTACTAATATATTAACTTACTATAGTACTATGTATACATATTACCCCACTGCTGTGCTCATTGCTGTGAGCGTGAGACTTGGAAAGCCGCAGTGGTCAAATCAAAAGTGCGATTGCTGTGACGTTGAAGGAGATAGACCTCAGCTCCGGTACACTTCAACCCAGTTTAACTTCTGGTCATGTCCACATTAAAGTGCAAATTCTACAGGCAGCTGGGATCTTCCAGTGTGGATAGATCTGCCCCTTGCAGGAAGGCTTTCACATCTTCTACATGACAAACCAATTCATAACTTCCCCTCAGGTACTGATAGGTACTGGTCTTTTTATGGAGCAACGCTGTCAACCTCCTCTAGCAGTGCACAGAACTGATGGTGGATTAAGCCCTTTACCATTATTTTGTTCACCATTTTTAGATGACAAAGTGTTAAAACATTTTTATTCATATTCATATTATTTTACAAATCCAGGGAGCCACTAGAGAGAGACTAAGGAGCTGCATATGGCTCTTGGGTTTCCAACCCCTGCGCTATGTAACGTTTAAGGTTACAGTTGGAATTAAAAGTGTAGTTGTGAGGGTTAAGTTTAGGGGCTAGGGAATGCATTTCATCAATGAATGTTCTCACAAAGACAGCTGTGCAAATGCGTGTGTGCTGTATACTAAGGGAACCTAGGGCCATTCTTTAAAGTGTAATTGCCGTCCTGTCTGTTTTAGCATTATGTCAGTTTTTTTACTTAAAATCTAATTGATATAAAAAAATAAAAGTTTTTATGGCTGGACTAAATTGGCTTTGACAGCCTAGTGGGATAAAAGGAAACCAGATCCACACACATTTATGCATATAAACTATAAACTGCATGTCCACTGAGAATTCTGTTTGGGCAAAATGCAGCATGACAAACTGTTCTAGCAGGAACTGCTTTAAAGCAAAGACATGTGCTTCCCAATCCATAAACATGAGTATGTTTTTCTTTTTTTCATTTATTGTAACTCATATCAATAAGTTATTATTTTTATTATACAGCCATAAATAAATTAAATTATGGAGGGAAACATTAAAAGAGTAATGGTCTTCAACCATTACAGGTTTAAAAATGTCCCTTTTATTTTAAGGGGGCTTAGAATAACTTGGAAACGCCTTAGAAACTTTCACACTGTCTTTTTTGCGCTTTGTTAGCAAGTGAAATTATACCAGGACACTACTTTGACAAAATCAGCATATATGCCATATTTAGACCATTATCACATATCATAAATTTGCCTCAAGTGGACTAACAATCTTACAGTTCAAAGTGTTACTTATATGAAGTGTAAATTGGCAAATTCTTTCTGGAAAATGTGAACTCTACTCAAGAGGGACTAACTGAGCACTCAAAGGAGGTGAGAACTGAACCAGTGGCATATACTGTATACATGTGAAAGGACAGATTTATGATTGCATGTGCTGTTATTTATGTAAATAAAGATCAGAGGCAGTCTGAACCACAGCATCATCACAGAGTGAAGCATAAGTGTGGCGATATAGCCATAACAAGGTAAGAAGTACAAAATGCTACATGCAAAGATAATTAGTCTTTTGTCACCACTTAACATGCACACACACATACACATTGATAGATCATCTTCCACTTTCATAGCTGAAGGGTGACTCTGGATGACATTTAAGACATGTGTATCCTGATGTGATAGAGTTGAATTATGTTCACCAGAAATGGAAGTACAAGACCTACAAAGTGGAGTATTCCTATATGTTGAAGTTGACCTATATCTGGAACATACATCTGGAAGAGCCTTATGAGATACAGAAAAACCTGATGGAGTATTTACATGTGGGTTTGGTTCCAGGGACTTTTGTGGTGGGTTTGGCCTAAATGACACAAGTGACAGAGGAGGCTGTAGTCGGTTAGCTGATGAGGGAGACTCTGGGACACACGAATATTGTTTGGATTGTGTTGGGAACTCCAGATTGGTTGGTGGTGATTGAGAAAGCTTTATGGATAGGAGTGGTTCTGGGACTAAGAGGGAAGATTTGGGTAGTTTTGGCAACAGAGATATGTCTAAGCCTATCTGAACAGGAGTAACATTGCCTGAATAAGAGGAAGGGAACTGTAAAAATTTAGGGATTTCAGTTTGGAATTGTGGTAATGAGTGAGAGGATGGATGTTTTTGGTCAGCTTTTGATTTGTGGATAGTGGGGGAGAAACTGGGCTTTTGTGACTTTGAGGTTGGTGTCTTGATTGATGTTTTTGAAGTCCTGGGAGTCTCAGCAGTGGGGCAGGCTGATGGCTTACTTTTAGAGGGCATTGCTGTGTAAAAGGTAACACAAGTAATATTAAGAATATGTCCTGTTTTGCAGGGACGTGGTGACATAATTTTTTCATTTAACGAAAAAAATACACATAAGCTTTCTTCAGTGGTGGAGGGATCATTATGTTTGTCCTTGACTAAGGCTGAAAGTTGTAAACCAAAAGCTGTCAGTACTCAGTATAGGTTTTTATTATATATTTTTTAGCATGGTCATTATACAATATATGTATTCAAATCACCTTTCTTAACTGAGATTGTAGTGACAAATCCACACTGTTGCCACACTGATTGCTAAGGCTGGGCAATATGGAAAAAAAATCACAATCTTTTTTTTTTATCAGTGAATATCAATATATATTCCCGTCTCATCATTATTAAATATTAAAAAAGATTAGTATAGTGTTATAATAATAATATTAGATCCCCTTGGTGAAATCTTTGTGTGCAGGGGTCAGGTTATCGGTGTCTTGTCCAAGGACACCTCAACATGTAACCTGGTGGGACAGGGAATAGAACTCGCTCACCCTCAGGTTTGAAGACGACTGCTCTACCCACTCAGCTACCATGCCTCCCCATTATAAATGGTATTACTTGTATTTTCCACAGGTTTGCAAAAAAAATATTTTCAGCGACATGGGGTATTTTTGGTAAATTTTATGTTTTTTAGGGGGCAGAATCAAAAAAAATCTCCATTTCCCTCTATCATGTACATGTGTTTACATTAAAAAAAAACAACAGCGATGAAAAATACCATAGAAAACATTTCAAAACATGCCAGGAAGAATTCTTACCTTTCGCTATGAACAAAAACCTGTTGGGAAATGATCATCTAAGCTCCTCACACCGCCAAACCCACAGTACCCTCCTGACCCCCCTCAATTCCTCGCATTTTCTATTTGTATTTCTCTTGAGAGATTAAATTTATGTAAGAAATCATTATTGGATGTTTTTTTGACTCAAGAATAGGATATCAGATTTCAGTTTAAAAAGGATAATTGTACGCTTAATTAAACTAAAAACATGAGTTTTGCAAGAAAACAGGATAAGCTGGAATTTTTAAAATATTTTTTCCGTGTTCAGTGAGTAAAAAAATGTATAAGAAACAGTCAAAAAATTTATGCAGGTTATTGGTTGCAGACCTGTGCAATCGGGCTTTTTTGTCAATAATTACGTTTACATGTACAGTGGAATTCGACTGCATTTAACCCACCCTTCCTTGAGGGAGCAGTGGGCAGCCACAGTCAGTGTCGAAGGAGCTAGTGCTGAGTGTCTTGCTCAAGGACACGCCCCTGGTATGGGCTGGGATTCTGTGCTGGGATTTGATCCTGCCACTTTCTGCATCAGAGTCTGATGCTTATCCCATAGACCCTCATTACATTAGTTTTCTGTACAGAAGCCTTTAAGTCTGCCTTACAAAACACACACACAACACTTAACATTTCAATGAGTGCTCTGCTTGTGAAGTCTCAGGCTTAGATGGATTGAGCCACTGAGCTGCAGTAATAGATAGTTTTCATGGTTGAGTTGGACTTGGGTAAGAAAGGTTGAGATTTGAGAACCCACCATTGTTTAAAGTTGCTTGGGGAATCAATGTTCTTCCCTTGTCGGAGTCCCACTGAACTGAGGGAAACCTGTATGGGTAGAATAGAGGACTTTGAGAGAGATACCATGTCTGCAAATAACCTTCCAGGCTCTTGTTATTCTTAAAAGTGTTTACAACCTTGAGAAAAGATGTATTAGATATTACCGGTGTACCTTCAAAAATTATATATTAATGCTGCTGTGATGCTTAAGGAGCCCTGACCAAGTCTTGAGGCGGGCTGTGTAGTGTATTTCTCATAAGCAGCAGATACATTTTGTTATATGTTGCTGCCACTTACCAAATAAATTATAATCAAATAGCTAACTCCATAAAATCACCCTGCACACTCTTCCTGTTATGTGACAGGAAGATTTGTCAGCTCACATTCTCTACTGAAGGCAGAAAATGCAAACTTGTTCACATTGTAGCAGCCTTTCAAAAAATGCACACTGACAAGTAAGTGGATAACACTACTATGTAAAGAAAGTGTTTAGGGTGGCGGTTGCTGTTCTGCTTCCATCATGCAAGTGATGGCAACGGCTGAAATTAAACTAGATTAAAGCAGGTATACTACACCAGGGTTTCTGGTTTAAATTAGCAGCCCGTGAACTCACATTGTTAATGTACAAATCAATTAAAGATAAAAGTAAACAAAGTCAATCTCAGCCATATACAGTAAGACGAGTTTTACAAAAATGTACATAAGTATAGAAATATAAAGGCACCTAAAAGAAACATATACAGATAAAGTATAAATATAACTAAAATATAAAAAGTAAAAATGTGTGATTTGGCTCACATACATGTGTTTGTGCAAGTGGATGAATTTTTACTGCTGTACATTCTCTCTACTACAATTCATAAGACTGATGAACAGGATTTGATTGATAATAAAAGGAGATACTCCCAATCTAGTTTCATACATTAACATTTCAGACTTTCCTGTAGCATACCCATATCTGAAGTTGAAAATCATTTTTCTGACCTGTGTCAGTTTATATCTTTCAAACTGGCTAGTGTAAATGCGCTATGTATCTGTAACGTAACCGCAGATCCTTCATTTTTAAAGTTTACTATGCTTACCTGTTGTTGCCTGTCATCTGTACACCAGCAAAGACTCCATTTGTGTCTCTGTCTGTCTGTAGAAAACAAAAGAGATCTGGATTGCAGAATATGGAGAACAAATGGAAATGGAAACAAATATGCTGATGTCTAAAGTCATTTGTGCAGATGTTAATTTATGTGCCTACTTTCCCATTTGCCCTGTCTAGAGTCACTTTGTCATTCATGTACATGAATGTAAATATCTCTGTTGAAAAAAAAAAAAGCTTGTTGTTCTCACTTCATCAAGGACGTCTATGATAAGGCATGACTCAGGTGTTGTAATCTGAGGCTCAGCCCTGCCATTGTTGACAGAGACAGCAAAGAGCGATGCACAGTAATGACGAAAATCCTCCTCTTGAGCTATTGGAACACAGACAAACAAACACACACACACACACACACACACACACACACACACACACACACACACACACACACATAAATCAAAACAGGGAGTTACATACAGGCCAATTTGTCAATCACTGGCCATGATAACAACCCCTCAACGTGCACCATGACACTCATCTTTTCCATTGAACTTTTGTTTTGTGGAACTGAAGATGATCCAGTGTAAATCTTAATAACAAATCATGGACACAGCTCTGATTAATGAGCTTTTATTGATGCACTACATTGTCTCATTTGTTAATAAACTAATCAGGCATTTACACTACCAGTCAAAGGTTTGGACACACACAGGAAATACTATAAAAATATCATTAAAAAAACAACATCATTGCAAGAGGGTTTCTAATGACCACTTCTCCTTTTAAAATAATTAATTGCACTAGCAAACATAACTAGAGGTGGTGGTATAATACATTTATTAATATCAATATAATATTATTATAACAGTTGTTTCCAAATATTGTACAATAGTCATTTACAATATTAACAATGTGGACTCTGTATTTCTGGTCAATTTGACATAAAATATGCTTTTCTTTCAAAAACATGTTCATTTCTATGTGTGGTTAAACTTTTGACTGGTATTGTATATCTGGGTAAAGTTGCTGAAAGGGCAGAAAGTACTGTAAATAAAAATAGTAGATACAAATAAAAATATGGGATACATAAAATATTACATCCTTAGACTGGGCAGTTCAGGGATTTTTTTCTATGTATGAATATTCAGAGACAAAATCATAACAAGAGTCATCTCAACGGAATTTACAATGCATGGTTTAAGAGGTTACAGTACAACTAAAAATTATATGGAAAACTCAATACCACTTTAGCAAGCAGTAGGCGACAGTGGAGAGGAAAAACTCCTTTTAGAAAAAAAACCCAGCAGAACCAGGGGCACGGAGGGCTGTCATTTGCCTTGGTCGGTTCTGGTGAGTGCAAGGGGAGAGAGAATAAGTAATGCAATATGCTGTTTCAGTTGACACATGCTGCTGGATAGCAGATGTGTGTAACCATCAACAGTACCAGGATATCTATGGGATCATCTATGTGCATGTTCTGTTGACGTCATGCAAATATTAGATGATTTCAAATTGTGTGGAATATTAAAAGAATAATCTACAATGCTTCCTAATTCATTTACAGCAAAATAAAATAGCACATTGTATGTTGAAATCCCCCTTGTTTTCCTTCATTTGAAATGTTCTTTCTATTTTCAACTTACCGCTGCAACTTAACCATCTGTGCCACCTTATCTGTACTCTCTCTCCTTCCCATTCTAACAATCTTTCTGTCACATCACCACATGGGTCTGACAGCTCAGGAAAATGAGAATTTAAAATAAGGGTTTGTTCCCCACATGATGTTAGAAAAACAGCTTTTATTATTCATGGACACACACGTAGCCCACCCTTTTATATTCAAAGTCAGAAGAGGAGGAGAACCAACAACCTGTTGTAATTGGCATGCATTAGAAAAGTTTGCAGCAGGTGGAAGGAATACTTTATCAGCTGCTGAACAGCTCCACATTTCCCACAGATACTGCTGTCTTCCTCACATCTGCATAATAACAAAATGAGATATCAAATTTTTTTTTGTATACAATTATAATTAAAAGCCATTAAAATAACCACTTCAACTATAAATTGTATGAATAAGCTACAGAGATGTGAAGAAATAAAAGCCCATAGTTCGGTTTGTTTTTGTTGGTGTAAAAGCATCAATCGCACTCGGTTGCGCACTAAATCAAGTGGACCGAGACCTCTAAAAAGAGGTGATCTTGGTCCACTTGACTCCGCACCAAATGCCGTACACTGATGCAGTCCGCCTGGTGAGAGCGCATACCAAACCAAAACAGGACCAAATGCTATGAATTGCATTATCTGACGGCATTAAATCATTTGTATTTGTATTCTTTTTGTATTCTATTCCTTCCTGTATTTACTTTTGTTGTTCCCGCGGCAGACATGTCTGACCAATAAGCAGAGAGATAGTTCTTGCGTGATTTATAGTGACGCATATTAGTTCGCTTGGATTTTTCCCTGTGTGAAAGGAGACCAAACCAAGAGGAAAATTATACAATATTACAAACTCACCAACGGATTCGGACCAAACCAAACAAACTATGGTGTGAAAGCACCCTGAATGTAAAAACCCTCTTCATTAAATAGAATGTAATAGAGCAGAAATTTTTTTTTCTCGTCAACTTTCTGGGGTAATGTTAGGTTAATGAGAATTTTGTAGCTAAAAAACTGGGTCAAAGGATGAGAAACCCTCCTTTGGAAAGGTCCTTCAAGTAAGTACAGAGCATGTTCGACTAAATATAAAAATATGATCATTTGCAACAATATGTCTAATTCTCTGAAGTAAATGACTTTTATTTAGGAGAGGAGCTATATTAAGCAGTATAGTGCTTTCTTAAATGGTTGTTATGTTACATCTCTGATTAACAGATCAGGCACACTGGAGTTCTGCAAGAAGTAGTGTTGATTTCTAGCATGCTTCATATTTCTTTAAACCACAAGGACAGTCCAGTTACTAAGGAATATTAGTCAAAACTCCATTTACTTACTTACTTTGCAATTGCATTTGAGATAGACAGTTATGACAAAGGGGGCAAGCAAGGACTTCCACATCCTAACAAGGTTTGGGTCGGAGTGAATCTTGATCGAGTGATGAGAGGCAGTTGACAGCCCCCGGGTCCAGAGGTTGGGAAAGGGAAAGATAACCCTGGCCTACCCGTCTCCTGACAGCCTCGGCTGGAGGCCAGACAGCTAGGACACGTCCCTGACTGATGAGCTCCAGGCCCTGAGTTCATGACTATAGGCCAACCCCCATCTCCATCTCCCTGCCCCATTCCTTACCCAGGCAGAGTGTGACCTGTCAGGCATGAGCTGCCTCTAACAGTTCTCTGCCCACACAATCACAGCCAGTGATTACCCGTCACACCATCATGGATGAATGGCCAGGCACTGATATGTCTGACCCACTGAGGGAGAGTTTTTTTTTTTTTTTTACGCTTTGTGTTTGTATATTTTGTGTGTGTGTGTGTGTGTGTGGGGGGGGGGGGGGGTGTCAGTGTGGAGGTCACCTGTCAAACTACTCTGTCCTTAGCTGTTTCTTTGGTCAGAGAGTCTGTTTGAGTATGTGTATCAGAAAGGTGGTGTGTACAGCAAGAGCACACAACTGTCAATACCATATGTCAACATTCTACTTCAGTGTCAAAAGGTGACAGAAGTGTGTGTGTGGTTGTGCACATGTGTATTACCTGTTAGGCTGTTTGCACTCTCCTCCTTTGTAGCTGAATTAGACGGTGAATTTAAACCCTTAGAAAATCCCACTGATGTATGATATGGTTCAACTGGTGTTCTGGAAACAAGCGAAAAACACACATACATATATATATATATATATATATATATATATATATATATATATAT
>JAUYWH010000005.1:12614424-12637677 GCA_034779795.1 Ctenopoma multispine | reverse complement strand
TGGTTTTCTCTAAACAAGATAAAAACACACATAAATATATATATATATATATATATATATATATATATATATATATATATATATGGTAAATTTACATTAAAATTAAATATACAGTATAGACCCTAGGCCAGACTCCAAACAAAAAACACTATGGAATGAGCATCATCTGTCTTTTTATCCTTTTTTCAGCACGATGCTCCCTTCGTTTTATTCCTTTTATCCACAGGCCTGGATTTCTGAATGAACTGATGAAAGATTGATGGATTCAGGTGAACAATACTTTGTGGACTTGTTCTCTTGTCGGTCCACTGTGGACCCACCCTGCACAAACCTATGCCTTTTAAATTGTCCCTCTTCATTTACCTGACTGAACCATTATTCCCTCATTCCCAGCCTAATATTACTAAAGTCTAGGACAAGGGTGAGAGATAGCTCCAAGTGGACCATAACAGGTGACTGGGAGAAGATACATGTAGTTTATATCCTATGCTTTCACATATTTCATATCCTCAAACCTGGTTACGTTTGGCAAATCTATTTAATGTTCTCAAAGAGTTACCTTTAATTCTATCCCTAACATCCCCGGTCTTATCCCTTTGCTCCATCCATCCATGTCCTTTTGCCCTTACATACAATACTGAACATACAGTAGCCTTACTAACCTTAGGCTGTTTGCATTTAGACTTCTGCCTGAGTGCAGAAGAGTCATACTGTTCTGTCCCATGCTTATATCTCCATTTAATGATACATGCTTGAATAAATCGTAACACTGTTTTGTATGTTCGACATAACTGCAAATTATTTTAATTTTATAGAATAGAATGTAGCATGAAGACAACCAAATGAGCCTGGTTTAAGTATCCACATTGGCAATAACCAACCCTGGTAAAGCCCTTGAAGAAGGACTTTGAATATGTAAAAATTAACTCAAAAACTGAAACTGAAAAAAAGAATAATATCACCATTTTCACATCTTCAACAGACAAATCTAATGGTACCCTAAGACTTTTGCACAGTACTGTATAAGACATGCTTTCTCAGGTTTTCATACTTGGAATGCCTCATGTAATAAAACAAAATATAAGCTAGAGGGTTTTGACAGAAATTAGTCCTCTAATATAATTGATATTGCAGCAATATTTGCACTGTGAAGGTTAAATCTGAGATTTGTGTCGAAAGTGGTTAAAGGTGAAAGGTGAAAGGTGAAAAAGGTGTGAGGATCTACAATCTCACAGAAGAAACACTGTTATAAAAATACAAGAAATCACTGACAAACAAGGAGGAAACTAGA
The DNA here is from genome assembly GCA_034779795.1 of Ctenopoma multispine. Lineage (NCBI taxonomy): Eukaryota > Metazoa > Chordata > Actinopteri > Anabantiformes > Anabantidae > Ctenopoma > Ctenopoma multispine. Next base: position 12,636,386 of record JAUYWH010000005.1, on the reverse strand, counting down.
CTTCAAATTTTTTTTCTTCAGTTGTTTAGAGGCATCCTGGCATTTATAGTGTGTATGCTCAAGCATAACATTGCCTATTCCTGATCGCTTTCAAGCTCATGTTTCTGCTCTTATTGTGGGGGAGCTGGCAAAAGCTCTTTTTTTTTTATTATTTTGCTATGTTTTTCACTGATTAAAGCGTCCCAGACGGCTTGTCCTAAAAACTTTGTTCAAACTTCAAAACTTGCATCTTCTTTAGGTGACGCAGGCTGTTACTTTTCATCTCTTATACTTTGTTATTTTATTCATTGTGTTAAAATTTCTCTCCCAAAACTCCCCCAAATCAGAGATGGCCTGTATTTGTAAATCGCCACTAAATCCTAATTTGTTTTGAATTACCTTCCTTTTTTTGTCACTTTTTTTTCTTCAGTATGTACCTCTTTGACAACTTCTAGATTTTCTCAGCTTTTTATTTTCTCAGCTGGAATTTCCGTGTTAGAAGACATTAATGACACATTAATGAAGTGCAGGTGTGTGTGTGTGTGTGTGTGTGTGTGTGTGTGTGTGTGTGTGTCTTTGTGTGTGTTTACTAACACTCAGTGTCTGTGTGCCTGGTAATCTATTATATTAGTACTTTCTGTAATCCATTACATTGGTACTGACCTGCTATTACTACTCTGTAGCTGATACCACTACCACCCCAATCGTGTCTACTGACTTTAACAGTACTTCTGTCAATACTCCATTGTCTCAGACACACTAGTCTACAAATAGACATACACAAACACAACTCAATCACTACATGTTCCTATACATGACTCAGCATTTCTATTCACTGTAGTTGTTTATGGACCTTTACACACAACACACAAAAGGAGTCTAATTTTCAAAATACGAGCCTTTTTGTGAAAAATCTATAAAATAGGTTGAAAGTGAGTTGCATATTTACAAAAACAGCATTAGTTAGCAAAATTATGTCTTTCATTTGTCATTCATCTTTTTTGGTCAACTTTGGCTCTTTGTAATTTTTTATTTTTTTGTCTTTGTGAACTTTTTTTCAACTTCCACTTTTGTCAATGTTTTGTCTTTGTGTACTTTTCTTCTTTTGTCAACTTTTCTTCTTTTTCAGTCACCTTTGTGTAAATTATTTTTCTTTGTCAACTTTTTTTGTCACCTTTTTGTAACTTGGCAACAAACCAGATCCCCCATGCGATTTCTCGAGAAATTACTAAATGTAGTTTGTCTTACAGAGACATAGGGCAAAATTTTCTATTCTACTGTCACTATAACCAATTTGTGTCCAGACAGACCATACTGCTTATTGTGTGTAGGTTTATGGCTCTTTGTGGAGTAGTCATTTCTTATTTTGATAAAGTCTTTCTATGTCTCTAAAGGAATCATATATGCCTTGTAGATGACCCACTACACTTCACCAAATAACATTAATAATGTTTACAAATGATCCATATGTGTTTTTCTTCAGATAAGATATGACTAAAAGATAATGTCACAATAGATGAGATTTGAGATTTAAATGTGGCACAGTCAAGTCAGTTCTTACAGTCGTGGGTAGGCACCACTTCAAATCTCAGTTCTCTGATTTCTATTTCAGGGTTCAGTGCCTTGATCACAGATACTTTGACTCTGGCAGTTGATGGAAAGGCGAGCATTCACTCACCCCACCCACACTGCCCAGTCAGTTCAGAAACTCAAACTGATGGCCCTTTGGTCACAAGCTTGCTTTTTGTAACCTGCAGGCCACACACAAATCTAACAAGGTGATAGAGTTTAGAACTCTAACATAGCTTAGCTCTTTTACCAAATTCTTCTTAGCAAACCTCTTCCTCCTCTGTATTCCTAGCTTCCTACACACTCTTTCCCATTATTATAGAAGGTTGTTAAAATCCGACCTCTCACTCTTTCTTTCTGCCAGCCTGCCACCATCATCGCTGCAGGCTTATTGCACTCTAGATTGGCTCTCTGGTCTATTCCACAGTTAAAGGCTGCTACAACTGGGGACTTGTGCATTCCAACTCAGGCAGTCAGTGGGCCTTAAACTGCACTCTGCTCTCCTCTCCTCTGGCCTGCTCTCCAGTGGGCTACTCAGCCCAAAAGGAATCGCTTAAATAAAGGGCTGTAATAATGGGACCTGCTAATGCCAGGCCCTCAGGCAGTCTACTGCACAATAAGTGTTGAAAACCTGCTTTGTACAATATTGGCGTATGTAGGCTGACTCCAGAGAGGCAGAAAAGGCATGTGCAATGCCAGTAGAAGGTGTGTGTGATCTGAAAACTGTGCATGCATGTCCATGTTACGTTTTTCAGTGTGTGTGGTTAAGTGTTGGCATCTATTACTAACAAATGGCTGATGTTCACATTGACTTGATTATACAAATGTGACAAAATACACTGTGATGTGATATTAAAATAAAAATAACAAAAGATTTATATTTGTAATAAAAATAAGATTCTGGGAGAATGTCCTATGGACAGATGAGACACAAATGGAACTTTTTGCCAAGGCACACCAGCCCTATATTCACACACGGAAAAATGAAGCATATCAAGAAAACAACACCGTCCCTACTGTAAAACAGGGAGGAGGCTCTGTTATGTTCTGGGGCTGCTTTGCTGCATCTAGCACAGGGTGTCTTGAATCTGAGCAGGGTACAATGAAATCTCAAGACTGTCAAGTGATTCTAGAGAGAAATGTGATGGCCAGTGTCAGAAAGCTTGGTCTCAGATGCAGGTTATGGGTCTTGCAACAGGACAATAACCCAAAACACACAGCTAAAAACACCCAAGAATGGCAAAGAGGAAAACATTGGACTATTCTAAAGTGGTCTTCTATGAGCCCTGAGCTTAATTCTATTGAGCATCTTGGAAGAAGTTGAAACATGCGGTCTGGAAAAGGCGCCCTTCAAACTGGAAACAACTGGATTGGTTTGCTCATGATGAGTGGGCCAAAATAGTTGTTGGAACTATGACTTTGTCACCACCCCATACAATAATCATTCACATACTTTTACAGCATACACCCTTGAGGTAAATTTTATCTTCAAATTATCTTGAATTTTCACCTTAAGTAAAACAACAGGGTAGAGCTGTTGATGACTTAAGAAAGTTACAAAAATATAGCTGCTTCAGTTGTAGACATGGTTCAGAGACACCTGTTCTCAGCGCCGCAATAACTGCTTTATCTGAATAAACTTCTGAATAAAGTCTCTAATCCGACCTCCACCTCCATTTTCAGTAGTTGATCCCACCCAAAGTCTGAATGAAGAGTTTGCCCTTGGTGTGCAATATGTCAGAAAGATTTTATGAGTAAAGCACAGTGACAAATACGCACTCCAGAGTTTTTCTGGAGTGTTTTTTTTTTGTATTTTTCCCATAGGAACACTGCCTTCAGTGATGATAATTAGTTTTATCGTGGTAAAAACATCAAATATACCTGGCTGATATGACCGCATCAATTAACCCCATTCATTTAAATTCTTTCAAACCAATTTAGACACATCTCTAGATGAGAAAGTGTTGGATTAAAATAGTTAATTTAAATGCTAAATCTTTTCCTCTAATTTTGTGCATTTGATGTTATAGACTTTGATTTTCATTTTTAGGATTTTGTTTGCTCTTCATGATAAAATCCCTGACTCAGCGATTAAGAGAGTGGTCATGAGTGTAGAGATTGAAAGATTAAGTGGCATTAACAAATACAAAGCATTAAATCTAAAACATGAAATGCCTTTTCTGTTTTCGCTTTCATAACATCTTTTTGGGGGGTTCACGATTCAGCCAAGGATACATAGGACATTACACATTGACAGATTCTGCTGTGAATCACACAGCAGTTCTTGGCTGCTGCATTGGTATGCCTAATTTAGCATCCATGTTTTTGCTGCTGTAAAGGCACAAGGTGTACAGTTGTGAACAACTGTTTTTACAATGAACCGTTTTTAAACTAAAAAGATAATGCCAGGAATAAGATGGGAAGATGAGAGAAGCACAACTTTTCATTGATCCTACTCCCTGAAAGCCATGAAAGAAGCATCTACATGCGGTAGTATGTATGTGTCAAGCATTCACACTGTTGTCTGTTTGTGTACCTGCGGTGCTTCTTGAGAAGCAATCTGTCCATGTAGGTAAGGCTGTTTTCTGTGAACTCCACCATGACAGGTATCTTCCCTACTCCCCTTCCACTTACTTGTCCTTGAGCTCCTCTGTCTGGAGGGAGGTCAACCTGGGTCGCTATAGCTGACACTGATACTGCAGAAATGTGGGAAGGAAGAGATTACATTAGTGAAAAGTTAAGGTAAAGAGAGGAAAAAAGAAGACAAAAAAACATCATCCGCCAGATTCTTAACACCTTCCTCAAAACACCTCCCCTCAAAAAGTGAGAAAACACCCTGTCAATACACCAAGAGTGCCAAAATACAAACAGACAGGAGAGAGCCCCCTGGGAATAAGAAAAAGGTGTACACAATACAAGAGGTACATAGTGAGCACATGAGAGCAAAGGAAAGATAGAGGTAAGAAAGAGAAATGTTATGATTGTACTCCAGATACTCTGGCAGTCCACAGTGACAGCTTTAAATTGGGCCTGGGTGCCATTGGCCTGACAAAAATAATTAGCGCTGGTGGGGCTAGCAGCAATTTGCAGAGCAGAGTGAAGTGAGAGAGATGCAGGGTCTGTCTGAGCAGTAAAGCAGAGAAAATAGGAAGCCTTATAAAAAAGCACAAACATCTAGACACATACACACAGAACTTGGAATAATAGCACTAATAATACACACCCAGATAAACCACACACACAACTTTTTTGCACATGTTCACATGTAGAGACAGTGTGTGCAAAAAAGCATAAAAATAACCTGGTGCAGTAGACCTTGTACTCATATACTTACAGTTGTAACGATTAGTGCTGTGGTGGGGAGTAGGGCAACCACTAACACTCCACTCATTATCGCAATATGCAACAGCCATGCATTACCCTACTACAGCAGTAAGCATTTTCTATAAGGTCTTAACAGATCAGAGAACAGACAGGAAAAGGGAGAGTAGAAGATGGGAAGGAAGGAGGGGTGAGAAGAGCTATAAAGAGAAGGAGGCTATGGGCACGCAAGAAAAATATGAAAAAAAAAAAATTACATATTCATGACACATGATAGCCATAATTATTTTAGATGGTAAGAATTGCTTAAATATTAAAAGTTTAAAGTACTATATACATTATACTATATACTGTATATATAGTGTGCCGGTGGATGCTTGCCAATAAGTAAAGGATGGTCTTTCAAACTAACAGGCTACATTGTTATAACATAAGACCCTTATCTTGTCTGCATGTATCTTTATTCTAGCCTCCATGTCTATTTAGCTCACCCGGTCGGACAGGTATCCACATTACACCCTCACTTGTAGGTTCTCCTGTTGTATCACTCTTCTCTCCTTTCCACTGTCTGAGAGCCTCCTGAAAAGATCTTGCAGACTCCTCCTCATTGTACTCTCCTCTAAATAGAGACATGGGAATTTTCTCCTCATCCTTCCTTCTCAGCACCTTTTCAGTCACTTCCAGTTTCTTCTCCTCACCCTGATTGATAACCAGTACCTGTAACAAAGGTATTATCCCCTGATTTTAGTTATGGTAATAGTAAAAATGTGATGTTAGCTCTAATCTACTGGCATACCATTTACAGCATGTGGGACTTGCTGAATGAATTTAGCAGACATCTGCATAAAATGAATTAGATTTATTTTTCAGACTAATGTTTTTCAGAAGTATTTTAAAATGATTCATTACAATATATGTAAGCATTACACTAAACAAATAAAAATCTAAATCCAGTAGGCTGTCAGGGTAATCTTCTCATGACAAGCTTCTAAATTATTAATTCACAATTATACATTAACTCTCAAACCATAAATCCACTGTGGTGGGACCAATAGACAGTTTATCCTCTGTGATCATCACTTTGTTATTTGTTTCACTTTCAAATATGAAATACAATTATAAAATAATTAGTTGCATTGTACATATTACACAGTGTTTTTATATTTTTACATAGCCTAATTGCTAATTACCAAGATTGAAAAAGTATTAACTTCCCTGTAATACCAAGCAGGTGCTCCATATGAACATATGGACCATATCTGAACATATAAGTTGACAGTAGTCTCATATGAACGGTATTTTGATCTCAATAGTTTCAGATCTCAACTGTTCAAAATGACCGCTGTGTGAATAAGGTCAACTGAGCTGTGTGGTGTAAAGAGTCTGAAATGTCAACCTAACTGTTTTTGCCAAACCTAGACTGTCAGGGGTCATTTTTCAGTCCAAAGGTACATGCAGTTCACAAGCCTGCCTGTAGATACATCCTGTGGATATACAGCCAATTAGGGTTTGTATGAAGTCTTTTCAATTGACTCACAGAGTGCTGAGGTAAAACTCACACAGTGCAGAAGCTTGTTTGACATGTTTCTGTCATACTGTCACAGCAAGTGAACTATGAACAGAGAAATATTTCATTCCAAATGGATCAATAAACATTAAAAAAAATATTTTTTTCACAAACTTACTGTTGGTAAAAAAGAATTAAGCACTTTTTATGGTCTCTCTTTACACTTAAAAATCATATACAACTTACGTGAAGATTTTTTTTAAAATAAACAAGCAATTTCACAAATTGACCTGTTATGTGCTACCATGAGACTTTGGCCTAATTGTCATTTCAGTTCCACACAATGCAATGCACCTTGTCGATTGGCACCAGAATGGTTCCTATTGTGTTATCCAGTGTAAAGGTGTGTGTATTGTGTGTATTGCATATGATAGATTAAGTGAGTCAGTTTTTCTCCACATAAATTTTCATTTTAACTCAGCTACTGATCATTTACAAATATAGTAGCATGTATGACAAAGAAGTTAAGTGCTATAAGCAATAGTAGATGCTTCCACCTACCTGGTTGGGTTCAGGATGAAATGGCATAGGTTTTGCCACATCCTCTGTTCCTTTTCCTGAGCTCTGATCACATTTTCTGGTTGTGAAGGTGTGATGGCATTGTGGATGGGATTTGAAATAGGGACTGGGAATAAGATTTGTAAATGTACTGGGATATAAGCTGTGGTCTATCTGTTTCTGGAAGGAGCTGATAACATCCAGAGTGCTCACATGGGTATGTAAGTCTGTCTGTAAAAAAAAAAACAAAAAAAACAATTCCAGCAAATGAAATCAGATCAGAATTGCAGACAGCACATTTTAAAAGACGTGTGACAAATGTTATATTGCATAAAAGCAGGGGTGATACTGCATAAAGCAGTGAATATGTCAGCAATTAATCAAAGTAAATGAAAAGACTAGAAATTGTTCCACAATATAATCGTATACTACATTTGTGGGTTTTAACCTCAGCAGCCCATAATTCAGGTAAGTTTCATAATATCTACTGGGTTCTTGCAGGATTGCTCAATCTTCAGTTTAATGATTCAATTATCATCAAAAACACAAAAGCAACACTGACATAGACAAACAACATTGTCTAAATTTAGATCAGAGATGAATCAGTCAAAACTTTTCCATTAATAAAGTAAGGAGGACATACAGTTCTAAACTAACAAGACGGCAATGACTTAAGGTCACCGTCGACAGCTGTCATTAAGTCCATTTAGAGGGTAACCTAATCATGGTAAGTGCTTATCCTTACATCACTGGCATAACCTTAAATGTCACAACAATGAACTCAGGTTTACAGAGTTAATATATGCACCTTTATTTTATTTAACTAAAGATATTTAACCAAACATCACAAATTGCCAGAAAGACACTGGTAATGTACGTCACACCACACTTCATGTCAAATGAACAATAAATTCATTATTTACCACTGACCAATAGGGCTGCTGAGCTTAACCTAACTGTTATCCTGCCCTTGAAGATGTATAACAGAAACACAGAAATAAATGGAGTGTAATGGAAATGCAGAACAGAAAGCTTGAGGAAGACTGATTAAGAGATGAAGATATGGTAGGAAACTACAGGATAATTTAGGTGATTTTATTATAGGTTTTATTTCTGGTTTTCAACTGTTTAATTCTTATGTCTAAACAAAACATAATGGCATTTAATTTCATGGGAGCTTATAGTGTAGCTCTTTTGTCTGTTTTTTGCCTTTGGGTTTCAGTTGTGGTCATCTATAATAATAACAATAAATTACGCTACAACAAAAAATAAATAATTAAAGAAAAAGTGCAATGAAAACTTATTTCTACTGGGAATTTTTGAAACCATTCCATTTTCTTTCACAGACATCCAATCATAGATGACTATGTCTATGTCTATGCGTCGAAGCAGTTGACAATATACTGTATATGAAAAATATTTCTATCTTTGTCAGTAGGCAATAGTAAGTGGGGAACTGGTTTATGGTATTTATAGGAAACAACAAAAGCTGTGTCAATGTGAAAGATATAAGGCTTACTTTCCCTAAGTACAGCTTCACTGACGTGAAAACTGTCTTTACAAAATCAAGTTAGTCCGTGATCTAGTCGATCTAGTGGTTAAACTACTCTCCATTATCATGGTCCTAAGATGTGTTTTCAGCCACTGACAGTTGGAGAAAATGCACTCTTCTTTAACGTGGCATGGTGACTATTAGATGCAGACAGAAATGAATAAGTAGGACAATTTGAAAGACAGAATGTGTTTTTTACTATACAATTAATATCTTTTATCATTTGAATCTGAGGTTACCATTCAGAATAAGAAGCAAGGCCTTGTATGTCCTGATAAAACCTGGTGAAAGTGATTTTTATGGCTCTTAAGTTATTTCATTTAAATAACTGCAAAGTTGTGCTTTAACAAAACCTTGTCATCAGAGAGAGATGAGTTAACAACCTTCCTGTTTCCACAATCTATGATACACTATCATTATGTTGACACGGATAGAGGATTTGATGGATCACTGATAGCAGCCAACAGTATAATGTCAATGGCTCTTTAAAAGCTCACAGATCAAACCGGCAGCTTAACTTTCTTCTGATATGATCAACCACCTGATAAAACTGCATCCAGGAGTACTCTTCTGGATTTGTGGAGCTTGACTGTCATCATGGCAACAGTGTGTAACATGGATAAATGCAGTACTGTAATCACAGGTATACAGTCGCCTCGGATATCTGGCTTCACTTTTTACACATTTTACTATGTAATTTCAAATGAAAAAAATCATCAGCACACAATAATTATTACTAGCAGAGAGAAATTTAAAAATCAAAAACTAATTTCTCATTTACAAGAATTGACAACTCAATACTATGTCGGAGCCCATTTAGCACTACTTACAGCTTCAGGTTTTCTTGGATAAGTGTCAAGGACAAGTTTCTCACACCTGAATTCTTTAACTTCTTCAGAGAACCAGCCATCATTCCAAAACACTCAAAGACTTGTCCTGAAGCCACTTCAAGGTTAACTTGGCTGTATTCTTCACATTATTGTTGTGCTGAAAGGTGAACCATTACCCCTGTCTCAGGTCTTGTGGCTTCTCTGTATTTGGCTGGATTCATCCTTCTTTCAGTTCTGCTCAGTTTCAGCCTCCCTGTGTCATTAAGAGACCTATGGCATGATGATGCCACTACAATGAACAGAAAGTTTTTATTTTTTAATTTAAAAAAATGTTTTTCCTTTGTCATTATATGTTATTGTGTGAATTATGTAAATACAGTAAAAAGGTAAAGAGCAGTGAATACTGTGATTGTGAGTTATAATACTTTCTCTGCTATTAGCCTTTGAAACAAGCCTGGTAGCACCCTTAAAGAAAAAGTAAAAGTTTGACCGGATGTTACAGGAATAAAATAACCTGTACATCAAGGGGCACTGCTCAACCTAATCACAGTCACATAAGAAGTGTCATTTGGTAGGCTTACAGTTCTTTCACACAAACCTACTGTAGGAACAGGTTAATGTTTTTTCTGTTGTTGTGGTGTTTGCTAAATTGACTTTGGATTGGTTTCATCTCACCATCATTGCGTGATAACCTAAGGCATGTGAGTTATCCACAGTAGTACTGTTAAATGAAAACAACTGTTATGGCACATTAAGCCACATTATTTTATCAGATGCTGCATTAATTAATGTTGGACTAATCTGAATTACAGACCTCCCTGCATACAGTGCATTACACATTCAATGCTACCATAATCATAGTGGGAAAGGAAATCATCACACATATTACCATCAATATTTATGTACTGCAGGGCAATCCCTACTATGGCAGCTCCTGGATTATGTTTAGCAGTTGAACTTGTACCTTGCCTTTTTAGGGGGCAAGGAAAAACAGAATTTTTCCTCCCCTGGGACTTCCACACATACTAGTGATGCAGGGCAGGCTTTATACTTCTCATGATCAGCCTTTGTCTCTCCTCACGAACACAGTAGAAAGTAAATGCTTGCAGTCATAACCCTTTGCCTTATTTTTGCTGCTATGCTACAGCATGGTTTCAGGTACTAAAACTACTAAAAGGAGATGAGTATACAAGTAAAAGACATTTTTTGAAAACCTTTTGATATAATCAGCCAATAACTTCAAATTTATTTATTTTCATGAATGAATTAATTAAATTCTTCAATTATTTAAATACATTGTGTGTAAGGGAAAGAAAGGGGCATATGGGCAGAGAAAGAGAGACAAAAAAAGATGTGTGAGAACAATGGGATTTCATAACATTAAATTATCTTAATTGAGTATGCTAATGACAATTTATGCTGTATGACTAAAAATTACTTGGCATTATATGAATTGTTTTGATACAGCGTACTACACCCATCTGGTACTCCACACAAATTACTACGGGCTAAACCAAATACCAAGAAAGCTTAGCAAACATCAATTGAACCAGGTCTGTGTGAGAGGCTGGACACACAAACTGACGAGGTACTGATGAAACACAGCTTGCTGATGAAATTAATATTCTTTTAGTCTTTCAGTCTAAGATTCTGTCTCTGCCTAACTCATTTTTTCCAAGGCAAATGAAAGAGGATTAGCAGAGGAGAGAGAGACATGCCTGCGTCAGCTGCATGTGTATAATCCCCAGTCTTTATGTCCTGCCAAAATACACAGTTTTGTGTGTGTGATCGAATGAGAGTATGCATGTGTGTCTGTATGAAACTGTGAGTGAGCTTCCATCCATGCATCACTGGGGACTGCAGTGAGGAGGAGAGATGAACACTGAAGCAATATACAGACTGGAAGAAATGTCTTGTGTAGATTTGATGTGTGTAGTTTTTGTACTCTGAGAGTATATCCCTTTGTTTTACCAAGTTGCCTTATACATGCATGTCCATATTTAATACAATAAATTTGTGTTTTTAGTGTCAACTTGGCAAAAGAACTTTTTAGTAGTTTGCTTAAAATTTCCATCTCTAGTGACACACAAACATACACATTTTGCCGTGAAAACCAAATAAACAAACATAAAGGATATGTGCTTAATGTCCCATACTGTCTACTAATTTCATGTGATTTTCATTTAGTGTTGTGGTCAGCATCTGAACTTCCTGTTTTGTTTTGTAATCTACAATCACTTTCCTTCTGGTCTTTGCCTTGTTCCAGCCCACTTCTGATTTCACCTATGCCTCTCCCTATATAAGCAGCACCACTCACACTCAGTTTGCCAGATTGTCTGCTTTCTTTTTTAAACAACTCTCTTGCCTGATTACCTGCTTTGCTAAATTCTGCGAATTTTTGGACCTTTGTCTGTTTTTGACCTGCTTCTGCCTCCACCTACTCATCAGTATTCTAAGTCTGATTCTGCTCTTCTGATCTGCCTAGGGCCCCTGTTCTGTCTGTCTGTCTTCTATCTGTTTTGGACATCTGATGTTTTAGGATTTTTTGGAATGTGGACTGTTATTAAATGTGGAATGTTGTTTTCTGTTTTCTCTGCATCTCTATGCATTGTTTTGGACCTAGATTTGGACTTGGATTTTGTCTCTGTTATCTGCAATTAGGGAGATTAGAGAAGAGAGGCTGTCCGGTGTTCTGTGTGTGTCTGTTTCACAATGCTCTCTCCAGTGGCCATGCGGGAAATGTCAACCATGGAGGCTGCAATCTTGTCACCACGGATGGGTCCACAATCTTTTGATCACCTCACTCCTGGCTGTCTGGCTTCCTGCCAGGCTTGAGTCACCACTCCCCTTCCCATCTACAAGTAAGGTATATTAACAGCCTTTCCTCACCTTCTGAGAAGCTTAGGCCTGACTTGCATGCAAACCTGTCTGGTCATCCTCTGCCTTTCCTGACTGCCATGACTGCCGTGTCTCCTCAGGACATGTTAGGAGGTCAGTTGGTTCAAAGCAGAGAAATGTGAGTTCCAATCCCCCACCGAGCCATTCTTGAGCTTTATTCCCTCCACTGGGAACATCAAAATGGACCCAGAAAAGGATGATGCTCTGCATTCTTCTCTGGGTGTCTTTCACCCACTGAAAACAGCTATGACATAGGAAATCGAGAGTTGCTTGCTATGGAGCTGGCTGTGGAAGAGGGGCATCACTTGTTACCTTGAGTACCTCCTTTCAGCCGAATCAAACTCTCACAAACCCCTGACCAGGAAGAAGAGTCAGACATCATCCTACCTGCTTTCTCTACCTGGGAGCCTCCCACTTGGGTATTGAGGAGGTGCCCTGATGACAAACTGTACATCCCAGATAATCTGAGGTCCAAAGTCCTAGATTGGTGTAACTCTTCTCGTCTGTCCTGTCATGCTGGTATCACCAGAACCACTTGTGTGGTACAGCAGTGCTTCTGCTGGCCAAGTCTTAAAGGTGAGGTCAATGAGTTTGTCTCTGCTTGCCTGCTCTAAATCTTGCAAGAAGAATACCAGTGTCCTCCTGCACCTGCTGCCCATTCCCAGATGCCCAGGGACGCGGGCAACAATTTGTTGCAAGGTCCTGGGCAGATTTCTGCAGATTACTGGGCATTTCAGTCAACTTGTCATTTGGATTCCATCCTCAGACCAACAGCCAGAAAGAGCAGTTTAACCAGGAGTTTGAGAGCAGTCCTTGCCTCATCTGCTCCTGGGACACATCATCTTTAGCAGAAAATGTGGATGGGTTGAGTATGTCCACAACTCTCTGCCATCATCTGTCACGAGGTTGACGTCTTTCCAGGCTGTGTATGGGTATCAGTCACCCCCTGTTCTTCAACAGGGGTGACTGGGCTGAAGCATAAGTCCCTTCTGCCTGGCGTGGAGGAGAGTGGATTAGACTCTGATTCAATCGGTCAGTGACTACAAGAAATGGGCCACTCAGAGTTGCGTTCCATCTCCCAAGTAAATAGTCAGATAGAAGGTGTGGCTCTCCATAGCCGACCTGCCCTGTGCATGGAGAACAGGAAGCTCAGGATCCATCCTATCTTTAATTTTTTTCCTAATTAAGTCTACTGTTTAGGGTAACACCTGTCTGGCTTCCCGCCCTGTTTGAGTCACCACTCCCTTTCCCCATCTACAAGGAAGGTTTAATACCTCACCTTTGGAGCATAATACTGACTTACCTGCAAGCGCACCTCCGCCTTTCCTGACTGCCATAATTACCTTTGTTTCCTCCTCAGATCACACTCAAACGCCACATGTCAGTCAGAAGGTTCCAGCCTTGCAGTGGCTTAACTCCATCTTGACTCCACGTTTTTCCCATTTCTCTTAAGCCCAATTTACATGATAATATATTCTCATTACAAGTGCTTGGTGTAGTGCTTGATGTAGCTTTGGATAAATGAGTTTCCCCTAAAATAAATGCTTTCCAGACAAATTTTTTTTAATTGGCCATTGCTTCATTAATGCAGTCCATTTTTTGTGCGTGTGTGTATGTATGTACTGTATGTGTGTAGGATAACGGGGCTTATGTCCTGTATTATCAGCAAACATTAATACACACTAAAGAAGCTGACAGTTGCAGGTTGTGTGCTTGCAGATGTGTCACATTTTTTATGGTAATGTATCCAAAAGGTATTACATTAAATTACGAATGTATACTCTAGTGTAATATTAAGTATCAACATACACTATAAATCTAAAAATTACAAGTAATTCTAGCAGACGGATCAACGGTTTGCTTCTGTTTATTTATTTATTGTGATTAATTTAATAAATGGAGATCCAAATTATAATCTTCTATCACTTGTGAGTATTTACTGCTATTCACTATTATACAAGTTAAAAGACATATTGTATTCTAGGCACATGTGATGCATACCTTTTACATTTTGTGGATTCAACACAAGTGAGTTGGCTTAATTAATTAACTCTCTGCCACTGACCTACTCTTGTTGCTCTCTTTGACTGAAGACTGCTGTTCCTTAGGTTCACTGCTACATGAGGCCTGTTCCCTGTCTTAATGTGAGCACGTGATTGGTGTGACTGTGTGACTAAAAGTAACCAGAATGACCTTTAGTGATTAAGGCATTTGCTAATGAGGGTCATCCATTTTGTTATCGGGGAGAAGAACACAGCACAACACACAGACTCACACATAAACGTACAGTGCAGTTTTTTCTAGTTAATTGTGTGTGTGTGTGTGCACACAAAAGGGAGATGGGGTGCAGAAGAAGAAAAAGGGAAGGTTGAGATAAGTAAATACTATAGTCAGAGATGCAAAAGAATGAATGAGTGAACCAAAAAGAGAATGGGATCAAAATAGATGTTATTGAAAATATCTCCGAAAAAGAAAGAAAGACAGACAGAAACAGAAAGACAGGAACACAGAGGACAAGATACAGATTTGGCACATGGCACCGGGCTTACCTGAATGGGGATCATTCTATGGAGCTTCAGTGCCCCCTTCTGGTGAAACTTGGCAAAGCAGCTAATGCAGTAGTTCTCTGTGCATTCAGCACACATCTACAACAGAGATACATAGTGCAGTTAATGTGTGTGTGTATGTGAAAGAGATGGATATGGATATAAATGTCTTAGAGAAGCTAATTTGATAAGTGTGACTATATATGTACAGTACAATAAATACATGTGTACATGAGTCACAAGCAGAACCTTTTTAAATTCAAAGCAATATACTGTTTCCTTTCTTCTAACCTCAACCTTGCCAAACAAACATTGACAGGAGGGATAAATATTGAAATGGATTGTCTGGCAGGCTTCTGTAAGGTGTGAGTCTGTGTGTGTGAGGGAAAAAGGGAGAGAGAAAAAAAACATTTGGATGGAGTGCCTCGGTGTGCATGTATTGTGCTAGGTGTGTGCTTGCGTATGCGAGTATGTGTGAGTGAATGCATCTTAAGGGAGATCATTATCATTTCTATCTGCAAAAATCCAGACTTATTAGGGGGGAAAAGTCCTTGCATCAGCAGGACAGGGAGAAAAGCAAAGGCCAGGTGGATGGAGCACACAGATGAGGCCATGAGGAGTAGAGACACCAAATGAGAAGGTAGGATATTGGAAAGGGAGTATGGGGGGGAAAGAGCCAAGGCTTCTTAAAATTCAAGAAACTACAAATAGCTAAGACAAACAGCCATCATTCATTTGGAGCCCTTCATTTGGCATGCAGGCTTATTTTTTGTTGAACTCAGAAAGTAAAGTTCAGTGCATTCTCTGTAGGAGCAATACAAATTTTCCTTGCCAAATTCTATCAGCAGATTCACCTTGTGCCTATTACTTCACTGTTTTATATCATACTCTCCCCCTTACACATCTTAATTTATTTATTATTATTTATGTGTTACATATTGAGCTCAATGTTTTCCAGTGTCTGTGTGCATGCATATATGCAAGCCTTCAGTTGCAACATTGTCCTTTAATGGTCCCATAAAACAGGGCTTCATTTCCAGTCTCAGGTCTGA
Source organism: Ctenopoma multispine (assembly GCA_034779795.1). Classification (NCBI taxonomy): domain Eukaryota; kingdom Metazoa; phylum Chordata; class Actinopteri; order Anabantiformes; family Anabantidae; genus Ctenopoma; species Ctenopoma multispine. Next base: position 12,620,574 of record JAUYWH010000005.1, on the reverse strand, counting down.
GAGGAAAATACAGCCACTCCCCAAGGACGAGGCATCCCTCTTAGGTTGCAAGTGGCCTGTACTCTTCACACGTCCTATTTGCCTCGTTTTCTCTGGAATATACAGTACACAGATAGGGGTGCAGCATATTTAAGTGTGCACATGTGATTGTGGTAAAGCCTATGCCAAAATGTGTGAACCATACCAACAACAAAAGAAAAAAAAAACCCTGATGTGTACTTATTTGTGTGTGCGTGTGTGTGTGTGTGCGTGTGTGTGTGTGTATTTCAGTGCTTAAGTGCAGTTCCAGGCAGAGAGGCAGAGACAGAGTCAAAACGCTTTCCATTATTGCCATCATTATAGGGCACAAGGGCTATCCAAAAAGTGTGTATGTGTATGAGTGGATTGTGTGTGCATTTAGCCTATGTGCTTGCCCAGAAGACTATAAGCACTGCCATTAAGCCCATCACTATGGGGCATGGGGGGCACTGGGCCCTTCATTGGACAATTCAGTGTCATCACCATCAAATGCACTATTACCACACTGCATTTTAACATGTGCTGCACTTAAAATAACTTGCACAACAAAAGAAGCAGAAAAATGGTGGCTGTCAGCTCAATCAGTTCGGCCCCTCCCTCTCCTTTATTCCCTCTATCAATCTCTCTCTCCCCATTTACTATCTCACCAACTCTCAGAAGCATCAGTTATTCAATACTAAACTCTGCTGGCTTCGCAGTCAGACATAGGATAGGAATTACACATGAGCAGCTGAGGATTTAGAAGGCGGGGATGTGATTTCCACAGTCCATTATACACACACACTCACACACACACACACACACACACACACACACTTCTCTCTCTCTCTCCCTCTTGTTCACACACACACAGTGGCAGAACACAGTCTTTCCTTCTAAACAGTAGTGGATGAAGAGCGAGAACGAATAAACAATGGTGCCCTCAGAGATCCCAAGTATCGATGAATGGATCCAGCTAAACTGTTATCAGTGCAAACACAAACACGCAGATAGACCAACAGATCGGACAGCGAAGGCACAGTGAGAGAGACGCAGGAATGGGAGCAAAAAAAATCTAAACATAACTGAGGGTGTAGAGAAAGAAATGCAGGAATCGCAATCGAACTAAGAGGAAAAGAGGAGACAATGTTTGGAACTATACAAGAAAGAAAGAAAGAAAGAAAGAAAGAAAGAAAGAAAGAAAGAAAGACATATGGGCAAATAATGCATGGAGCAATATGCAAGCGAGGGAGATAACAACTGATGCAGAAGGAAGAGAAAGAACTGAAATATAAAAAGAGAAAGAGGGCAGACAGGCTAGTAAAGGATCAGAAACAAATGAACAGATAGACAGATGAAGATTGATGTACAGTTTTCCTAGGAGTGTAGGTCAAGTTATTCGACTCTTAGTCTTTTAACCACACATTAATGTTTTTGTGTACATTTATAAGTGTAAAATATCATTTTCAATTCAGCCCATTAAGAGACGGAAAAACATTGTCAATTAGTGACATTTGATCCCTGAAAACAGGTAGACTGGAGAGCTTCACAAAGAATGCCCTCAGTGGAGTGGTGTTTGTATTTTTAAGTGAAAAGATGAGTTCTCCAAGCAGTAAGGAATACTAACATTACAATTACAATAATTTTAGCCATGCGGTGTATTTGTTTGTGTGCATACCAGTCCAGCTGTCTTGACTTCACACTGTCCACAGATTGTTCCCCTCAGCCTGTTTTTTCTTGTCGTTTGAAAACCAGTGGGAGAGGCTGGTGGTGGAGCCAATGGCACTGGAGGGGCTAAAAGAAAGTAAGACTACTGTTGGTAACACTTTTTAAAGGGATTCAATGTACTATTACTGAAATTTAAAAATCTATCATTGCCTAATCCACTTATAAAGTAGGGGCACAAAATAGGTGTCAGAAATAGAGTATAGTTTATTCTGATGTGCAAAAAACATTTACAATATATTTATACAACTATTTCAAAATTTCAGCCATCGCTGTGAAATGTTTGGGTCGATGCTCTGTAGCTGCTCTTTTATGCTAACATGTGGAGGTTATGAATAATTTCAATACAGGGTAGTATAAAAAAGGACCAGTGGTTTGGAATTGTTTTGTATCAGGTCTACATGTCTGTGAAGATTCTCAGTCATCCAGTTACCTTAAAGAAATTAGTCCAATTGCCACGACTCAATCTTCAGACATCAGGTCTACTTGTTACAGGTAACACATAGTTGAAGCCATTCGACTGTGAACTACTCACCTGTCAGTGGCTCATCCTTCAGCACCCGGATCTTTACTTTGCCTGCTGACATCTGTCGAAGTGGCAGGGAGAAACAAAACATGGGCAATGGGTTGTTTAAGTTCAGTTCCCTAACACTCCTGCATAGGCTATACTTGCTTGATGTGTGTATTTGTACTGTAGGTATATATTTCTGTATATACTTCAACTTTAAAAAAGGACTTGCTGCTTTTTAGTGCAAACTCAAAGACATTAGATGTTTTCCCATAAAAGATAATAACCTAATTTCTCTAATCAAGGGGCAGAGTGTAATCTCAAGTCTTCTATGTATACTTAAAAGGATACAGAAACATGGTGCATCCACAGTACATATGCAAACATAACATACATCTAACACAGTTCAGATTACCCTTAAGGTTACATAAATCAGAAGGGTATACTAGTGTAGTTTCCGGGTTATAATCAGTGTAAGCAAATACATAAGCAAGCACTATACATATCATAATCATCTAGGCTAGACTGACTTCAAGTTCAACCACAGCACAACACCAAAATAAAGGTGAGGTAATATACAAAGACAAATCAATACAGTAAATGTACAGTACACCCACAGATTTATGAATAAATTTTCTCTTTTACCTTTTGGAGTCTGTTCTCCTTGTTCTTCTTGGTGCTGTTTGTTAACGCATTGCTGTTAAAAGGACCGCATTGTCCAGACTTCCATCTAAAACCTCCCGAGTGCCTAAAAAAACAAAAAGACAATACAATCTTGAATTTGACAGGCATAATCTATCATAAATATCACATCTACAGTATTTTTTTAAAGAAGAGAAACAGTAGGTATTGTTCACTAATGACAAAATGTAGAAGTAATGTAATGTAGCACAAAATGTACCAAAACTATGGGGAGATATAAAACATAGAAGATTATTCATTAACAGCACTATTTAAAACAGGCACAGAAAAACACACTTTCACATTTTCTAATGCAAATCTCCATCAGTGTAGATTGATTTTTGGTATCCCTGTATATATAGATAAAGTAGACACACATGTAGATATATAGAGATAAACCTAGATCTAAATATACTATATAGGGTATAAAAGGTAAAGTATACTATACTTTGTGAATGGAGTTGATACACTCACTCGCTAATTTATTAGGCCACCTTATTTACATACGTAAATGAGAAGGACAAAACATTGAAAGCACCTCTTAATGCAATTACCAGCCAATATGACTTCTGGATAACTGGAAAAGCAGAACAAAACTATTCTGAAATTGCATTAGGACAGAAAGTTCAGCAAAAGTTGCAATCTAAATACCTTCCAAATCCTGTATTTACAAAAGGTTGAAAGTGAAAGCATTTTAACAAACACGGCAGGTTTTAGGTAAAGAAAAAACTAATGACACAGTAATTATTATAATTAGTATAATTTCATGTAATAATAATTATATCAGCATTAAAGAAGCATTAAAGCACCACATAACTAAACATAGCTTCTTCAGCCTAAATTCACAAAAATAAATAAAAGATAAATCACTTTGTTCTATTAAAAAGAAATGAGTGTTTAATCTATTACAACATTTGTCTGGAAGAAAAAAAGAAAAAAAGGCATTGCCATACATTCACAAAAGCTTTAGATTTATGTGAGAGATTTATGTGAGAGATTTATAGTGTTCTATGGGCATACATTATCATATTGCGTGACTCGGTCTAAGAACATGAAAGGCTACAGGAGTTATAGCTACTCACACATGGACACATACAGGCATAATTGGAGATGCAGATACAAAACCATGCGCACATGCATACATGCACATATACACAAACTCATGCAAGACACTCCTGTCAGCTGAAGAAAGTTGAGAGGGATCCTCATTTAGACATAAGTTATTCATGCTCATGTTGTTGAATTATTTATGCTATTTATGCTATTGTGATGTCTGGCTGTCTTTGAAAGAAGTTTATTTTGGATTGAGCTGGCAGCCTGTCAAGGCGCAGGAAGTCAGACTCTATTTGTGCGTCTGAGAATGTATCTCTCTCTGTATCTGCATGTGTGTGATGGCAAGAGTTCCCAAAACCCCTGACACCCTTGGTGTGTTGTGCTGACACTGAGGGTGGGTGTCAGGTAATCACCCTGGCGACATCACCTTAGCAACTGGACTGTCGCTGAGGGAGACAGTTGAGGCACACCCCTGTCGGTGCAGGATGACAGGGAGGCCCCTTAGGACAGGCAACGCAAGTGAGATAAAGTGTGTGTATTTGTGTATCTCTGTGGCAATAGCAAAGATCTCATTATGTAATGCACATAGACACACATTCAATTACAAACTTACTGTATATACCTATAATAATAGTGTTAAGTTGTTTTTAAAAACATACAGATATTATCACTTTTTCAGAGTCGATACGTTTCTGTCTTGCAAATGCATAGATAGATAGAAAAAGGGAATCTCAACTGTACCTCCAGCTAGAGGCAGATCTGGAGTCTGTAAGACATGTACTGTAGCCCAAAAAACAAAGCTACATTAAATCTGTGTTTTGGCAGGCCAAAACACAGAATAATACACTGGATTTGCCCCACGCCACCAGTCTGGCTTTATTATCGCCTGTGTATTTTTCGCAAACTGATTATTCAACAACTATGCTCAGTAAACTGATTTTGTCCAGCTATTCTTTTGATGCATACATGCGTGTGTGTAGCCTCACTCTAAGACAAAGATGAACAATTCATCTGCTCCAGGAACTCTGTGATCTAAAAGACAAGCAGACAGAGAAAAACAGAGCAGTGCATACGACTTACACACAATACAGTCCACAGTCTGAGCATAAATCACAGCTTGAAGATCTACAGTAAGGCCTTGTCAAAGATACACTTGCATGTTCTAGGATGATAAGACAGGTAACGGAAGAAGCTTAGAGAAAATCCAGATAACCTTCACATCATACACCAGCGTATCTGATTAACTGCAAATTCCCACCCTTGTTTGCTTTCTCCCGTGTCAATCAGAGAAGTGCTGATGAAAAAAAGGGTCTCCTCTTTTTCATTAGAGGTACCAATTAATTGATTCAAACTGTTAAGCTGGGTTTCACTTCTAACAGACGGCTGCATCACTCCACACAGCTTTAAAAAAGACACAATAGAAAATTGAAGCCTGCCAGGACATGTGTATTTGTTTCATTTAGTGCCTCATATTGTAATATTTTTTCATTAAAAAAAATCATACCAACAAACGTGGTGATGGTCTGGGGCTGCTTTGTAGAATCAGGGCCTAAACAACTTGCCATAATTGATGGAACCATGAATCCTGGGCTCTACCAGAAAATGCCATCAGTTTGTGTAAACTCAAGCGCACTTGGATTATGCAGCAGGACAATGAGCTGAAACACACAAGCAAGTCCACCTCTGAATGGCTCAACAAAAAAAACAAATTATTATTTTCGAGTGGCCTAGGCAAGGTCTGGACCTAAATTTGATTAAAAAGCTGTGACATACCTTAACAGGTCGTTCATGCTTAAGAGCTCTACAATGTAGCTGAATTAAAGCAAATCTGCAAGGAAAATGAGCCAACATTCCTTCACAGCATTGTGAAAAACTCATTGCTAGTTATTACAAAGACTTGATTGCAGTTGTTGCTGCCAAGGGTGTAACAACCAGGTACTAGGATTAGGGCGCAATTCTCTGTTAACACAGGGCCAGGCAGGTTTGGACAGCTTTTTTCCCTTAATGAATTAAATAATTGTTTTAAAACTGCATTTTATATTGTGTGATATTACAATTAGTTTGTTGAGCTGCATCATTTTAGTGTGACAAAATGAAAAGGGGGGCAAATATATGGATACACCTTAATAAAATGGTAATGGTTGGTGATATTAAAGTCCTGTTTGTGGCACATTAGTATATGTGAG
>JAUYWH010000005.1:12529995-12603460 GCA_034779795.1 Ctenopoma multispine | reverse complement strand
AAAGAAAGAAAGAAAGAAAGAAAGAAAGAAAGAAAGAAAGAAAGAAAGAAAGAAAGAAAGAAAGAAAGAAAGAACTTTTTTGTGAAAAAGTCACAGCATAGAAAGCTACAAATGAACGTACTGTACAGCAGGGGGTTAAGGTAAATCACAATCATCCTTTAGACAATGATGAATTGCAAATTTTGACTTGGGTCGAAGGTTTGACAGCAACACCGACTGTCTTGTTAAAGCTATGTTGAAATAAGATTATGTGTCATTCCATTTCTTTATTTTACCTCATTCTATTATATCCAACTCTAGGAAAGGTAGTGAGTGTGACAGTAAGTGCTGCGCAGGAATCTGGGTCAGACATGACATTTAATAACCAGGGAACAAGCTGATATTGTTTGATCACATCAGCCTATTGTTCTGCCATGGATTATAGAGACAAATGGTGGCATGAACAAGATTTAGAATAGACTATTTTCCCTCCAATGTTTCCAATTGTAAAACAATCTGCGTGGAAACACAGGTAAAATAAAACTCCAATACCTTTCACTGCTAGATTTTTTTTTTTCTGCTTGATCACTCTTGTGCACCCTCTCTCTCTCTCTCACTCTCACAAAACAGATTTTGCAGGTACATGCAGACACCTGCACATAAGTGCACGCACACAACCAGTCAGTGAGATGCACCTGTTGTGCCATCTAGAGGTTCTGTGTGGAACATGTTCTGGATTTATTGAACAACAGCGATAATAGTTACGGCTTGGAGGACGACTGTTGACTCGAGAGCTATCATTGTGATTTTCAACAAACAGATTGGGGAGGGGAGTGAAGTGGCCACCACGCACAGGAAGAGCTCAAACTCTTCTGGAAATGTGATTTGCACAATTTATCACAAATGACATGCCATTCATTTTTCATTCATTTGTTACAGACATGTTCATAAATTGCATATTTATAAACCTAAAGCGCAGGAGTTTGGCATCTGGAACTTTATCAAACTCCAGATTGATAAAATCATAAAACATGTGCATGAGTAGCAGCAAATTAGTCATGTTTACTTTTTTGCCAATTTGTGCGTCTCAGTGACTGTGTATGTGTATGTGTACCTGTGAGCAACTTCTGCATGTAAGACTGGGAGCTCTATGTACATAACAACAGTTTGTGACTAATGCCTCTGTTTATTTGCATGATATACTGTAACTATTTGCACCTGTCATTTTCTGTTTATATATATAATATAGTTTATAGTTTTTTTCATTACATCACAGTAAGCATGATAGGAGATGAAATGAGTTAAGGTTTTGTGAATAAAGAATCTTGTAAAAATACATTCTTCAAACTCTTGACACGGACAATCTGGCAATAAGTCAGCTACTACAACAATTGTTTAAAGGATAAACCTAGATGTGAAAGAATGCTACTACAGTAATAAACCTAATATGAAGATGCATAAAAGGACCTCCACGCTAACAGTATGGTGAAGAAGAAGCTGCTCTCACTGCTTTAGATTAATGAACTACACATTACAACCTGGACCAAAGTAGAATTAGTAAAACAACTGCATGTGCCACCAAAAACTGACCTCCATTAAAGAGCACAGCCAACAATATGAGTCAGAGAAATGCGGATAAACTGGCCTATACAATCAACCTGCTGAGCTAATCACTGCCTGGCTCCAGCTCCAGGTCTCTGTCGTCTTCTGTAACTCTCAGAAAAAAGGCGAATAAATAACTTGACTCTTTTGATTTGAGGAGAAACAGTGGATTGCACTCATTGCAGAGTCAGTAGAGTGATCTCTTTCATAAGTTCACAGAAACCATTCATGGCTTCTTCACTTCCCCTCCTGTGCCATGTCAAACATTGAGGCATTAACTACTGCTTTGTCGTGGCGAATGGTATTTAATTAGCTTTGTTGATCTGTGTTAATTTATCCAGCCCCCAACACTAAATAATCCTGATTTTTAGTTAATCATCCCTGTATCAGACCACAACACCTGCTAGTACTGATTATTTATGGATTAATGGCCACATGCAAAAACACACATCATGGAGAAAATCACAAGCATGCATCGTACTGCCTTTTCTCTTTATCATATATAATTATTGTCATCTTCACACACACACACACACACACACACACACACACACACACACACACACACACACACACACACACATAAAGTACATACATGCATACACTTGGGGTGGACAGTTCCTGTCATCACAGCACTTTCCCAAACAGGCTCTGATTAAACAGCAGCTTAGAGCACTTTAATTTCATGGAAGAACAGACAGCAAGAGAGGAAGGGATGAATAGAGACACGGAGAGAGAAAAAAACTCTAAAAGAGAGAGAGAGAGAGAAAGAGAGAGCAACAGATGCATGGACAGGGAGGGAGAAAAAGAGGAAGCAGGGCTGACTGATAGGAAAAGAGGGAATGAAACAAGCAGCAGTCAGAGAGCAAATTGAAAGGATGGAAGGAAGATGAGAGCAAATGAGTGGGACATAGTGAAGAGGGAGATTAGTTAAGCAGGAAAAGACAGCAATGATCGACAGGATATGAAGGAGAGAAAGAGGACATGGATGAATGTAAAGGAGATAAGAAACAAAAGAAAGTGAACGATGCACTGTATAAAGGGAGAGATCTAAGGGCTTGTCCAGTATTTAAAAAACCCAGAACAGGAGGCGAGAAGAGGTTGGAAAAGATATACACTGCAGGCAGGTGGACGGCTTCAATATTTCAGCCACATAAAAAATTTTAATCCCCGCTAAAATCTGTGAATACTGTGTTTATGTGATTTGTCTTATGTTCCATCACACAACATGTTGTCTCCTTTTATCTCGGCCTCTACTCACACATGCAGTCCATAATATTTTTATGGCACACACATGCTTTCAGTTAGAGGCTGAATGGAAGGGGGAGGGAGATTATTAGAGAAAATCAGCCATGGGGATGTGACCACAGGGCCAAATTGTCACACCACATTCTGAGTCATCGCACAAGTGAGCAAGTGTGTGGGGAGTGCCTATAGCAAACGCAAGAAGTAAAGCTTTAGAAGAGCATTTTATCTAGTTTCATATGTGTCAGTCTGTAGATTTCAACACTGAAGTGGTTCTATCAAAGGGTCTTTAGCATTTTAGCATTCAGGAAAGACAATGAGGACCATACATACACACTATACAGGAGGACTACACACACACACACACACACACACACACACACACACACACACACACACACACACACAGATTTGTAAAATGCAATGGTTTTATAATATATGTGCTCACAAATCCATTTGCTTTGAAGAGCTCAGTGTGGCCTTAAGGAGAACTGTGCAGTAGCTAGCTATGGTACCAGAATAGTAATAATATATGAATATTAATGCTACATTCTCCATTTCTATAGCTGGCATAAGACCTTTACTGCTGGATGTTGAACTGCTTATATTTGTGCAAAAACGTACTTGAGCACACTTGTCTGCTACTTGCATGCTACTTTTTACCTTTCCACCATATGAGTTCACGGAAACCAACATCAAATGCTGGCTAATCTAATCTAATTGTTGCACTTTTCAATTTGAATCTTTTATAGTTTTGATCACCTCCAACAGTTTGGATGATTGCGTCAATTGAAGGGAAAATTGCATTTAGATAAGTACTACACTGTTTCTGAGTGGAGATAGAAAATAAAGAGGGAAATCAAGCAAGATACCACATGACAATGTGTAGAGGTCATTAGCTGATGTAGATGATGTTAAGAGTGAAAATGTGAAATAAGATATGACAAGATGTGAAATAACACATTTCCTTCATTAAGACGGGGAACAAAGAACATGGCACAGAAGATGGCAGCTTTCTTTGTAACAGACTTCATGTGGACATGAATTATAACCTCTTCTATTCACATCCATCTTGTCTATTCATCTCACTGCCTCTTTTTTTCCTCACATCAATCCCTTTATCTTTCCTAATGTTTATCTACAATTTCTCTTTTGCCCCTGTCTATCTAACCTTTACACTCTCACATCTCCTTTATCTCTTTACCTATTTCCTCCACCCCTGTCCCCCTCCTCTCTTGTTTTAATATTCTGTGTATTCCTCTCATCTTTTCCCTCTTTATTTACTCTCTCATCATCTATCCTTTTACTTGTTTCTTTGGATTTCTTTTTTTATTTCTCAGGTTATGACCCTTATTGCTTAATCTCTCTCCTCTTTCTTCCCTCGTTCACAATTTGACAGACAAGGGTAGAGCAAATGGAGAGGAAACCTGTTTTGACTAGTGAGGGCATCAGTATTTACAACCAAAATCTGTGTGCACCTGCTGATCTGCAGCAGCTGTAGCTCAGGAAAGCAGCAGACAATGTCAAAGTGAATTTATGGCCCTGCACCTTCTCAGCATAAAGACTGTTTAAAACTGCTACTAAGCATTCTGATAGCATGCACCTTCCTGCTCTAAGTCAAATTTTCCTCTTGCTTTGATTTAACCTAGATACACACACACAAGCACATGCACGCACATGCAGACAGACGGACAGGTTTGCACAGACAGTGCTTGAGCTGTGTTCCCTTGGACATAGTTTTACAGCAAGCTGATAAATAGCTTTCATCAAAATCCTGTGTTTTAAGATCCTGTCTTAAACGCAATACTTATCTAGTTTACAATAGTAAACAAAATGCATTCATGGACACATTTACGCACACACACAATTGCTCTTCTCAAGAGGACAATAACACAGCACATGAACTTGACTTGAGTAATGGTCATTCATTTTGCTGTGGTTTCTGTGCAGAAGCTTGAATGGGCTGAAATACTATTTTCTCACTATTCCCTCCACATCCACAGTCAAAAAAAAATTCAGGTTGAGTTATCCATCCATCCACCAGTCTATTGCAGGGCTGATATAGAGACAAGCCATTCACACTTGCATTCACACCTACGGACAAGTAAAGTTGGTTGCATGCTTCACATACGCCCAAAGCTTGAGGTGAATTTATGTGTACATGTTTGTTGGTTGTTTTCAAGTGCTGGTGAAGTCCATAACCAGCCGTAACAGCCTTGATAGTTCAACTGTTCATACAGAGATACATTTTTCTCGCCAAACATGTTTTTTCACAGCTGCCTCAGTATGCAGCAGGATTTTCAACTAGGTTGTTGCTGAAGGTTGGAGCTGTTTCACCTTTAGCTGGGCAGGTGGAGGAGGGCCAGTAAGTTAAAATATGTACCTGAGATATTGTTTTGTATTATTATTTTATTAAGTCACTGAATTATGTTATACTGCTGACAACTGACCCATGCACTCTAAACAATAAACTACATTTCTATACACTAAAACTCAGGGGACCTGTAGAAATGTAAGATATAACAAAAAGCACTGACGTTTCACATAATACAAAATTAGTGGGACGACTATTGTGTTTTATGAATTTGTTTTGCCTCACACAGTAACAGTAATAATATTAGCTGACTGCATTTTATTTTTTCAGCAACAGGGTAACAAAAACATGTTGTTCAGCCAGGTTTACATGTGGACCGGGCATCTACTCATACAGTGTTGACGCTAGCGAACATAGCAGTGACGTCGACGCGTCACAAAACACTCTTCCAACTTCCAAAATCTGGCCAATCAGAATAGAGTGGGAGGGGAGAAGAGCTCTTTGATTAGTTTTAGTTTAGCATAACAATGGATTAAAGTATGCATTTGCAATGTTTTATCTTGAAAATAATATAATCTGGTTTAAATGAAGGCCCTAAATAAAAGCATAATTAATTAAGCATAATATAGCCACTTTAAGTGAATAAGAAAAGGTCACAAGAGTTTATCTTAGTGCATCAATGGACCCAAAGAACAAATTCCAGTAATACTACTAATATACAAATGTCACATATTAGGGGAGTTTTTCTTTTACTTCATTATTATCATCATGATTACAATTCTATCTTGTTTCTATATAATATATTAATAACCAGTCTTTACATCATGTGTTATTTGTTAATTTATTTCAACATGGCTCTATGGTTTAATTTCATTATACAATTAGTATCATTGTTTTTTATTTATTACTACACAAACAAGGTTATCAAGGTACAGCAAGAAAGCTCAGTAACATGAGTTACACACATATTGTTATGAGCTTTGGCTGGAGAAGAATATAACTTTATATGTGGCAGCTTGGTGGATCAGTTCTTCTCTAAAAACAACATGAATTGTTTGTTTTCTTTAACTGACAGGCCACAGTGCCCATGAATCCTGCTGCCTGTGGTCTTCACATACCTAGAATAACTCAAACAAAGCATATATTGGAAAAGACAGTATGATAAAGACAATGTAGAGCTGAAATGCATCTGAAAGCTTTACAATTCTGGACATACTGTGTCTGAAACATTTCAGAACCAAACAAAAACCTGTGAACACTTTTAGGTTGGAGACTGTGTTGTGACATCTGTCCTGTGGATGAGTCCTTGCAGTGCATCCCAACCATATACATATCTGAGTCATAACACCTGCTCACAGTAAACAGACTGGTAATTACACCAAAGAGAATGAATAAAGGACTGTGTGGTTGTGAGAGCAAAACCTAATGGATGAAATACTGTACAGTTGAGACATGCGTGGGAGGTGTGTGTGTACTTTCTGTTATTAATCTGTATGACAATAAATCTTATTTGTGGTGGACGCCAAAATTAACCAGGCAATACCAAGATGAGAACTAAATTAGATGACAAATGTAAATTTGATTTATGGTAATTATGCTGCAATCAGGCAGCCTGAGCTGCAATGCGCATGCAGTCTCAGACTAATTCACCTGCTACCAAACTCATACATACCAATGAAGCTATCTTAAAAATAGAGTATATGAACACCATCATGCATAATTCAACATATAAGGCAGTATTACAAGCCTGGGCGCTTCAGGTCAATTAATGTATGGAAGATGCACACATATATGTATACATGTATATGCATATAAAATACACTAGGCATTTTCAATAACTTCAGTAATGAATTTAAACACAAATAAGTGAATCTAATTCTCTGAAGGTAATATTCTGAGGAACGCATGCCGCAGAATTGCAGTTTAACGTCGCAAATGATATTAACTTGAGAATGATATACATACACACATACAGTATGATCAAGATTCATGCACACACTATAAATTTGTGAATATGTGCGCATGTGTGATGAGATTCCCACAACCTGAATGCCAACTTAAGTGAGCAAAATGACAGGGACTATTAAATTAAAATAAAGTGAAGCTGAAAGGTTATTTCATACACACACACATTGATAGAGATAAGTATACTGCACCAAGAGACACATCTACCAGTGCACTTTAATCACAGAGTTCATTTCATTTCTTCTCCTCTATCCTTTATCACTAGCTTGGTTCTTATTCATCTTCATAAGAAGGCTGAGGAAGAAGAGCCAGCTCCTAATAGCTCACTGATTTACATGATGAGTGTTTAGCCCCATAGACAAACTCCTGGGAAAGAGGACAGAAGAAAATGCAAGTACACACAAATACTTTCACACACTCTCCCCATTACACACAAGCACACAGTCTGAGGAATGTAATTTGTTTTCTTATTACTAAAGCAAAGAATCAGATATATAAACACACACTTGCACACAAATCTATACTCTAATGTGCACATAAAGAGAGCCAACAAAGCAAGCCCTGCTATAAACAGATGAGTTAGCAATCATGCACTACTTTGTTTGTTTAGCGTGTAACTCAATTTGAAATGCTAACACTGCCATAGGCTCAGGGGCATGCAGCAGCAGGCTAGCATCATCAGCCCACTTCCTAGCAATTTTACTCCACTCTTTCAACATAGTACAGTCGTGGCTTCATATTTTAAACAGTGAATAAACATAATTGGGATTTTTTGCACACATCATTTGCACAGTGGACCTACTTTGAATTGCAGATTCAAAGGAGGAGGGCAGACAGCCATAATGTGCTGCAGCATATTTAAGTGTGTGTTAAGTGTGTTTGCCTATGTTGTTTCTTTGCTTTTCTGAAATGTGTGTGTGTGTGTGTTTAGGATGTGTGCATATGTTGCAGAGCTTACATTAATGCTAATAACCGATCTCCATCATTAAAATCCATCATCAGTTAGAGATGTGTTGGGTTTGGAAGGAGGCATGATAATGACAAGCTGGTAAGGGACAGGAAACTAATGATTAAATTGATCATGTGTGTTAATACACATGGCAAATAACAATAATGCACACAAGCAGCACTCTTACAGTGGAAAACACAATTACAAGCAAGGAAATTTTTATTAATAGTTATGACATACTTTATTAATCTCCTTGGGAAAATTGTTATTGCGTAGCTGCCAGACAGTACATGTCAGCACAACTACAGGTTTTCAGTGTTTTGTCCCAAAAAAAAAAAACTCAACTTGTAGCCAGGAGATACAGGAATCAAACTAATGGAGTTTGTAAACAACTGTTCTACTTAAAAACTATTAAGATACAAAATAATAATGAATGAAAAATGGATTTTCAGGGTGTAGGCCAAAGAATAATTTTAGAAATAAACATTTTAGTTAGAAATAATGGGAAATAAAATTAGCTTTCTTTCCAAGTAATCAAGTAAAACTGGAACTATTTTGTACAATAGATTGTCCATATTGAGAGGCAAAGCATTTATAATCTGCACAGCCACTGAAAAGCTGCTGTCATAGAGAAGAGCAAGCTACAATGGGAAAACGGTGACAATGGCTCAAATTGTCACACATTCCCAAAAGACATTAGTGCTACACTAGTGTAGATGTAGAAAGTATATATAAGATTTACTGTACATACAAGATCAATTGTGTTACATAAGCACATTAGCTTTCTTGCTGTGAGTTAGTTTGGAAGTAGTGTTACATTCTGGTGTAAATATAAAAAGTGACCAGAGTTATTGTTTAACAAATGAACCACCTCCACACAGCTGCTCAGTAATTTTGTGAAGTGGGTATGAAAGTTACAGAACTTCTTGGAGACAGTTTCCCCAATTATGATGTAAGAAAGGCATAGGGAAACAGATTTTCTGGATTGACCATCTGACAAACACTGATGAAGTGGTGCTTTAAATCTACAGCTGGCAGTCAGTTAGCTTAGCTAACTAGAAGCAAAAAAAACAACCCCAACACACACTGCAGGAAGTTATTGGCCAATAATAAAAGATTGTATTATTTTTTTTATACAGATTAAACAAATAACATACATTATGACACCAGACATGTGCTTTAACAGGTGCTAATCAGCTGCTTCCCCTTGTCTTTCTGGTGAGCTTAGCTAACCAGCTAGTCCTTATTGTAGCTTTATACCAATCAGCCACAACTTTAAATCCACTTGTGGTTTTAATGTTGTGTTGGCCAGGGGTCAGCATGGGACAAATGAAATGCTTTCCATGATTAATGGGTGTCAGAACACACAGTGCATTACAGCTTGCTGCATGTGAGGCTGGTCATAGTGCCCATGTTGACTTCTCTTCACCATTTATAAATATACATTTCATTTACTAATTTGGGTATTATGTTCTCACCTAACTGTCTGCTAAAAGTAGACTAATAGGTCTGTATGCCAAAATGTTGAACTACTGTTTAGGAACACATAAATCTTCTTATATAAAGGAAGGTTTATTCATTTTTGTGCAGTTCCATGTTGAAAACTCATTACTAAACTGATTGTAAATTCATTTTACATGATAACAAAAGTGAAAAGCACAGGGAAACACTACAGCAAGAGTCATTAATGATTTATTACTAAAAAAGTGGGATGATTTTCAGAATGACTACTCACAGCCAAAGCCATCTTTAACATCCTTGAAACCACAGAAGTTTCAAGTTAAAATGATAGAAACCTTAAAACCTCACCACCCAACAGAAGTGTGAATTTGAAGCCATTAGGATCCTGACAAATGCTGTAAAAGTGTGTAAGAAGAGCACAGTGAGCATAAAAGACCATATCTATGAAAATAAGCATACAATAATCCCAGAGGCTGACACAGAAACTGTGAAATGAAGGAAGCGACAGATAGTGTAAGACACTATATGAGGTACTGACTTCAAATCAAAACACTGAGGTTGGATCCAAGTGGAAATCTGACTCCAAGATCCCGATGCTGAGAAAAAGTGCAAGTTTCTTCAAAGAGTCAGTACGCCATTACTTAGACAGGAATCATATTCATAAGAAAGTATTTTACTAATTACTGCCAATCACTATCTTGTGCTGTTTCAATTTATTTGAAGAACCTGGGGGAACCGGTGCTTGGGTCATAGGAATTAAACAGAGTGAAGTTTTGCAGGACTGACAGCTTCACTTTTATGTTTGTTGGCTGTCGATGATAACAGGTGGAGCTCACAGCAAGGGCTCTAATTAAAATCAAAATTAACCTGCCTGCTTGTAATTGCTTTTCCACCTCCACATTGTGTGCATGTGTGTGAAGTTGGTGCTACATTTAACAACATCTATATTTCACAAACCCATTTGGTTATTAGACGTGTTCCTAATATTCATTCTTTTATTCTACTTTGTTATCATTCCACATGATCTTTATGGCCGTGTAAAAACACGGCAATTAAATCCTACACTTTTCTGTGTGAGTGTGTGTGTGCGTGTGTGTCACAGGGCAGCATCTTATTTCTCAAGTGGATACCACACTACTTTGTGTTGCAGCAGAGATTAGACTGAGCACCCAGACCCATCAATATCCATGACTCCTGTATTGCTCACAAACACATACACACACAGTGATGGAGTGAGCGGAACAGACCTGACGCTCTCATTCACCGGTGAATAGCTGCTGTGATGGACTGAGGCTATTTAGACATACACACACTCAGCTGGTGATGGAGTGAGGCTATTCCCTCTCCTCACCTCATGCCCAGTAGCT
This sequence comes from Ctenopoma multispine, assembly GCA_034779795.1. Taxonomy (NCBI): domain Eukaryota; kingdom Metazoa; phylum Chordata; class Actinopteri; order Anabantiformes; family Anabantidae; genus Ctenopoma; species Ctenopoma multispine. The sequence goes on along the minus strand of JAUYWH010000005.1, from coordinate 12,592,578 downwards.
GGCTGGCAGCTCAGTGTAGACTTGCCAATTGGCCCTTCCACCAAATCAACCACACAAACTTTTCTGATGAGCTCAGTACAGTACACACGCATACACTCTCTCTCTCACACACCCATACACACGTTCACATAGTCAGTATTGATTCCCTGTTCAGTCCTGGAGGGCACTTTCACTCCAGTTCATACTTTTTAGGGGTTTTAAAAAAGTTAGTTATTCTTTTAAAATGCAGAGTCCTTTGTCATTTGACTTGCCCTTGGGCTTACACAGACACTTAAATTCTCTCTCTTCCCTGCAACTACCATTTTCATTATCCTTCTGAATCAGTTACACTCTAGATTAATATTACATTACTCTTCTGATTGCTTGCATTTTTATGGTCATTTAATGATAATTTGTGGTGTCAGGTTATACTGATTAAATAAAAAGGGTTTTTCCCATTCCCCGCAGCCTAACATAGCTTTATTTTACATCTAATTAGAGCTAAATATTAGACCTGCCTAGGCCTGTAAAAAACAGCATTGAGGGAGAACGTGTTTGATCAGCCTTTATTAAATGCTTAATTCACTGTCACTGGCTCCCACGTCACAGCGTTGTTAACAACTAACAAATGTACTAACTGTAACCATGACCCACACTCAGTGTTATACTGCAGGCCAGGCACACATTTATAAGTTGTATAATATAATTATTACCTGAAGATAACTTTCTTCTTGACATAAAGAGAAAAATCTTTTAAACAAACACACTGTACCTGAAAAGTTTTATTTTGACATGATTGAGGAGCTTGTCCTTCACTATCTTCTTTGATTAACCATCCATCAGCACAGAGCTGAATACCTCAATATCTAATTCCGAAGATCTACAATGTGTCTTAACATAAAAGAATGTCCAGTGTTGCAATGAAAACTGGCAATGATGTCATATTAAAATTGTCATTCATGCCGCTATGTTACAGGAAAAGAGAGTGGTGTTCATTCCAGCAGTAAATGTCATTTTGATGGTATTCCTTTGCAGATGGTAAAGATAATATAAGCTTAAAGGTTACACTCTCTTTATCATCCACTGTTCCCAAAGGTCAAGACTGAACATTTATGACGAAATAGGTTGCATAGAGCATGGCCTATAACAGCTACTGATGTCGTTTGTTTCAGTTAAGTCAAGTGTCAAGTCTTGTGTGCATGTGTATGTGCATGTCACAAACTCAGGTAACTGTGTGTGTGATGTGAGAATCACGAAGTAGCAGTAGCTGAGATAGCAGATAGAGCTGGGATGACTTTGCTGGCCATCTCCATTTAAGCCACAAAAACAGTGCTATTCCCTTTTTAGAGATAAAGAATGTGCTTGCTTAAAAGTTAATAATTTGGCTTTTTAAAATCCAATTTCCGGTTTGGTTCTGGTAATTTCCACCGTGTTTTTCAAAGTCTTCATCAGGCTTCGCTGTTGGATTGTTATGCAGTGAAAACATCAAGTCAATGGAGCCTGGAGTTACAATTATTTTTTCACACTCCAGTTTCCAAGGTCAAGTATGAATTTTCATGCTCAAACTACAAATTTCTTCCTGTTGTTTCAGTAGATGAACTGTGCAATGAAATATACAGCTGAATCTGAATTTTAAAACTTCTTCTAAAAACATTTAATTCTTCAAATGATTTTCTACATGTCATATGACAGTGACTGTAATGTCATGGTGACACATATGAGTGTGTCATTAAGAACTGACACACAGAATCTAATTGGGTACTGTTTTATATCATCATTTATTGTCATTCATTTATGTTCTTGTCTCCACCTTTTCTAAAAATAATAATTATAATAATCCTGTCCAGTAAACTGTTGATCTTTGGGTCATGTACTCTACATGTAGCAGAAATGAGCCATAAACTGTCAGTTTAATTATTTATTATTAGAGGAGAATTTCTGAGTTGACTTATGCACGCCCTCCAGGACTTCTGGATTCATTCAGTATTGGTGACATCTCTCTCTCAAATCTAGAAACCCAGAGAACTATAACCTCAAATGTGTCAAATGTCAAATCACCATAGAACCTGAAGCTTCTTCACTGGAAATGAATGGGAGACTTTGAAAATGAAAATGAAGGCTGTCAACTACAGATTTTTATATTGCAGCGATGCAAATCATTTGAAACCGTAAGGTTCAATACTTCAGCCCAAAATAATGCTATCCTTCTGTTCCCAGTACAATCGCAGAGCTGGGAGCAGCTCCATTGCTATTCGATTCTTTGTGGTTGTGAAAGACAGTCATGAAGACTATTCACTGATACACCACGCCATCCTGAGGCATAAAATGTGAAAAAGCTTCAATTTACTGATTTCTGACTTGCAGTCAGCCATTGTCTGTCAAAACTACATAACAGACCTAGTTCTCTTAGTGCAACTTTTATGACTCTGTAAGTTTGAGTAAATTGTGACATATTAACTACATTTCTATTAAAATCCCACTTCCACAGTTATAGCAGATCATCTTATTCACCTGCTGGAGAACTCAAAAACACTGTGCAGCTTTATGTGACGCATAGAACTACAGCACAATGCAATTTAGCCAGACTCAACTCTTCACTTTGAACATAGTTTTCTTTGGTTGACTTCTGTCTCAGCCTCACTGTCTTCATCTTTTATCCCCACTTCTTCTCTCTGTGCTATGGTGTCATGTCCTGGATCAGCTAGTGTCTTGCTAGGTGTTGGAGGTGATTTGTTTCCTTCCTAATCTGGTGTCCTCTTGCCCTTGGTGCTGTAGGTGCAGTGGTCCAGGTCTCTCGAAGCCCCACTCTTCCTCCTACAGATGATGGACAGCAGACAAAAAAAGCATCTCAGTGTGCAAGTTTGTGAGAAGACGTGTGACCACATAATGCATATTTTATATCTCATTTGTAGACATACAGGTGCATAATAATCTCTCTGAGGAACATTCATCAAACTGTGAATGACATAAAACATAATTAGCAGTGTATGCTTTTATACTCTGATATGCAAAATATGGATTAGTCTTTAATCTGAAAAAGGAGCACCTACACTATGCAGATAAATCTCCCAGTCTCTGAAGAAATGTAGCATAATATCTCCTACAACATTAAATAAACACAAACTAAATTTAAGCAGACACATTTTTGTGTAACAGCTCAATTGTGTGTATGTGCTGCTACATGTGTGCACACATCTAACACATCTAACACTGTTTCATTCATGCATGTTCCTCTCGGATTGTGGCGGTATTTGTGTTTCAGTAAGTGCATGGGTGTGTGTGGGCCTGAGGCAAAATGAAATGAGGCAACAGTCAGCAGACACCGCCCCAGGCGAACTTAATATGGGCCTCCTTTGACACAAACATGCACACACGCCTAACCATGGTTTGATGCTGTGTTTCACGTCCATTTCATCAACTGGATTCTACCACCCACCCGCATGCAGTAGAGTGGGAGGTTAGGCTTTATCAGAGCCAGACTACACTGCTGTATGTTTCCGCCGCAAGGATCTAATACCGCTATCTTGACAGTGAACAATATCTCTGAATCCAAAACAATTTTTTCAAACATCCAGGTTATGTTATGTAATTCAAGACACTGCAGTGCACTTTAATGATCTGTGTATGGGGCTGTGCATTTGTGTACCTGTCCAAATAAACTTATGGTATCTCCAGGCAGGTAGCTAAGGGCCACATTGCAGTCTGATGATGCAGAGAGGAGGAGGAGTTTATCGCCATGGATGGCGGTCTCCAGGTGAGTCACACGATCAAGGTGTGGGCGGCTACTATGCAGTAGTTTTGGAGGTTCTTTGGCTATTGACTCATATGACTCAAGACAATAATGCTGAAGAACAGAGGAACAAAGAAGTATATTATGTAATAATGATTAATTAATATTGTATATTATCACCATCAAAACAAAAACAATTAATTAAACAAAGAATCAGGAAGGGGAAACTTGACACAGATATGTTATGCTGCAAAAATAAGTAATATAAATAAATAATAAAACCACAGATCTAAAGTGAGACCTAAATCTGAACTGTGATTTTCTGTGTCTGAGAGCACAACACTATAGCGCACTGTGCAATCATGTTAGTCATCCAGCTGATTGCAAAGTGTGCTCCAAGCTTGCCGAAGGACAGGATTTCTACCAGAGCACTGAGCTTGCCCAACTTCTTCAACTCTGCTACATATATACATGCATTTCCATAAATTAAACTGGAAGCCAAATGAGACGCATCCGTCTGAATTCATCCCCACTTATAAAATATGACAGAGAGTTGAGCTCTGAATATTGTGGCAATAATACCGAGAGGGTGTTCTTTTACTGCAATTATGAGCATGACAGTGATGCGGCTATGCCTCATACCGATGGCGAGATCCAAGTCTCCATAATCAGAGTCAAAAAGTCAAAAGGCCTCTCTGAGGTGTCAGAAACTCTTCAACAAACAAATACTTGATGTATGTCAAGTGTTCATGTGCTGAAATGAATGTCTGATCAGTAAATTTGGCTTTAGTCTTTAGTGATATTACCCACTTTGTATGATACGAGTTGATTTGCCAAAAATGTCATAGAAAAGGGTTGTTTTTTCACACCTTTAAGTGTATTTCTTTTTAAAAAACTGCCTCTAAAATATAACATAAAGTCCCAAGGAGGGACACTGCCTCCATCTGCTAATATATCTGTGGAGATTTTATGAGTGATTGACTGGCCTGATTGCACTCAAGCATGTTGCCGGGGCTTCAAAATGACAGACAGTGCTGTCATTTTCAGAGTGAACAACATGCCAGATCTAATGGAAATATCAAGGTTCACTCTTTCTTCAATGTCTATTACAGTCTGTCTCTTGATCTCTGTCTTTCCCTCTGGCTTTCCGTTCACCAGTCTCCATCACGCAGACCCTGTCTCTGTCACTGTCTCTTGTTCTTCTTATTGTATACACACATAACATGGTGGCATGAAGACTGAAGTGTTTGTGACTGAGTGTATCACCTGTAGTTGGTAAATACATTACAGGATGTGTGTGACAAACACCTACCTGTATGTCCCAAGTCTTGAGTGTCCCCTCTCTATCAGCAGTGACTAAATATTTTCCACAAGGGCTGACAGTCATGACAATACATCCAAGGTCTCTGTCGTGAGCTGCGAACTGTCCCACAAGACGACTATGGGCCGTGTTCCAGAGTCTGACTATACCTGAACCTCCACAGGACACTAGGTCTGCAGCACCTGATGCAAATTACATCTGGATTCAGTTTCACTTAATTTAATTTCATTCAGATATGTATTAAAAGTAACAGCAGAAACATGGAGAATAGAAGTACAAATTGGGTTTCTCCTGTTTATGTAAGTCACAGGTGGTGAAAAAGCTTTTATTGTTGTTAAGGTGAGTCTTATTGATTTAACACACCCAATCAACAACCAGCCTATAATTACGCCTTAGCAACCTTGCCTGGCGTTTTTACTTAGACATTATGGAGTCTGAACCTACTTTAACAAACAACACACAGTAAAATGTTGGACATACATAGGAGACACACAGACATAATTATGAAATCATTTTCATTATCTCACCTGCAGCTGCAGCCACAGATGTGCGCCCTGGTATGAAGAACAACCTGGTGATGGCAAAGCAGTTCTCTGAGTCCTCTTTGCCATTCAAACTACCACGAGAATCTAGGAAATTACCAAGAAAATCAGAGTTTTGAGTTAAAAAAAGAATTTAGTCATTTGTTTTTTGAAAGGGTTACACTTCTCATTTTGTTTTGAAAATGTAGGACAGATTGCAGAATAAAATACTGGATTTGAATTTACTGTGAACGTGAGACCTTGTTGCTTCTTGTAGTCATGTTCAGCATGTGGTCGCAGCTTCCTCAAAGCTTTTTCTGTGCTGTTGTTCCACACTATAATCTCTCCATCATAGCTTCCTGCACGCATTACGAGTGAGTCAAAACAAAAAGCAAGAAACTTATCAGAAACTTTTTTTGAAATTGAACTTTGTATTTGCCGTTTCCAAAGCTGTACAAGCTTTCATATTTACTCAGTCCCTTTATGCAGAGAGAAAACATATTTTCAGATTAAATATAAACAATCTACTCAAACGCTTTTTGTCAACAAACACGCTTTTACTTTCTTTGTACTGCTGAATCATGCAAGCTAGCCACAAAAACCACTCTAAAGATGATAAAACACAACATCTGTCCCTAGCTACCATCTGTTCCACCACTCAACCCTTTGCTTTCACCTCAAAAGAAAGTGCTTTTCAAATAATCTACATTATATATAAGAAAGTGAGTGAGTATATTATATTGTTTATTACATAAGGTGGTATATCAAGGGGTTCGACAATTGAACAGCATGAGTTAATAAGATGTGTGAAGAGTGTGTTAGATATGGGAGGTGTGTGAACAATAGAAGGTACAAAGTTTATGAGAGTGTGGCTCTACTGCATTATTCATGCAGCCCAAGGCCAGCTTCTATATTTCAAGCAACTTTTATCATGCCCTGTGTGTGTGTGTGTGTGTGTGTGTGTGTGTGTGTGTGTGTCTGACAGTGACAGAGAAAGATATAGCAGAGGGGAGAGCATGAATATCTGCATCATCTATACAGTTCTGAGCTTTAAGATGTAGATGGATTAACGCTGCCTTCATTAACTTTCAAAAGTGCTCTGATGCAGTAATCCCTGTCCATTTGTCATATCCACAGCACACAGACCTATAAGCACATTAATGGAAGAAAAAAATCCAGAAAAAAGTACAAGAGCACCACAACAAGAATCCAGTACTCACATACTTCCTTTTCATGGAAAATTCAATGTAGCACTTCTGTAACAGTGTCAGACGAATAATGGACAGTTTGTAAGTGAAACCGGAGCAGGAGAACCAGAGATACCATGCTCTGGGTTCCACAGACAGTTTTTACGGCAAAACCTGGCACCTGCAATAGTGCAACTCAGCTGCCAACAGTTCAGTTTGAGAATCAAGTGTGTTGTGCCAGTAGTGACTAATGTAGCCTAGTAGAGAAGAAGACTTTTTCTTTTTATAGTCTTTTATAGTCCACCCATCAATACTGACATCACTTCAGATTTTGCACAACTCCTCAAGGTTTTATAAATCTTGTTGTGGTACATATGCAGAGTACCTCACCTAAACATGCTCCTGCTGTGTTTAAGTTCATTTCTCATGTGACGTTTATTTAGTTGCCAAGTAACTAATTGTAGATTCAAATTTTGACCATCCATCAAAGTTTAGATGATTTGGTCATTGGTTGCTTGGAAGACGCTCAGCCATTGAGGATTAACGGGTCTAAGGAAAGAAGGAAGAGTGAAAGGAGCAGTTGTGACTGAAGGAGACAGGACCCCTGTGTACATGGACTCTGCTGTGTGTTCGTTGGTGTCTGTGTGTGAGAATCCAAGCGGAACCAAGGTAAAGACTCTGAATATGGATGAGGAGGCTTCAGTCCCACATCAGCCAAATGTTCCTGCTGCAACTTGATTCAACTTGAGACACAAACAAACAGATGAGTCTACATGCACAAAAAGATACACACGCACACAAACACACAGAATCCTGTGTCCATGTGTGTGTGTGTCCAACAGAACTTTAAATTGACTTTTGTCACTGGTGGCCACAACGCCACCGCTGCTTTCACTTGGCGGCACTAACACATAACTTGGCAGCACATATTCTTTGATGTGAAAACAGCATTACTCACTGCAACCCTTAAGTAATATGCTGCCAACTGAAACTAATGCGTCATCGCATTTGCGTACCACCTTGTGCTTGGCAGATTTGTAAAAGGAAGAACTTACAAAAATAGTTAATGTATAAAATAACACAATAGATAATTCGTATCCACCTTTTGCTTTAGTGTGTGAGTAGATAAGCGAGGAAACATCGGAAATTGGGAGGTGAATGTGATTCATCTTCTTTTTTTTTTCCACATTTGCACAAAAGCTACCAAAAAAGAGCAATGCACAGGATATTAAAGCGTAGGAGGAATTTATGAATGAATTACATCATATCATGATTTTTTCTGGATATTAGTCGGGCACTTCTGGTGACAGAACACTCTTCAGAAAAGTCATCGGTTTGATCCAGACGAACTGTATTATTTTGTCTTTCTAAAGGAACCTCAGCGTCAAAGATCAGGTAAAGTGATTTATTTTAACATTAATAACTGAATCATTGTGAGTGATATCAGATTATGAACAAAAATAAATCACTCAAGAAAAAAGGGGAATTTCTTGCAAAAACTTTGCAGACAAACCACAAAAATATTTAATTAAGGCTTCTTTTTTTGTTGATTTCTTGCATCGACCATCAACAAAAGGAATCAGCACATATTGTAACCTTCCAGAGACCTATAGAAATAAACACACCCCTAAACATCTAATTTATTTCTCTCTTCTTACAGCTTTCATCTTAAAACACACTCCCAGGTACACACATGCTTGAAAGACGGAAAGTACTCTTTCTCATTTCCCCCTCACTCCCACTGAGAGAAATAATAATAAAAAAATAATAAATTTTTTAAATTGGACATTAGGATTAAATTGGAGGTGGATGGTGTGGGTGGGTGGAGAAAGAAATGCAGCATGCTAACTAGGCAGTTGAGGTAAAACATAAACAGAAGTGAACAGGGAGTGTCAGTTAGAGACTGGGACAAAGAAAAGGAAGCAGACAGAGAGAGGAGGCAAACACGTCGACAAAGAAATTGGGAAACGAACTTTGAATAAGTTTCCAAGTTCACAAAGTAGCTCCTGAATTGTGCTTTTGTTCCAGCTCCAACTATTCATTTCCTTCCAGACCATTTCTCCCTCCAGCTTCGAGAACACCCACTCTTATCTACCTTTCCACCTCTACATATCTCTCACTTTATCTCTCTATACTTATCACTGGAGCTGATGCATCTCAGAAGGCCAGAGAAGGTCTACGCACACACACAGGTAAACTGAAAATGAACTTTCGATACGTGAGCTAAAGTGATACAACTTTACAAACTTGAAGAGCATACTGGGGCAAATTGGCTGCCGAGGGTTTGTAGTTTGATGGTTATAGAAGTGGACCAGTCACTGGAGGATTGCCAGTTTAATCCCCCAGGCAGAAAAATCTAAGAAAAGTGATGAGTGCTGAGGGGAACTGGTGGTATTTCAAAGGATGCTGTCTTCACATGCTTAAGACCTTAACAGACTGCGTACTTCTGATTATTTTTTATTAGAATGTTTTTTTTTTTTTTAGGTGATAGGCAAGTTCTATGTATCCTGGTTAATGATGTTTGTCAGTTTTGAGTTACTCGGTGTGACAGCTTCACGAATGGAATCAAAAGTGGGTTGAATCCAAGGTCCATAAAATCATAAAAAACAGAAAACATCGAGTCAAGTTCAAAAGTTTGTATGAAATCACACAAGTGCAATAAAAATAGTGAATGAAAGAAAAGAGAAAACTCCACATCTACTCTTCTATTAGCCAGAGGCACCTAGTGTTTCCACATTTTAATAAGTGCTAAGTGGTGTTAGGACTGAATCAGTTCCACTTCATACCACTAAATCCATGTGGTGATCAACTGTCTTATCAATATGATGGTAACTGTGGAATATTTTCTGCAATGTTTAATTTCATTAGCTTTCTTCTAATGTTTTGTAAAACTATAAAAACAGTACAACAGCAGCTGTCAGTAAGGTATACATGCAAACAAAGTCCCCACTCCCGCTGGCCCAACCAAATAAAAATAGTAACAGAGGAAGACGTTTGTTGGTCTGAGTCGTTGTCCCTCCAAGCTCGCTGTGGTTGTCTCTAATGGCTACACTAAACTACACATGCACACGATGAGAGAGAGAGAGAACTTAAAATATGAAACAAGAATAAGTGAGAAGAATGTGGTATGAATGAGTGTGAGGGTTTGTAACTTATCAGAAATATGTCTTGATCCTTGTTTGTTTTTTCTATTATATATTTTTCTTCACTTCAACTAGTTCACCATTGTCTTAAATACAGCAATTGCACAGTTGTACTTAAATTTAAAAAAATCTGAAATATAGCTGCCCATGCAGACTTTATTGTATTGTAGATACCATAGAAATATGATAAAATGTTTGCAAATTTATGAAACACATAAACTGAAACCTCTCATTTATAAAAGTATTCAGATCATTAATTCAGTACTTTGAGGCAGCAGTTACAGCTTTGAGTCTTCTTGGATAAGTCTCTAGACGCGGTCTTAATATTTGCTGAAGACTTGTGCCTATGTGTGCATAAAACACAGTTATATAAATATAAATATACTGTATAGTATATAAAATGCAAGTAAGACCTTCATCTAGGTCCAACAAATCAAACCACAAAATGCTTTCAAAGAACCAGATTAGATGGATGAGAATTAGTCTGATATAATCATGTTACCAACATTTGAAGAACAGGCCCCAGAAGTATCTAATGTGTACACAAACACACACCTACCTGTGACAAGAGTCTGTGGAGGCTGGAACGCAACACAAAGCACATCACTGCGATGCTGAGCACCTCCCTTCCACTCTGAGGGCTCGACAAAGGACTGGGAGAAGGAATGCAGACGGAAAACAGTTAACATCCTACAGAGACAGAGAAACACAGAGAGAAGGAGATTAGAAAGAAGAAAGAAAGTAATAATGTGTCACATGTACACATATTATACATCTTTGTTACATGTTTCTGTGCAACTTGGTTTGTTGACACGCACTCACACTAAGTGTGTCGAATAACTCACTGTTATTATAATTATCATCTTCATCATCTCTGGTATATTAGTGCCAGATGTAGTATCAACTATGGCAGTATTAATAGTACAATGTGCTTACTGTAAAGCAAGATATAAAAAAAAATATCATTTCAAAGTAAGTGTCCCCCCCAAAGACAAAAAATGCATTTTAATATATTTGGACAAATTCTAAAAGGGAAAGATTTTTACCACTGACTATCCCAAATTTCTCTGTCTGCAACAGATTCAGACTTTGTTTTACACCTGCTATGCATCAAAACTGTGTTTGTAATGAACATGGAAGTTGTTCCTTTCCTTGACAGTACTTCGACAAACATCATGCATGTGAAACGGTTAAATATTCATAACCTCCACAGGGTTTTTAGCACACCTGCAACGAGTTCTTCTTTTTTAATCTTCTGTTCTGTCATCACAGCACTTCTATTGCTTTTTATTGGTGTGCTGATAGTGTACGCGAAACAAAAAAATAACACACTATGGTTTCAAATTGAGGAATACGTCTATCAGTAGAATGTGAAAAGTTTGACCTGCATGAGATGGGTAAGACCAGCAGAAGGCGACAGGACATTGAATTAGATGTCGTGCAACACAGCACTATTTGAATTAAACTGTGGTCCAGGTGGGTGTGAAGAAACAGGAAATTATATGAGTGATGAAAGTCATAATAGCAGTATTTTCTTTTACTGCTGCTGATTTGTCGTCTATGTTCTCCTTACCACCACGACACCCTGGAGAGCAAGAAAGTGTGTGTGTGTGTGTGGAGAAGAGAGAGTGAGATTGAGAGAGGGGGAGTTGTATAACTTGATGATAGCACACTACTGAGTTCAGCTCATTGGGTGTGAAATGATGATGATGATGAAGAGCAGATGTGATGTGGGTATACAAAGAAACACACACACACGCACTCTCGCACACGAACACACACACACACACAAACAAGGTAGTTTGACTAAAGTGAAAGGGAGCGCCCTGGAGCGTTCTGACTCGTTAGAGTCCAGATGTCTGGTTGGCTCTGGGTAGATGGCAGGCAGAAGAAACAGGAGAGGACAGATAAAAGTGCACACACACACACACACACACACACACACACACACACACACACACACAGATACCAGATACTCATTATACTCTTTGACAGGTGCAGTCTCTTTCATACCCAAGGTGCAAATATAAACTGTACGTGAGAATGTCACTGCATCATCTGTGTCTTAGATTTTAATTTACACACAATTCATTTTTGTGTTGTATATAATATCTGAATAAATAACTCAAATTAGTGAGCAAACAATAATTATGAGTTACAGTACCTTTCCCAACCCATGACCAATATGCTTCGCTTGAGCAGCACGACCTGTGAGATCTCCACAGCTCGGCCCAGCCCAACATTCATTATGTGAAGGCAGCGGCCGTTGAAGTCCCACACCTACAAAAAAACACGAATGACAATCGTAACATTAAAGGTGCTCATGTTCAAAGCACGCCTAATTGCAAACAGAAACCACCAATCCAGTCTCTAACCTCCCTCTCTTCTCCAAACGTTTAGAGAGAGTTGTAGCTGAAGAGCTTTCAACTGACACATGGAGATGGCACTGTGACCCAGGTCCTGCTGTCTGGCTCCACGAGGAGGCTGCTGTATTGTCCTGTCCATTTTTTTGCTGTTGCTATTTTGTCTGCTCTCTTTCGCTCTCTGTCTACTCACCCCAACCGGTCGAGGCAGATGGCCGCCCACCCTGAGCCTGGTTGTGCTGGAGGTTTCTTCCATTGGAGGGAGTTTTTCCTCTCCACTGTCACCCAGTGCTTGCTCAGAGGGGATTGTTTAGTTTTCTCTCTATATATGTTTCCTTGATGTTTCTCAGAAAATTCAGTGAGTTGTTTTGTTGCTGCAGAAAAATGTCAATATTTTCGTATGTCTTTACTCCTCGTATTATTGTTGTAGGGAAAAGAAAGATGCAACAGATTAAGCACATACTTTATCTCTGTATCTGTAGAGAAGTGTGACATATTTTTTCATTCACTGGTGATAAGGTTCTGGGCTTTGGTCCCTATTTAGCACTTGAGCTACTATCCCACTGTACATCTATAAATGATGACAGCTCAGGTTACATTTCACACTCTCTAATTTTTCTATGATAATGCAATTTGGGTATTTGATCTCTCTTTTTTTAACAAAAACACTGACTGGCCCAATGGGAATGCCATAATTAAGTGGTCAATTTCTAAATGGCCCTAACTGCTACACCATGGGGTCAGTGTTGATGAAAATTAGAGAGACAAAACATCTTGTTATTAACTGACCCAAGAGGTGCCTTCACATTCTGCTGAGGATGACTTAAGCAGCAGTCTGATGCTGCTTGCACATGCACGGGATGCACATAGTTGTATTCTCATGAGTCAGAGAGCTAATGTGCTTAATTATATTGAGTATAACATGCATCATTATTTTATGTATCTGTTGAGAACAATTGCATTAAGCTTGGAGTTATTATGCATTGATTGAATGTGGAGTGAAAACCGCAGATTTAAAAATACAAACTAAATTTAAAACTCAAAGACAAATAAAAAGCTGACACGATTCTGCCCAAAGACGACAAACATGCTTGCATGTCCACACATATATTTAGAGAGGATGCAACTAAAGAAGGCTATAGCTTTTTTTTCTAATACACAAAAATGTGAACAAACCCTCATTATGCATGGTGTCAACACACATAACCAAACACACAGAACTCACAGGCATATAGTTAAAAACATAAAGCAAGAAACAGGCACTCAGACTCTCTTTGAAATAAAGTGACAGTGGGCCGGTTTCAGACAGCTCCTTCCTCACACTTAAGAACATCAACCAATGAAAATTAAATATTCTTGTATTGTTATGCATCGAATATTTCATTCTGTCCTTCTACATCCTCTGCTTCTTTTGGCTTTAAGGTGAATTTACAGTAATAGGTTAATATATATATATAGCTATATTATAGTGTAACTGTTGCGCGCATCCTAACACACATGTAATTTACCATCAGGTCTAATGCATCTAATGGAGATACCACATGGAGACACATTTCTAACGCTGGTAAAAGACAGATGACAACATTAAATACAGTAGAGATGTGCTCAATAACACCCACCCACTGAAGACATCTCCACTTAAAACTTTCTAACTGACGTTTTGTAACTGCACAAGTGTGTAGTTTACAGTAAGGAACATAATTAAAGTAGGATACGGCCTAATTATATACAATACATCCATCTTATGTTAAGTATTAAGTATTTTCTAAAAGCCTTACACATTACATTACTCTCATTTCAGTCTTTTTAGTATTTCAGAGTTTGCATCACTGTGAGGCCTGACTGTTTGTTTGTGTGTGTGTGTGTGTGTGTCTGTCCACCTACTTTAACCTTTCCATCAGTGCCTGCAGTAAACAGCCGCGTCTGTGTACCATCCAGCGCCATTGTGGAGATCTCGGCATTGTCATGGCAACGGTGGAACTGCTTGACCTTCTGGCCCGTGTCAGCCAGCCAGCAGATCACAGAGGAGGCAGAGTCGCTGCTGACTACCTGCAGAGAGAGAGAGCAAGGATATCAGTCATCAAAAAGAGTTTGATCTATTTTATGCTGCGAGAAAGTCAGGATTCATTGATGTGTTTGGTAATGACTCTCGCTTAGCCAAACGATTATCCACGCTTTGTTTCACTTTATTTTAATGCAAAGCAACAAAGAAAAGATTACGCTACTGACACTGCTGTCAAGTGCCATGCTTGAAAAAAAAAAAGTGGATGTGCTCATTAAAGTGAGAGATGTTCACATTGAATTTAATAGTTCTTCTTTGACTTTGTGCTGAGTTGCTCCAGTGTTTGGGAAGGAACTCTGTCACTGACTGGGGCGAAGGAGACAAAACATGCAACATAAAATTATATCTAAGTTTGAAAAAAAAATTTCTTTGGAATGAGACCATTCATTCATTCACTTACAGAGAGTCGTTTCACCTGCATACCTGTCTAAACAAACTATTGAAGAGCACACAGGTAACAGGATGTTCGTGACTGCTGATCCTCTTCTCTTCCTTCATGGTCTCCAGCAGGAGAAGCTGGCTGTTAAAGGAGAGCATGAAGAGCTGATGCTCCTCATGGAGAAACATGATGGTATGTGTGTCCTCCTGCGTATTTGGGAAGACACCGGTTAGGCGGTAGTCACACTGCTGATTAGATACATCCCACAGACACAGCACCTGGAAACACAGGTAAATGGACTTTAAAAAGACAAGTAAATGTTTGTAGGGTAAAGGGTATATGGATCACTACATCCACAGAAAAATAACAATAACTTATCATAACATTATTGTAATTACCAAACAAATGTAATCATTGTTAAGAAGAATTATGACTCTAGCAGCCTCTGCCCTGCCATGTTAGAGCTGCTTTGTCAACTCTCCCAGAGGAAACTGAGGTAAAGCTTTCAGAGTTTCTTGCAATGGCAGATGGTGTTTGAGCAGAAGGCAGATGGAACATAAATCACTTCTAAAATATTAATTCTCCTTAGAAAAGCTAAAGAGAAGGAAA
The DNA here is from genome assembly GCA_034779795.1 of Ctenopoma multispine. NCBI lineage: Eukaryota > Metazoa > Chordata > Actinopteri > Anabantiformes > Anabantidae > Ctenopoma > Ctenopoma multispine. The sequence continues at coordinate 12,577,284 of JAUYWH010000005.1, read as the reverse complement.
ACATGCACAGTGCTACAACTGGGAGAAGAAAAGAAGCACAAGCACCAATATCCTCTTTGCATTAGAAAGAAAATGTGATCTAACAGCTCTTACAATCATCAGCACCACAGCCTCCTCCCCCTGCAGTAATTATTACAATTAATATTGCAGTTATGTGACTCTATATCTTTACAATGACACACACGCTCCTACCTTATCTTTGGAGTAGCTGAGCAGTTGTTGCCTCGTCTGCATAAAGCGGACAGCGATGACAGGCCCTGTGTGCCCACTGAGCGAACACACCGGCTGTGAGCTCAGAAAGGGGTTCCACAGCAAGACCTGATGATCTACACCTGCTGTGGCTACAACCAATCAGAAGAGCCTCTGAATTATTAATAACATGAAATCACACTGCTTTCAGTTCCCTAAAACAAGTTAATTATAGATCAATGAAGCATTTGAAAGTGTTGATGCTTTTGTATGCGTTGGTGTATTGGTAAGTGCATGTAGTGTACTTTGAGTTTTTCCTGTTAAATGTTGCTTGAGGAAGGAGTATTTCCTCATAACCAAGGATCGAAAAAGAGACTGTCATATAGTGTATCAGTGAGGGTGTTAAACCCTCTAACAAATGTGATTCACAGTGATCTCAGTTTATTACTTGACTTAATTTGGCAAGTTAAGGATGAATAAATACATTCATTAATAAGTAATAGTTAAAGTGGTACTTTAGCTTGTACATTTTACACTTCCACAAAACTGGGGGACACATATGGATCTGATCAGAATCACTGTGTAAGAGATAATAATCCTAACTTTTATTCTCTGTAGTATGTGCTCTCCTCATGACATTATTTGTGTTATCCTTTCAACCTTTAAACAGCTCTTTAATGAAACATTACGTAACCGTCGACAGACTAAGTTGTGACCAGTAAACTGATCTTCCAACTTCATGTGTACAATTGACGGAGTGCCCAGTTAATAGTCTGGTAATACAAATTTCACCGCACCTATCAGATTGAGTTCATGGTGGTGATCCATATCCCACACTCCACTCTTTGTAAAGAAAGACGTGACTCGTAGACTCCTGCTTTCCTTCTCTCTCCAGCCGATCACCATGCTGCTCTGTGGTTTGGTGCTACACGACACGAAGGCCCTCAGTGAGCCCAGGTAACGTACTGCAGGAAAGAGGAAAGAATCACAGAGTGAAAGGTAAGTAGTGTGATTCGTTTTTCTACATTTGGAAAAGACTGAGTAGCAAAGGAAAAGAACAAATCTGCTGCATGTTTGAAGAAGAGCATACAAACAGACAAAATTAAAAGAACTTTTTGTCTCTGGTTTCTGTTGCTTTACTTTTATGTTTACTGAGGTGCACATCTAAATTGTAAATCAGTTGTTTATGATCACCAGGCACACTACAGGTAGACATGCAACGTTTATATTTCACAATAAAATGGAACCAAGTTGTAAACGACCACTTTATTACATTGAGATTCTGTTGCCTGTGGTTTGGGACACCCTGGGGAAACTTTGACTACTGGAAAGGATAAAATAGTTTAACTCCAACAAATTCAAATTTATAAAACAATATTACAACATATTTCTATGATGACATACTTTAAATTTGATTTCATTTCTTTAAATTAGATACTTCTTCCTGTTCCTGCTGATGTCAAAATGCTTTCACTACCAGAACTCTGAAGGTCATCCACTTTGTGACATGGCTCTGTGCTAAATGTGCACTGACCGTAGCTCTGCTATATAGTAGAACCACCAAACCACAGCATAGAATTAGGATAGTTTGATTTGCTCACTGGTATTACAGAAAATGTAATGGATCTTGCATCACCATCTATCTCAATTAACACTTTGATTGAGGACCGCTAAATTGGATGCCACACGTCTCTATTAGGAGGCAGCTTAGCTTTCAAATACTGCACAAATAACTGTGGGTTGTGAGATGGCATGTGACAGTCGTAGGTCAAAGATCGGCCACAGAGCTAGAGCAAATAATTACGTCTGATTACATTTCATACATCACATCTTTTCTCCGCACTGTGAATTAAAAGATCAGTGGCTTTGCAGACAGCATCGCATGACTCATCATTGATTAATGAGGCCTTCTCTCTTTCACTGACAGACACACACAAACCATAAATCAAACTATTTGTGATGCAAATCCAGATACATAACGTCCTAATGCTCACAAACATTTGTATTGCTGTGTGTTTGGCATTTAAAGGGGAACAACACGAGTCGATATCTACATCAAAGCAAGCCTCTGTTATTCTGTAACCAATTGTTGTACATTTTATGAGATTTACGTTACCTACACTTACATACCCTAACATTTGTTGTCTTTTTTTTTTTTACTAAAACCATTTTGTAGATATGCTAATGCTTTTCTTACTTAACACCCACATCCTACAGGTCTCCTTCCTTTTCCTTAGGGGTTTATGTCCATTCCAATTTCCTCTTAATTTCCTCTCAATTTCCCTCTGTGGTCCACCTCCCTCCCCCTGTTTTCTCCCTCCCTTCTTCCTCTTTTCTCTGGTTTGGAGGTCTGAATAACCAGCCATGTCTAATGGTACACAGCCCGCTCATACTGCAGGCTGGGCAACTTCAAAAAAGGAGCGCCAGCACCCCAGAGGTATGCAAACACACACACACACACACACATATATATATATATATATATATATACATACACACACACACACGCTCCCTCCTGTTCCCTTCTCACACACCCAGGACACCACACACACAGCACGCCTCTCTCTTGTTGTTTCACATGCATGCACACACGCAGCCTGTGAAATTTCAATTAACCAGCACTTTTAATGTTTTGGCATCGTCTCCTCTCTTTACCCCATTTTTGTTTTCCCTCTGTTGTCCCATTTGTTGTGCTTATTTATATGTACTTTATTCTTATTTTCACCTTTTATCAGAATCCCCCATTTTAGCCAAGCTAGTCTCAGAGTGCTCCCGGTGCTGGATCATTATCAAACAGCCCAGTGGCTCTTCAGAGGAGCTCTCTCCGAGTGATGCAATCGAGACACAACTAAAAAAAACTCTTTGTTCCCCACACTGAGCCGAAGTGGGGAGTCTCAGGAGGCCAGACCTCAAGCCTGTGACTTTATGCCAATTGTCAAAAGTCTGGCTTTGCTAGACTATAAAGTGGATGGCTCAGGAGTTACAGAATGTGTGTTGGTACTGTATACACGTGTGTCTGTGTGACAGTGACAAAGACACATCCAAGCATTTACATGGTGTTAAGCCACTATTGTAATGATATGGAAAAAGTAAACTGGCAACGAACACGCTGTGTCAAGGTGAACGTGAGTCTGGGCGTGTGGTATCCCCGACACAAAGAGTGTCTTCGTTGTTTTCTCTCTGTCATCTGAGTAACTGATTCTGTATTCTTGATTTATTCTGATAACTCATAAAATGTTAGACCTGAGGCCTCAGCTTAATGCTGCTACAGTACAGGAATGAATAACAGCAAGATTGCAGGTCAATTAGGCAACATAAAAATGGAGTAATTTAAAAGATCTAAACTAACATAAAGCTAGAACAAAGACTTGTGTACATTAGTACAAGTTCACTGGGCTATCACAAGAGAGGTTTGCATCTACAGTATCCTTTATCTCATAATGGCACAAAACTGCAGTTGTGTGTGTGTGTGTGTGTGTGTGTGTGTGTGTGTGTGTGCAGGCTGATATCCATTACCTTTTCTAACCCAGGCAGGTGCATGTGCTTGATGTGTCACAGTGTAGCAGGAACAATGTTTTCCTTTGACCACATCATCCCACAGGATAATGTCGGCTGAAGCTGAATCCATCCTCAGACTAAGTCTCTCAAACAGAGAGATCTGGGCTGTTTTAAAATGTATAGCACAGACCTGAGAGAGCGCGCACACACACACACACACACACACACACACACACACACGCACGCATCATCAGTGGTGCCACTTTCTGTCTATTTTACATTTTCTCTGTCTTTTTATCACCTGTCCTCCGATGTCTCCTATGGTGAGGATGGTCTGGTCTGGCAGGGAAGGATCCACCCAGTAGTCGAGACACCAGGGAATAAACTTCAGACCCTTCAAAAGAGCAAAGGTGATGTGCATAATGTTATATTTCATGTCTATTAACATTTCTCTCTAATGATATCTACATTTCTTCTGAGTGGGAGTGTAAAAGTAGAGGCATAACATTAAAATATATACTGTTGAATATGTATTTTTTCAGTACCCACTTACAGTACAGTTATTTTTTTCAATTAGTAAATATTACAGTACAGCTGTAGCTGCTACCTGGAGTTTATATTTGCAGCTGAAGTCCTGTTCAGACAGGATGTCATAGAAACACAACTCTTTGCTTGTAAATGACACAGCTATCTGAAAAAAAGAGAAAGCGGATGAAAAAAGAGATACATGAAGAGACAGTAGTGAAACTCATCAATGCAATAATAACAACAAAAACATGTATTAAACTTAATAAATAGTAATTTAAAAATGTAATAATCTATCATCTCATGACAAGAAAAATCATATTATTTTATTATTTTGAGTATCATGAAGCAGCTTCATGTCTGCACTGTCATTAACAATCTAAACCATCTAGATAATTAATTCATTGGGTAAAATGTTTGTTTATATCTGTACCCCAGTAATAGTATCAATTATTAAGTTAGAAATGAATTTCCATGAATAACATTTCTCTCAACTATGTGTCCTCATAAACAATAATTAATTAACTAACTTCACAACCGTTATCTGGAATTTGAGTCATGGCAACTGGACTTGGCTGAATATCTTCACCTACATATTCACAGTCATTAGTTATGCAGTTTTCTTTTATAAAGCGACCACCTTTTGTATGTTGTCCAGCAGCACCATATCTGTGATCCACAGGTCTTTGGGTGTGACTGTGCTGTTTTGTAGTCGATGTGTGTGCAGAAGGGACATGTCCACTCCATCCCGCAGTCCCACCATTCCTCCTTTACTCACAGTCAGATACTGACCTGAAGTCTGCAGGTACAACACCTGGGGAAATCAGAGGGAATTACAGAACAGTAACATCCCTTTAACCTTGACACATATATGGCTGAGAAAACTACTGTAACAAGTATCTTGCACTGGTGTAAAAATGACCTTCAGCACAGTTTTAATGTACTTTTTAACATTTTAATGAGAAGTTAATTAGAAAAATATATGCATCAGCTTTTAAAATTAAGCTATCTTGTATTTGGTCTCCTAGCTGGCTACTCAATATCCATAAAACTACACTAAAATAACTCCATTAAAGATGAGCTCCCTCCTAAGTCTTTGTTCTTAATGGATGGAAGTGAATTTAAGTAAGCAATGTTCTTCTGTGCTGAAACCAATAAAACAGTGGATTAATGATTTTATTGGCTCAACTACAAGAACAAAAGCGAGAGCTGCAGAAAAAAAGACTGAGGCTGACTGCATCTGATGAGAATGAGAGCTATCAAATAACATTATTGAAAGAAAAAGTTTATTAATACTTAAAGAACGAAGGTCACAGCTTAGATGTCCTGCCAGCATAATTACCGCAGACTCGGTCATTTTCCTGTAGCCAACTGCAGGATTTGTAGGGTCTCTTATACAGGCATTTCATCTAATTTCCTCTAAATATTCTAATTAAATCTTTATCTCCAGCTAGAGTCACTGGTATAGTTTGTTTCTATCTAGTTTTTTAATCAATGTGCCAAAAGGCATTGATTTTTTTTGCAGTCTGTAACCTAAAAAACTTTTCAGGCTCCTTTTAAAACCAGTGTCATTCAGTTTAACTTGTCTCTGTAGCTGCCTTTGTGGTAAAGAACCAAAGTTCTTTCCTCTTTTCAAGTGAGCCTATGTCACTAATACTGTAAATGTTAAATAGCTAGTTTTTAGTTGGCACATTATTAAGTGGGTGTGTTTCTGGTCACCTCATTAATGTACCTCCAATATTTGCTCTTCTTCTAGTTCTGTTTAGGTGTCCACCAGTCCGATTCCTGAGGGAATAATCCCCTGCGCTGCATTCATTAGATAGACTTTGTCTACTGTTTAATGGTGGAAAAGCAGCATACAAACTAAAACAATGAGCTGGAAGACATTTCAAGTAGAGTTGAGGCAACGCAACATACACTGCTGAGGTCATTCCAAATTTACAGATTGTGTTGCAAACAGACGTTAGAGTCTTCTATGCGACATTAGTCTATCTGATATAAACTGAAGGGCTGAAAACCTTCCAATAATTTGGGAAACAACTGACGCATTTTGACATTTTGACATTCTCAGGATTGAAAGATTAAAGTGGTGAGCCATCACTTTATCCTCAGCAGTAGGCACTTTATACGGGCCGCTTCATTTACATATTAATTGATAGATGTTAAACTTAAAGGAGTCTAGAGCCATTTATCTCAAAAGAGGTGTGCCATTTTGATGAGCTGGACCCTAATACTTACGACATACACAATGTTTAATAATGTGGAATTCCATCTAGTCAGCAGAGTTTGGGATTCTCCCGTTAGTCAATGTGAAAATGTTTTCCAGATAAAATACATCCTACTGTATGTGTGAAATGGCCAATAAGTTCTCATAACTCTCATAATAATAAACTCTTCTTCTCTTAAGCCTCCAGAAGGTCAGTGAGGTTTTACCTTTTGAACTGGGTCTCGATGTGGACAGGTCAGAGTGCGCGGTGGTTTCCAGCGAGGCGCACCACTGGTTCTGGTGTTCTTCATTTTATCAGAAAGCTCCTGCATTAAAAAGGAGCACAAGCCCACCCACTCCACACGTCCTTCTTCCTTCACTGTGTCACTATCCAGAAGGAGGCCACGGTGCTCCTGAGTGACAACCACGCTGTCGAACAGGAGGCCATATTCCTCCCTGGAGCCCCGTCCTACCGCCGACCAAGCCAGGTTGATGAATTCAGCTCTGGATAAGGAGCGAGATGTACCTGAGGAGTCCTGTATGAAGATCAACAGGATCATGAGACATTGCACAATGCCAGCGCACAGATTGAGAGAATGTCCAGTATTCAAACACATTTCTTATTGACGGTAAACTTACCAGGAAAAGCCTCTGTAGCTTTCTGTAGTCCTCTGTGTTCATCCTGCTCTCAAGCTGAGCCACCTCCATCCTCGTTCCCATGGTTACAGATAGATCTGTCAATCAATCATCCAGACAAGGTCAGGGAGGTGCACCTGTACACGGATATTTGCTGACTCACTATGACATAACGGATTCCCCACATTTCTAGTTGTGACCTGGAGAAATCCTTCATCAACCTTCCATGTCTGATTCACAGCAGACTTACATTATCAGTATAATTATGCAGTTTTATTTTCTTTTCACTCTATCCAAAACGTCTGTATTAAACAGTGTGCAAAGGCCTTCTCGTTTTCAACAGAGTTTTTACACAGCTCAGTGGTGGGTAAATAGGTCCCCAAATTATGTCTACGAAATTGTTCAAGGAAGCAGCAGGCTGTCAAATCATGTCAGGTCTCTGTTCTGTCAGGTAATGTGAAAAAAATATTCAAGATAGGCAGGTAGACGAGAAGCACAAAGGGCACAAATAAAAGAGAGAACTGTTAAATTAGCCTGTGCTGTGATTAAAAGCACGTGTAAGACCTAAGAGAAAAATGTGAGATAATGAATAGTGTCTTTTTAACACTCAACTAAACACTACAAAGGACAATAGAGGACAAAAAACAGTCTCTGATTCATTTCTAGCGGACATAAATGTTTATGAGACAAATTCATTGGAAGTGACGCCAAACTGAGCTCAAATTTAGATGACAGGACATGTAGTGAAAGCAAAAATCAATGCTTTGCTGTGGCCATTATCTCTTTTACAATGGTGATTAACTGCAGTGTGATCTTGATACAACGGTTTTCAACCTTTTATTTACATCACTGACAACAAATAGTAGGCTGCAACAGATACATTTATGCTACAGTAATAAACTAAAAGACTGGTGAAACCCTGCGGACTGTTGTTCATGTTTTGTTTATTAGTGTGATCAACCATAGTCTGACTTGTTTTGTGGATTGCAGCTTGCATCAGCCTTTATTATTTGATTACGTTAGCACAATTACATAAAATTAACGCACAAAAAATACACATTTATAGAGGGTGCACCATAAATATTGCTGTTTGAAACATATCTATGCACTATCTCAGGACCAGACTGTAACTAGCCAACATGAGGACAAGTTATCTGTACACTTCCGTCAAGCAGGTTTGAATCATGAAGTCCATATAGTGGAGCAGGAAACATAGTTCAAACTTACCCGGATATTTAACTTCTTCCTCTCAGTCTACAGAAAACCTCTGAGGTGCTGAAACATACTATTATTTTAAATGTATGACATTTCAAGTCCTCAGTTTCTTGGTCTTGTCCATAGCAGATTCAGCTGCTTCCAGAAGCCCGAGCTTTGTGTCCAGAGGTTTGTTAAAGTCTCCAATTTCTGAGAAGTAATCAACGTTAACAGCCCTGGCTGCAGCACACACACCCACAGAGAGTTAACTAACTGCCCCCGGTAGCCCAGACAGTGGCAGAGGCCACACACACACACACACACACACACACACACATACACACACAAAGAGAGATACACATTCACACACAGTTCCTTTCTTTTATTATCCCTCACTCTCAAAGACCTGGGCTAAGTTTCCTGGCAACCAAGTAGTCAAAAAGAGTCGTGTTTGTGAGACGTCTGCATGTACAACAATGCGTGTGTGCGTGTGTTGCTGCTATTCACAGATTAGGCACAGGAAAGACGATAATCTATGTGAGGAACAATTACCCCCAACAGAGACAACACCTACTGCTCAATTCCTACAGCAACACAACTCACAAGAATGTTAGGAGTTCTGCTGCCACTCATAAAAGTGTTCATACACTGAAACAACGAAAAAAAAATACAAACATGAATCTGGAACTGAACAAAAATCAAACACACACACAGAGCTTTATGGTGCCATTCAAATGCCTTTGAGAGGGCATCTTGTGGGTCACTCGTAGCTGCACACAACAACAAAAGAGGGAAAAGTAAGAAAAAAGGATTTGTTAAACTGAAACAAATAGATTGCCTGTATGACTGCAAGCATGAATACACACAAAAATCTGTACATCCAACATAGATATTATCATTTCCCTTCTTCTCTGCTGCTTCAGTGACCATGACCAATCACTGTGTGCGACTTAATGGCCTGGAATAACTTGAATTAGCCGATTACAGCGGTCATCAACGGTGACAGGATCAGAAAATTAGGTCTCAGCAATTTCAATAATAAAGCTTTAAAAATTAACACTCCCACAATTGGATTACAGTGGTGCATATAGGAGCCAGTACAGAACCCAAAATAGCCCACCACAAATCCACCATGGAAAATCCACTATTATACAGGGAGAAGAATGAAGTTGCTGGGATAGAGGAAAAAATTGGTATGGCTCTTAGTACTAGAAGGAAAGAGGTGCAGTCGAAGAAAAGAGAAAGCAAGGGCAACTGAGTGGAAATGAAGCGCTTTCATACAACAATGCAAATCAGAAGAAAGACCCACTTTTGAAAATCTTTCTCAAATGTTGGAACTCTTTTATTTGCAATAAAAAAAAAAGAGTCGTGATTTTTCAGCACACTCTTCTTGACTCTTGTTTAAGAATCTTTAAAGAATTTCAGCTCCCTTTTTTTCCATAAGGATTTAGTTGAAGGAGCATTGTCATGGCCATTGCAATCAAAGCACAAGAGCGTGAACAAATGAAAAGGAAATTATACATTATTAACCAAATGCATTTGTGAAGGACTTATTTTAAATGTCATCGCTTCTTTGAAATTCTTATAAAAGTATAATACATTAATGTCTATTTGTTTAGCAGCTAAAAAGAAAAGTGCACCTTCTTACATTACAGCAGTCTGACATGTTCAGTGGACATCAGGGTTTTTTAAAACAAACCTGTCTTCTTCTGTTTAATAAGTCACCAAGTGACTAATATCAACCACACAAATAATACAATGTCATCTACAGTAGTTTGTGTATTTACTGTGTATGACCTTTACATAGTAAGAAAAAAATACAGCAGTGAATAATAAAGGTCCAATGTGTTTAAAGGTTTGAAAGACGGTATGAAAAAATTATTTATGTTCTGGTTTGTTTTATTGCTGTAACTACAGTGAAAAGAAAGACAACCCAGCTATTGAGTCAGTTTATGATGCACAGGGCAAAGCAACGTAGACTGTACAAGAAAAAGAAAGCAACCAGTGAATAATTTGATTTCTTGACAGGATTAGAAGCTACTGCTGTTTTTACAACCACGGCATATATAAATGACAATAACAAGGATGTGAGAGGAAAAAATGTTTGAACTGTAACTTTTTACATATGTTATTACCAAACTTTTAAAGGCATTTTTTTCTATACTTTTTAGGGCTACATGTTACTGAATGTAGAGGGAAATATATAAAGGAATGAAGTAATATTTACTAAAAATCTGATAAAAGAACAACATAAAAGAGAGTTAAAAATCCCTGGCAATTACTGTCGACCTGATTTGCTTTGAACCTCAAAGTAACAGATCTCCCCTCAAAGCCACAGAATTATAAATTGTACAGAATAATAAAATGTCTTGACAAATTACAAAGACTCGTATCACCTTTCTCTAATAAAATCATGTGTCTGTGTGTCTTCTCAGGCGGCTACACCACAGTCTTGAAGGCCTGGAGTATCATGTTGGTTTGGTGGGTGAGCCGGTTGGAGCTGACAAACACGTTTATCACTCTGGAAACAGCCGTAACAGAGACACAGGGACACATGTGTCAATCATACAGCAAAGCAGCCATGGCAACAATATTAGGATTGATGCAGGAAACCCTTTGATCTGGCTGAAATAGGAAACGTCAGGCTTCAGAGAAAACAAGTCAGCATGAATCCACGGGAAATGGGTCAAGGGAATTATTCAGCAATGGGAGATTTGATAGAAGCGGGTCTGTGATCAAACGACAACCATTTACATGGTGGTGACAGTGTGTGTGCATGCTGTCGTGTGTGTGTGTGCAACTATTAACTGTGCTGCGTGTGCATGTGAAAAGGAAACTGTTAAACAAGTGAGTGAGAAGACAGAGAGGGAAGAAAAACAGACAGAGAAAAGTCCTAAAACAGAGAATAAACTAGAAACAGTGTCATACTTTCCATCTTTGAAGTAGATTTTGAGCGAGTCGCTGAAGCTCTTGGAGTATTTCACAAATTCTTTCTTCTGCTGTTCCAGTGCCTAACCAATGAATACAGACAGCCTTTCAGCTCGCCTTATTTCACAGAAACTGTGTTTGTGTGTGTGCGTTTTTCCTCCTTCATGTATCCACTTACCCGTCTGTTCTGATACTGGTATTTCCTGACGAGATTGTTAACTGTATCCAGAAGTTCCTTCATGGCCCTGGCAGTATCTCTGTGGGTGACACGCACAAATAGGTAAATAGTTAAAAAACAATATTTCAAAATCTGTCTGATTTTTATCAGGCAGAAACTACACTTCTTTGATCCTGCACGTTGTCTTCTTTCTCTCCTCTGCTCTCACCGTCAACTTTCTGGCCCCTTAAAATCTGCCATTTCATAACTTTCATATTTTAGCATTGCCTTTGAATTGATTAAATTTCTAAGCCATCTGCTGGGTAAATAACTTCAGCGGTGACTCACTAAGAGTACTGAATTCGCTCAAAATAATGGCAAAAAGTGGGCCAAGAAAATGAAATGTGTCTCAATTTCTCTCTGTTGCGGACTTGTATTAGCCATGCTGTGTGTGTGTGTGTGTGTGTGTGTGATGTGAATTTTGATGTCATCTTATTGGTATACATTTTACCAATGGTCTGTTTATGCAGTCTGTGTGTATTCACCACAAACAACCGATGTACTAACAAATCAGCTGCACTGTAGCTGGCAACACAGGTGAGTCTTTATGTGTGTTTCAACTCTGAATGACCTCAAAACTGCCGAAGTATTACTGAAACTCATGCTGACTCGCTTTTGGTCCCGTTATGTAGACTCAAACCTGGTGTATATTTCAGACACACACTCACATTCACATACTTAGCTGCCTTACTTGATGGTCTGCAGGAAGCCTACTCTGTCATTGATCTCATCTGGTATGGTGCTGAGGATGTATTTCAGAGCTCGGGCCCTCTCGTTCAGCTCCTGAAACTCTGGCTCTTGTCTGTCAATCACGAACTCTGCAAACACCAAGAAGCAAAGAACAATGCAGACATGCTCCTCAGTGACAAGTCAACACATGGTACACTGAAGTGAAGTAATTAATAATGGAGGCATGTATTAAAACCACATCTGCAGTGCAAATGTACCAAATAAGTATAGGATTTGTTACGTGAATGCAGGATTAAGATAGAATTTAGGCTATGCCATGCAGGAGGTACATTTAAAATTCATCCAAAGCATGCATGAGCGCATGTGAATTCATTACTACCATCAATCACTGTACACAGCAAAAGGAATTCAATTAGAAAGAGAAAAGAATGAACGTTTGAAGATATGCAGAGGAGTCAATTTGTGGAGAAACATCTCCCCCTAGTGGACAATTGTGCTAATGTAACACCCCAAGAAAGAACAGGCAACACAGACAAGATCCACAAACTGGTCACTGTCAGAAAGGTGGAAATTCTACAGTGTGGTAGTGGAGGTGTAAATAGTGTGTCTGGCTCTGAGGGCTTCAACAACAAACAACAATTAGAACTCATGGCAGAGCTGCTGTTTTTTGGTTACATTAGGTTGTACATATATGTCTATGTTATGCATGTCCAGCTTTTGAAGTAAAAAAAACCCTCAATGATATGCAAATTGTGGCAGCAGAAAGTTAATATGCATTTCTTATAAGTGAGCCTCTGTAAATATCACACTGGTAGTGTCATACAGTTTCTCTATGTGACCCATGATCTTCTGCCACCCTTCCCTCTTTGCATTGACCATTCAAATAGCATCCTACCTTCCACATTGTCTGCAGCCATTCGAAGTAGAGACTCGCTATAGTTGATTTTTAAGTTCTTCTTCTCTAGTATTTTCATAACAATGTCCTGGGTCAGGCCAGGGTTTCTCTTCTCAGCCTTAAAACACATATACGAAGTGAAAATAATCACAGATAGCCTTGGTCTTCTGTCACTGAAATCTAACAAATCATCAAGAAGCTTTGACAGCAAATCTCAAATGCTTTGAAAAATAAGGTATTGGCACAGGTATTACAGGAAAGATGACAGTTAAACCAACTAACAAAAGAGAGTCTTTCTTACATTTTTAAAGGCTGCTCTCAAGGTCTGCGCTGCTGATGAGTTGACATGCTCCAACTGAAAGTTATAACAAACAGGCACATATGAACACAGCACAGTTTCACAAAGCAAAACACATACGCAGCAGTAGTGTAGTTCTTTTCTGTCTCTTCTGTCCTGAAATGTCATTCTGCAGAGTACACTGTGTTACTGCAGTGTTAATAGTTGTTGAGGCCGTTCGTTCCATCTAAACATCATGAGTCTGTTCAATTCCTCTGAGCTGACGTTCACGTACATGTATTACAAAGTTTGTGATTATTACAAACTCTAATTTTGTCTGTTTCTTAGAACACTGTGTGTTCACTCTAGGTTTGAAATCAAAACTATCTAACTGCACCAACAGTATATATTATACATGCACATATAAAGATGAATCTGGTGATCTGCTCTGAGGGAATTCTGGTGTAAACTTCTTCTTGTATCTCTCTGTTGGAGGGGACAGAGGGAATGAAGCCGGTCGGCACCACAAACCCAGACGCCACCATAAATATAGTTCTGCCCTTTAACTGTGTGCCACCCATTGATTTGCTACATAATGAGCACAGATGTAGGTTTTAAATGGTTTTCAGTACAAACTGCTATGTCATTTGCTTGGTAAATGAAACCCATTGTTCTCAGGTGATGTACCATGTACTGTACGCTATATTGATTTTCTTTGTCTTGTCACTTTTGATTTAACATTATACCCCAGGGTACTTTATTGATTACACTGTTTAGATGTGTATTATTTATAGAAGCATTTTTTAAGAATAAGTCAAATAAAATAGTTTATTTTATTACTAATAAAATATGAATCTTTAATAAACATGCACCATGAATAAAAGGAAAATATTAACACAAGTCTATATATATAATATTCATAGAGACTATTGAAAACAGCCATTTAATACGCATATCATGTAACCAGACACAACAGTAATAAAAGTAAATAAAGAATGTGTTTTTAAACACATACTTATTTTAGTAATCTGGTTCATATTACTGTATTTTCTCCTATATCCTTTTACATTCTACTATAACACCTTAAAACTTTGAGCTAAATCCTATTCAGTAAACCTTAATGAGCATTATTTTTCCACAGCCATTAAAACTCTAAACCTGAATATTTGCCACATTTCTGTCTCACATAAACAAATCCTGTGTATTGCTTTTCGTTACTTCAGCAGGAAACTCTGCATTTCGTACCTGGTTCAAGACAGGATACATCACAGTGTAGAGAGTCTGTAGAGAGACTACTGAGGCAGCATCTGCTTCATTCTTCATGTCTTCCATGGTCATCCTTTGACCAATCAATGGGCCTTTGTGCATGCGCGTGTCCACTGATGCCAGTTTCACCACATTCAGTCACTCGCTGAGACTGACAGAATGGGAGCAGACGAGGACCTGAGGAAAAAGACAGCAGGACAGGTGAACAAGCAGGGAGAGACAAGTGGTGGCAGTGGCAGTGAACGGACACAAAAGACTAGAGAATCTAAGCAAAGATTTAAAGATTGCACCTTGGATACAATCAGAATTCAGTTCAACCAGTTGAATGTGGGATATTTAGATGTTCTACTGAAAAGACGAGACAAGAAAATGTGCAATAAATGTTTTTTAATGATTCCTGTAATGCACCAGCTCTTTTCCTTTCTCATTACATGTAATAAAATGTCATGTGCACTGTTTCCCAGAAAGCCAGTCAGTCACAGATATGATCCTCATAAACACCCACACTGCCTATGATCCTATGCTTTACTGCCTCCACTGGGAGCAATGGCAACAAAACTGGAAGACGTCACACGTGAATGATAAACAGCTTTTCTGATATTACTGCTGCAGTAAAAATACTAGTGCGATGAATACAGAACCGTGGTTTACAAACTCTTGTTTTACCTCAGTCTTGTCATAATTATACAGTGAATTCTGGTGTGGTTTGAATGAGAGAAAGGAAAAAACGTGTGTGCGTGACACCTTAAAGGACCAGTTCTTCCTCCACCATTGTTTGTACAGTGAAACCTTCACGGGATTTAAGATGACGTCACTCTCCTTTCTACTTGTCACACAACATACCATTTGTATAAGGGCAGGGACTCACTTCACGCATCAAGTCTCTGTTTGTGATCTTTTCAGGATTACTGTGAGTCATCACCTGACAATCTGGTAGCTACTTCAGACTACCTTCTAAGTTCAAGTTGTTTTTTTACAAGCTCCACTTTGGCCTCTGATACCCAATGTAACACAAACATTATGGCAATAAATGTTTGGCATTAGTATGACATTATTTCTTATATCAATATTCGAAAAGGACCATGACAGGAGAACTGAACAGTATTTTCACCAGCTGCCACTGGGAGGCAACAGCCGACACGAATACACACAGAGAGGTGAGCAGACACACAGTATGGAGTGGTGTGGTCCTTTTTCTACGATGCTTGAAACTTTAAACAAAATGTTGGATTCTAAGAAATTAATATTAAAACAATCGAGTGTGGATCCTGTTTTCCAGTACTTCATGACTTAAAGTTATAGCAGTTCAGTCAATCTTCAGTAAATAAACACACAGGCCATGATTTCTTCCACAGACTGAGTGAAGACTTTGAAAGTCTACTTCATTTGTAAAATATCTATATTCTCAAGCTATCTAAACAATTCTGGGTGTAACAAAAAAAACATGCCATTTACATAGGTGTGTGTGCCTGCAACATGGCACAGGTGTTGTGAACGCCTGCTCAGTAGTATGCCAATAAATAATGGCACACCTTAATGGAGTATGAAAATGAAAATGAAATAATCAATGTTTTTGACAAAAAAAATCTAATGAACAGAGTCATAACAACTGCACATGCCCAACAAACAATACACTACATCACCTTCATATTTAGGAAAACAAAAAGAAAGAAAGACTAAATGCAGCACCGTACTGTACGACTGTGTCAGCTATAAACTGAAAAAGAATAAACAATGCTTTCAAACGTTGAGGGTACGAATTTAAAAGACTGCCTTAGCATGCAAACGTGTGTGTTTGCACAGTGTTTTGCATATTTTATTATCATCCAGTGTGCTCTCCGACTGTGACTCTGACACTGACAGCTCAACAGCTACACAGGTTTTGCTGGAGTAGTAGTTTTAAACTTAATTATCCTGTTGATGACATGATTTTAAAAAATTTAAATGTAAATTATGCTGGTGCGATACAACACTGTACATAAACAACTTCAAGTCAAGTCAATCATCATCATCATTATTATTACTATTAATAAAAACTCTACAGTAAAATGTCAGTGTTGGAGAGAGATGAATGTTACATACTTACATGTACCAGACAGAAGCAAACCGGTGCACTGACAATGAGCTGGTTAATGTTATAAATCAAATACCTGCAGTACAGGTAGTTTTCTAACATGAGTATGTAAATACTATAGGATAACAGGTACTTTCTTCAACAGGCTACTTCTGGCTACTTGTTGCTGTTGTTGTCTCAATCAGGAAGTTTTCTGCCTGATAAACCTGCAGCCGAGGAGCCGGGGTGGGCGGGGCTGAGAGCCGCCCATGCCTCTGGGGGTTGGTTGTAGTTCTTTCCCTCCGTCTCCTCCAGGTTTTCTAATGGTACTGACATCAGACCGCACTTCAGTTCCCAAACAGGTACAGGTGAAGCGTTTGAACCCGTCGACAGAGCTACAGTACGAACGTGTTACTGCGTGTCCAGTAGATCACACAATGTGACAGTGTGTTTAGTTTAATAGAAAACACATTTTAGAAAAACTGTGGGTCAAGATAGTTATCTGCAACAACATAAAGATACTTTTGGCTACTAACCGTGGTAACAGGCTAATGTCTATTATAAATTAAGTTAGTGGAGTTAAAAAGCTGAATAAATATATAGGGATGTACGAATCAATTTAATTTTGTGATTGACTCACAAGAATAAAATAGAATAGAATAACTACTTTACTGTCATTCAGAACATACACTAATTAGATTACTACATTATAATACTAACACTAAAGATCTCGGATTTAAAAGAGGAAAACAGAAACAGACTCAAGAAGAAAAACATTTTGGCAACACGATAAATGTAATGTCTGCCTAAGAAAAGACGAAAGCAGTCTGAGGACAAACATCCTCATTTCGTTTCCCTTCGACACTCTTCGGTCGTCGTTGATTGGACCAATCAGCGCGGAGAGGGGGCGGGGCCTGCGACAGATGAACAGGCAGCGAGCTGCGGCGCTGGAGGAGGAGAGCAGCAGAGAGAGAGAGAGAGACCGCACACATCTATCCATCCATCTATCTATCTATCCTGTCTGACACGGTTTATAGGTAAGAGCTGTTTCATGAAATATACAGACGGTTCGCTCACAGAGTCTGCAGCGATTTAATCTATCTACATAACCTGTTATGAAGATAAAACCTAAAAGCTGGTGAGCTTTCGCAAAATCTCCTGTAGCCTGTAAAAGATTTTATTTCTGAGTTTCTCGTTGATTTATTCTCAGCAAAATGTAGGAATGTGAAGATGTAATAAGGAATTTTATGGAGTAGTATAAAGGGATACTGGTGCTGTAATCAACATGTGTGGGCTTTAAATAAGGGGGCGGGTGGAGATGCATATTGTAGCCAAACATATTTCTTAAGCTTATTGATGACCACCCAAGGGTATTTAATTTTGTGTCTGTTGTCTGCTCTCGCATTGCTTGTTTTTCTTGTTGCTTTTACACTCACACCAGCTTATGCATTGCGGTGTGTGTGTGTTTTTTTTTTGTTTTTTTTTTGCCCTTGGAAAACAGGCAAAGGCGCAGTGAGTGAATGTGTTTGAATTAACGAGGTAGACTGTAGTAGCCCGGTCCTACCCTATCCCCACCCCACACACACACACACACACCACTTGTTATTCCTCCATGCAGGTCTATGTGTGTTTGTGTGTGTGTTCATGGAGGTTTTGGTGAAAAAAGCTAGAATCAGAGCTGGTTCAGATATCTGAGTGTGTGAGAGAGAGAGAAAGAGAAGCTCAGTGTCTCGTAATTCAAAGCTTCAATAATGTATTTGTGTGTAAGAATGGCAGAGCACCTGGTGTGGTGATGGAAACAATAAGAACAGAAAATGAAAAAAAAAAAAGCAAATACATCAATACACAGACATCATTAGGTCCCCATTGCAGTTTTACCACTAATGTCTGAGATCATTTAGCACTACACTCCATGAATACATATACGAATATTGTTTTCTCCCAAGGTTGTCTATTGTCAATTAACATCCTAATATGATCTTGGTAATAATAAACCTTTTCTAAATCCAGCTATGATCTCTTTATTTCTGAAATTAAGAGAACAACTTTCTAAATCCTCACCATATCTCTGTTTCAATAAAATAAACTGTATCCCTTTCAGTCATAATCTAAATGTATAAATCCCACATGCATCTGGATCATTTTCTAATCTCTGCTAATATATATAGCTGTACTGTTTACCCCCGCCCCTCCCATCCCCTATGTCTTCCTATGGTGTGAGTGCTTGTGTGTGTGTGTTGTGCCTATTCCCACTGAGCGCTGCAGTAATTGCATTTCAATAATTAAATGTCTTTCAAATCAGCCTACTGAAACAAAACGAGTAGGGAAGGGAGAACCAACTCCGTGGGTTGGAACGCTTGGTGTGCCTTGCTGTACCATAAATCTATGTGCAGGTGTGTTGATGTGTGTCTGTCACTGTTCTGCTGAAAGTGTAATTTGCAGTTGTCTACTCTAGACTAGGAGATACATATATTTTCCCAAACCTGTTATGTGCAGCAGTGTGAGCAGAGGCAAAAAAAAGAGATCAAATATAATCTGTCTGTGTCCTGAATACATTTTTGCCCATGGTTACTGAATTTGAATTTACTAAAAATGCAGTAGAACAAAAGGCTGGCAGCGATCAGCTTGAAAAACTGCTTATTTGTCTCCCATACGTGGAATTCATACAAACGAATGACACATTGAAAACTAAGGTGGCAGATTTAATTATATAATAATTCACAGCATATAATTAAAACCATAAAGAAACTAAAGCAGTTTTTCTCTCATCTTTAAATAAGCTCTCACACTGACGGACGCCACCTGCACATGCAGAACACACTGAGGCAGCAGGTTTGTCCCCTGTACCTTCTGCTGCGGCAAAGACACAGGGGATTAGTTTGTACGTGGCTGGATAGCAGGCTGAGAGAGAGCACAGAAAAAGAGGTCAGGAGTTACATTAAGGGAGACGGGGAGGAAGAGAGAAAAATAAAAGAAGAATAATGATAATTTTCTATTTGAATTAAATTTCAGAACAGTTAATGGTTGACCTTCTAAATTAAGTTACCTTTTAACATTTGAAAATATTTTTTTGCCATTGGTTCTGTTAATTGTTTCGCCTGTCACCAACATTAATTTCTCCCAGCCTGTTCTCTGTTTTTATACCTGTGCCTAACTAATGCTTCATACTCCATACAGAATGCAAAATAAGCACAGTTCAGTTAGTGAGCAATTCAAACACCCTTAATATCGCCCAGCCATCTTCCTGCTGTCTCCATCTCAGCCTCTTCACCTAACATCTTATTCAGCATCACCCACTTTGTCTCCCTTTCTAGCTTCTGTTAGCCCTCTCCCCAAACATACACACACTTCCCCCACAGGAGTAGTTGATAATGACCCTTCTTCTGCTCTGGTGTCTCTCCGGTCTTTAGTCCATTTGAAAAACCCTCCAGTCTTTTCACTTTTACCACTGACCCCAAATAGAGGCCGATCCAATTACAGCTCTAACCTCCTAACTGTGTTCCCACAGCGCTGTAGCTGTTAGTGAATGTGTGTCTGTTAGTGTGCTTCTCTGATATAGGAACAGAAAAAAAACACTGTTGAGTGTGTCTTGGCAGAGTGTGGAGAGCAGTCAACCATCTTGCCATGCTGTGCAGGGGGTCGTGAGATATCATTGGCTCGTCATCAAATCTGCTATCTGTATGGAAGCTGGCTCTATTCAGCTCATCGATGCTTTTCCTGTCGCTGGCTATCTGTTTGTCTACTTGTCTTTATTTGTGTTTTCCTCTCTGGCTAATTTTTTTCCCACGTCATTCTTATTTTGCTGTTTTTTGTCTGTGTTCATCTTTTTTTCTTCTCTCTCTCAGTCTGTATAACTGTCGTTATACCTCTTTATCTCTCCCTGTGGGTGTCTCTGTTAGCAGGGATTAATAAAGGGCTGTTAACCTCTGTTTGCCCTCTGTGGAGTGTACAGTGAGCGTCCTGGGACTTCAGGCAGGTTCCATAGCACATTATGTCATTTTCTAACAAGGGGGCTGAACAAGCTGTGGATGGGCTGTAATTTTCTCTGCCACTGGAATGAATGTAAATTGTAAAGGTAGAATTCAAAAGAACAATCACGGACATGTGGGACTATACAGATGTAAGTGCAATGAAGTGTGAATATGCATGGAAGATTACAAGTAATGCAGAGACGACAGGGCACGTATACAGACAATGTCAGCCTTTAATTAAACAAATCACCAAGATTTCCTTTGACTGTATGTGTTAATCATAAGACAACAATTTCTCAGCAGTCGCTGATGTCTAGTTTAAGCATGATAAATAGGTGCCTTCAACTGGCAGCAGTGCAGCACAGTGTCCAGTATTGCTGCTTTGTTCTGATAAGTTGGTTGTCTCAACATGCACCAATGAACTATTACAACCCACACAGCAATCTAATGCAGAGTAGTGTGCCATTGTTGTAGACGTGCCTGAAATCCAGAAAGATATTCGATTCCTTCAAACAATGGTACTGTTATAAAAGTATCATTGAATTTTAGTTCTTCTTTGCTGGGTCTCTTATTTCAGTCTGTGTTTCTCTGCACCTGCATAGCTTGTGTTTCCTTCTTCTGTTTCAGTATCCTGGCGTTGCGCATGTAGGCTCATTGTCACACTGCCATGGCTTAAGGTTATTATCAACACATGCTTGTAATAGTACGACAAAATGTCTGTTGTGAAAAAGGTCCAGTGTAAGAGAGGCTTGTTGCAACAACATTAAGTTTCATCATCTACAGAAACAAAGAAAAATTACAGTAGCTAATAATAAAATTAATGTTGACTTGGGACATATGCCCCAGTTTACTGTTACTGTTTGATCTTCAGAGTTATTTAGTGATGAAACGGGTTTTACAGTTTAATCTAAGATTCATGGTTTTATTAAAAAGTAATTCACTGAAGACATTCAACATATTAGTTATTCAGGAGGTGCTTCAAAGACCTGATAAAATACATGTAGTTCAGTTGTCAAAATAGAAATAAGCGTGTGCATATGGAAGCAGCAGTTGTTGCTTTGGAGGAGCGTGCTGCTTTTGAAGATGTTAAACCTTAGAGGATTTTGTCCAAATAATTAACATGTACAGTGTAAAATACAGCAACCTCTATAGAGTTATGCTGAAATATTATCTTCAAAGGTAGACTAGGGTGACAAATTAACAATGAATAATTATTGTTTTCTTTACCAAATACAAGACAACTTTGAACTGCTGTTGCCTGGGTGCTACACCAGGTGAACATAGGGAGTGTGAGTGGAACAGACAATTGTGATGAGAGATGTGAGAGGAGTGATGAATTGAATTCACTTTTTTGTAATTAAAGGCCGCACCCTCCACAGAGGTTCAGTACTTCCTAGTTCCTAGAATGTATTGGAGTTAAAGGCTCTAACCAGTGGTGGCTTTGTTGTAGTTTCCCTGTGTATATTTTTTACTCTGCTTGGGAGCCCCCACATCAGCGGGTGAGCAATTAATGAGAGACAGGTGACTAATCCAACTGTGAAAGTGAGAAACTCTGAGAGAAGGGAGTGATTAATAATGTGGGGTTTTTAGTGCACGTGTCTTATGTTTTTGCATTTTACTCAATTAAAGACCAGAACTATATGTAAAAGTGTCCATACTGCTGCCTACAAGGAAAACATCAGACTCATGAAACATAATCATGCTCCATTATCTCTGTATTGCAAAGCTCTATACATAAGTTAGACATATTCATGGTGAAATTATGCCAATGCGTCCACCGCACAATTTCAAGGGCCTTCAGGGCCAAAGAAAATGATAAGACAGTTTCTGCAGTTTATTGTCAGAGGAATAGGGATGGATGAAATGGGATACTGGCATTTTTACAGACTTCACACCCAAAGCACCCATTGGAAGTTGACCAAGGTACTGTGATTTCAGCTGGAGACGGAAATAATGTCAGGGAGTGCTACTGCTTCAGTTCTAAAGAAAATAGGAAGAGCAGGAGTGTGCCCTGTTTTTGCAAATTTACCGCACCGTCAGTGCACTGCATGTGTGTCTGGAGAGTGTGTGTTTGTACTGCGCAATGTCAGAGAGTGCACTAAGTGACAGAACTGGAGCTGGTGTGAAGAGATCTTGCAAACAAAGAGGTTATGTGAGGTAGAAAATGCTGTGTGTTTAAAAAAGCAAAGATAGTTTATCTCCTGTGTGCAAAAAAAATACACATTTTAAGGTAAAAAATTATTTCTGGCATCTTGTCAAAACGAAGAACTTCCATCACCTGCTGTTGCCTCGGAGGTGCATTTGGAAATGTGTACTTCAGAGCATCCACTATGTGTGTATGTGTGAACATGTGAATGCGAACCATTAGTGAGGATGTTCATGTTTAATAAATTCCCCTGGCCTCTGAAGCATGTCATCTCAAGGTGTTGGGTTTAAATAGCAGAAAGGATTAAGGTGTGTGCTGTGGATTTGGGTGACGTCATGTTTTAATTGTTGAAATGTCAATTCTGCTTGAGAATTAGGATTACACTGAGATTAACGTCTGCTTTTAAAGGCCAGTGAGTTTAATTGCATGGAATTAATCAAGTTGTCAGGATTAAACTCTTGCAACTTAAACCATGAGATATTTTCCCCTATATTCAGTTCTTTTAGTCACGAGAAAACATTTAATAGCCAGGTGTTGGTTTCCCTGCTTACCTGTGAGGCGTGCTGGGAACCCTATCTGAGTAGTTTGGAGCCAAAGTGGAATTCATAGTCATCAATGGCCAAACTAGCAAAGGGAGGGATCCTCTTGCAGACAGTGTGGCACAACTCAAAAGGTCAGAATGGTGTCACCGTTACAAGTAAAAGCCAGCCACCCATGGCGTTATTATTCACTCACGCATGCAGACTTGCACGCCGACACACACAAGCGTGCGCACAGTGATGGTCCACACTGCTTTCCTTGGCTTAACTGCATGGCTGGGTCTTTCCTAACAGAAAACAGGGCTGTCTGTCTCAGAAAAGTTCAGCTCCCACAGCTCAGAAGGTCAGGAACATTACCTCCATTTACATCTCTGCCAGCCGCCCCCTCCTTTCCCTTCAGCCTTTCTTGCTGATTCTCTCTGGGTCTCTCTTGCGTCCTTTCTGCAAAGTCTGACTCACAGCACGACATGTGAGAGCAGGTGAACACGTGACGAAAAGTATACAATATATTCTGTGTATTTCTCTGCTTCGATCTATTTGAAGATGTGTCATTAACGCAATGCTTCTAAAACTAACCACACTTTCTGTGCCTGTCAGCTTGGTGAACCCTCATGTTAACTGTAAATGTAACTTAATATTCAGTTTGTCTTACTCTGATTCCTGAACGCTTAATTGTCAGTGCTGAAGGACGTAAAGTGGGAAGGACCTGTGGAGATGTGTTATGTGTAAAAAAATAGAGCAATCGTTATTAAAGGCTTTTAACATAGCTGCAGTTCACTGTAAAATGAAAGTTGTGATGGCCCACTCTGCTTCTCCAACTGTGATGTATTGCTTTAAATGTAAGGCTGGCAGTAATCTATATTTTTGTTATTGTCAGTGAATCTCATAAAAAGACCCACACCAACAATGTGTCATTCAGTCTCCCAGTGCTGAGGAATATATCAGGCTTTGGATAAACAGAAAATAACTATTAGTTGGATCAGTTCATCCCTGCTTATAAAAGACAACAAAAATCAATGTATTCCCTAGGTTAACCTGGTTTTTAGTGAAGGTAGTTTATTGTTACGTGCCAGAGCACAGCAGAGTAAAGGACAGTGCACAACAGGATGGGGCACTAATTTTCTGCCTGCTGCCCATTGTTAATGTTGTTGACACTCAGGTACATTGTCACCACAGTCAGCAGCCAGCAGATTCCAGCTCTGCATGGGCCTGCTAATTGAATGCTTTATACAAATAACAACGACACTACAACAGAGGAAAAACAACAAAACAATTGTCTCTCGCTCTGTCCTCAAGATCTTTCTCTGTCTTTATGCAACACATCATTCTCCTCGTTGCCTGACAACAACAGCGCAGGAGAGGTGGTGCAGTGTGTGTACGTTCCTTTGTCATTTTAAAAGGTATAAAGAGAGGGTTAAAGAGACAGAAACAGTGGGAAAAGTAGAGAGATGGGAGGGGGGAGGAGGCTGGTGATGATAGATAACATGTGGATGAGAGGGAGATGAAAAAGAAAGCGAGAAGTGTGGTCGTATGGAAAGATGAGAGGAAGGCTGGAGGATGGGAGGAGATAAACGCTCCGTCCTAATCAGCCATTCTGTACAGACAGATAGAACTCGTCTGCTCACATATAAAGGCTCAAACATACACGCGCGCGCGCGCACACAGACACACACTCACACATCTCACGAAGGAAAGAAGCTGATTTAACTCAGGATGATAAGAATGGCCATGAAATATGTATGAGCTCATTTAGCAGATGTGCTATGAACAGCAAAATGGACTGCAGTCAGCTGTACTGCTGAAGTTACTCTTACTGCCGAAGTTACTCTTACTGCTGAAGTTACTCTTACTGCCGAAGTTACTCTTACTGCTGAAGTTACTCTTACTGCTGAAGTTACCCTTACTGCTGTAGTTACTGCACATACATTCACGTGAGCAGCGTGACAGCATGTTTTAGCATGTTCTTCCTTTCTGTCTCATTGTGATTTAACTCTTCGTGTTTCTGTAGATTTTTTTTTTTTGCCAGTTACCAGACCTATTACTTTTTAATTCTTTTGAACCTTTATTATATACTCTCAACACCTCCTACCACTGTCTCATTTTACACCACTGTTAACCTAACCAGGGTTACAGCATCTAACAGCAGATATCGAGTCCCGTTTGTATTGCTAAGCTTACATATGCTATATTTGGTGCATTCCTTTTTTGGCAGAATGATTGACTGACAGATGGTTTGTCTCTCTCTCTCTCTCTCTCTCTCTTTCTGAAACTCTGTTCTCTTTTCATCCTCCCATATCACTGATCTCTCTACTTTCATCTCTGTCTCTCTACTTCCCAAAATCCTCTTGTCATTCATCTCTTTTTCTCCCTTACGCAATAAACTCTCTCTCTCTTTCTCTCATCTGCAACCCTCCTCTCTACTTTTGACTGTGTCCCTTTACCAAATCATTAACTGTCTTTCATCTTGTCTGTCCTCCATCCTCATTTTTTCCTTCCTTTCACACCTGTCTGGCTTTTTTCTCCTATCTTTTCCTCTTTCTTTCAGTGCATTTGACTTTTTTTTCTTTCCATCCAATCCCTCCATACATTCTTGTGTCAGTCAGCGATCTGCGGTCTGTGCTGCGATGTTGATCCTGGACATCTTGTCCCCGCTCCTTCTTCTCCTCTCCATCCTGTTGCCGGGCTACGGTTGCCGGGCGGCGGACATTCCCGAGGACACTACATCCGAGTTCTCGGTCAGACTGTACCACCAGCTGAAGGCAGCAGGGGGGCAGGACAATATCATTTTCTCCCCACTGAGCATTGCTGTAGCTCTGGGTATGGTGGAGGTGGGAGCTAAGGGAGCGTCGCTGGAGGAGATACGACAGGTTGTAGGATTTAGCCACCTGATGCCAGGTGAGACACACACATTCCAAAATATAGGTTCAATGTTTTAGCCTTCTACACCATAAACAAAAGCATGCACATACTACATATATACCTACTGTACATATTCAGTAATACACACTGTTACTTCCCAGCTAGGTTCAGTGGCTAACAGTAAGGTCACATATAGTGCTGTGTCCTTACTGATTTATTCAGTAAAAAAAAAACAAAGTCAAAAGTTTGATATCGTATTTATTTTTAAGGGTATAGCATTTTGTAATAGTAACAATAATAATAACATAGTAATAATTTACTTTTTTAAAAGTAATATACAATGTATGACTTTGAAAAAAGAGGTGCTGTGTAAATTGAAAATAATAAAAACACATTATAGAATATGGATTAAATATTTGTGAATGACAGAATTAACCTGCTTACTTATGTGTATTTGTAATTTATTTGTATTTTACAGTCATATTGTTTAGCTGCTGTTTAAAAAAACACTCTATGGACTGTAAAGTAATTAAAGAAGCCACCTTCTTTGCACAGCAAAGGTGACAAACAGTGTTTTCCATGGTGCTGTGCTCTTGAATACACACCAACACTATGAATGTGTGTGTCTCCCTCTGTTTCCCAGGTGTGGAGTTTTCTTTGCTGCAGAACCTGACGTCAGCTTTGTCAGACGATGACACTCAATACATGATCCGATTTGCCAACAGCCTCTTCCTGCAGGAAGGTGTCACTTTTAACCCTGAGTTCCTGCATCTGATGAGGAAGTACTTCCACGCTGATGTGGAAACTGTGGATTTCACCGAATCAGCGGCAGTGGCAGAGCAAATCAACAGCTGGGTGGAAAATCATACCGAGAGTGAGTAACAGAGAAGAAAGAAAAGGAGGGGATTAATATGAACATATTACAGTCATTAAGAATTACACTAATTATTGTTTGATCACATAATTTTGTACAAAAACATAATCTACTGAACACAGTTTTAAGTCAAAATATCTATCCTTGAGTACCACTTAAGCTGTATCACACTGTCCTTAGGCTAAAGAAAACTAATTTAGATCCTAATACACGGTGCAAATCATTCCCTCCAGGTAAGATCCGTGAGCTGCTATCAGCCGAGGACTTCAGCAGCGTGACCCGACTCACCCTGGTGAACGCAGTTTACTTCAGAGGCTCGTGGAAAAATCAGTTCAGACCAGAGAACACCAGAACCTTCTCCTTCAGCAAAGACGACGGCTCTGAAGTCCAGACGCTCATGATGTACCAACAGGGAGACTTCTACTATGGTAAGAATCAGCTATGTGTATCTGTGTGTGTGTGTGTGTGTGTGTGTGTGTGTGTGTGTGTGTGTGTGTGTGTGTGTGTGTGCCAGAGTTATACTTGTGATGTTTTTTTTCTGGAGCCCTTGAATTTCAGCTCTGAGGTTATTTTAAATGTTAATCTTAGATGTAAAATATTCATATTTAGAGTGATATTCCCAGAAGATGTTCCTCAATGAATTGTGCTGCTAAAATTCTCTTCACTTACAGAAACTCCTCTGGTCTGTCTGTTTGATTTTGCAGTACACTTTGAAGTCTGTTTTGTTAATGTCATGCAATATTAGCAGTACGGTGACAGTCTGTGTTGAGCCATGTACTGTTATATTAGGTTTTGCTAAATCTACTCTGACAGTTGTTAGAACACAGCAGCAGCGTCTTTCCACTGGTTTTGTGTTTCATTTTGTTTTCTTTTTCTTTTCATACATCTGTATTTTCATCTGATGGGTTCTGGTGTATGTTTTATTAATGTCTGCTTCTAACTGTACTACAGGATCAAATTACAGAAATGATAAATACTATATTTTTGTATCTAGGCATCTATCTGCTATAACTGTATTTCATTATTGATTAACCTGTACATCCTTTTTTTATTTGATTGTTAACTATTGCAATTTAACTTGAACAATTAATCACTTTTCTGTTTATTGTTTTGGCAGAATTCTGTATGTATATCCAGTTATTATATGATCTAAGATGTTATGTGTTAGGGTTATTGTTATGTAGATAAATCTACTGTTTGATACCTTCTTTTTTAAAACTATTTTTTATCACTGTCCTAACATAAAGTGGTGCTTGAAAGTTGTGAAACTTTTTATTTCTATTTATGCATAAACATGACATGACAAAGATTAAGGTCAGGACTTTGTCCTAACAATTTTAGAAAATAAATATTTCTACCAGAAAAATGTTAGACACTTCATCCCACTGATTCAAACATCTGACTTTTATTTCATCCTGAAATGAATTGATGAATCCTAGATGTTCACATGCTTTTCAGAATCAGAATATCTTAATTGTCAAAATATATATAAATGTAATTATAAAAGGATTTGCCACACAAAAATATTCAAGACTGTCTTGAATATAATTTTCCTCATTAAATACATTTAGATTTTTTGTTCAATAGTGTTCATTTGTCTAGATTTAGGACTTAAGGTGAAATCTGATCATGTTTTAAGTCATATTTATGCAGAGATCATTTTCAAGCACCATTGTAGCTGTTCTGATTTGACTGTATTGCGGGTGGTAAATATTGTCTGGTGTTTTCCCAGCACTAGCAGGTGCAGGACAAGCATGTTTGTCCTGTAGGTTGGGTGTTAAATCTAAAGGATTCCAGTCTTTTGCATCTAGTTGTTGTTTGTCTGATGTACTGCCAAAGATGGTTACATCAGATTCTTACTGCTCTGCTACTAAGGTTGGGTGCATTTCAGATACAGTTTGGTGCAGCCTGTATGTGTGTAGTGATACTGCACACTTAGATGCAGCTACATTCACAGAGTGGACACATATACTCACATATTCAGTATAAAGGAAATGCACGTATGTGTGAACTGGTGTGTGTGTACTGAGAGCTGCAGAACAGGGACAGGTCCTTTGGGGAAATGGCCGTGTTTGCATTCACATCTTCCAGCACAGTCATATTGTTTAAATAAAATGTTTTGGGAAGCCAAACCTCACTCCTGCACTGTTTCCTCAGCCTCATAAGGTTTGGCAGTGTTTAATCTGTTGTCTCCATCTCACATTGAAAGAACCTGAGTAAGTTGTATAATCCTATATTAAGATTCAAAATCCATTTGGACGTATTTTGAGTATAAAAGGATTATCTCATTCTTACTAAAAAATACAGTATCAATTCAAGTAAATGTTATTCATCTTGTCTTGATTTTTATCTGTGGATTTTGTTTAATTAGGTACAAATGAGAAGTCTGTTAAAGACCCATCTCAAGGCCCAGAAGATATACATTTTTATCTGCTGTAGTGCATATATAAGAGATGAGCTCTTACCGATGTTTTTGTGTGTCTGTTTGTCTGAATGTGTGTGGGCAGATGTGTAGAATGTGTTTTTCTTCTAGATCCTAGATTTATCTACTGGGTTTTATTTTCTAGTAAACAGTCCATGTTTGTGTAAAAATGTACCTCCACAGACTTATACAAACTAATCTTTCCTGTCTGATTGAATTTTGTTTGGGGTTCTGATAACTACATACAGTATCTATGTAATAAATTACAAAAGTGTAATTGGAGTCTTTGAAGTTAACCATCAACCGGTTTTAAATTACCACACACTGCAATCAATACAGTCGATCAATGCACCTTAACATGCTTACGACTGTGCATGTTCATCATGGAGCTTGTGTGTACCCACTGCATAACTGCACGTGAACTCACGTTCACATTTTAATGCCTTTAAATATGTGATGTCTCCGCGTCAGGCGAGTTCAGTGATGGCTCCCAAGAAGCTGGCGGTGTGTACCAGGTGCTGGAGATGCCATACGAGGGAGAGGACATGTCCATGATGATCGTTCTGCCTCGACAGGAGGTACCACTGGCATCGCTGGAGCCCATCATCAAAGCACCACTGCTGGAGGAGTGGGCTAACAATGTTAAACGACAGAAGGTGGAAGTCTACCTACCTCGGTGAGACTATAAACGCATACATACACATTTATACCTCCACATAGAAACATATGCATCCACTCATGAGAGGAATGTGCTAATGTTAAGTTTGACATGTTTAAACACGGCTATCTTCAAATTGTGACACCCCTGCGCGTCAGATGTTGTTTTGTGTGTCCAGTTTATCGCATCATACTTTGCCTACTTGATATTTGAGCGTAAACATGCGACTATAGTCTGTTTAACACTGACTGACTGACCTGTTCAGGTTCAAGGTGGAGCAGAAGATTGACCTGAGGAGCACTTTGCAAGACCTCGGAATAAAGAACATCTTTACCAGCAATGCTGATCTCTCCGCCATGACAGGTGACACACATTGTATAGAACACAGTAGCATATAAAACACATAGATATAGGCACAAATGGCCAAAACTCCAGTGGGTCCAGCTTAAGAACATTTACCATTCTCACTTCTTGGCTGCCATGAGCTATTCTCTGGTACTTTCTAAGGTAACCAAGGTAACTGGCAGCGAGTGGGCAGGTCAGAGCTGTCTTGTTATTTTGTAAAAATAGGTCCACAGAAAGAGACAGATATACATATTGAAAGAGAAACACACAGGCACACAAATATTGGAATAATTAGCAAAAATCTGAAATCCTAACAAAATTCCACATCTATAGGTAACATGTAAAACACTGTAAAATAACATAAGATAAAAGCTTAAGCCAAGTTTAAATTCAATAAATGAGTAGCTGAAAATGCTTGAGCATGATGAAGAATGGCTGAGAGAGAGGCTGTTTGACTCATCATCACATTGTTTTCACTTCTCAGATTAAATGATATCACAAAGACAAGGAGATTATCTGTGTTTTTCTGTCTGTATTTCTTCAGATGGTAAAGACCTGTACATTGGGAAGGCCGTACAGAAGGCCTATCTGGAGGTGACTGAAGAAGGGGCAGAGGGCGCTGTTGGGTCAGGTAGACTGAATCTTTTGTTCTTCATTGTTCCTGATTCTTATCATTACTACACACATGACATTATCAGGAAACACTGCCTCCCCTGTCAAAGGATAACACTGATGACGTTCTCTCCTTACTTCTATCTCTTAGGAATGATCGCCCTGACTAGGACTCTGGTACTGTATCCACAGGTTATGGCCGACCACCCGTTCTTCTTTATAATCAGAAACAGGAGGACAGGTTCGTGTGTTTTCATTACTGTTCTGTGTGTTAGCTTTACGCTAGTAATACCTATCTTTGTAAAATGCGTAATGCTATATGCAGATACAGTTTTATGTGTGTGTGTGTTGTCCCTTCTTCTTCCAGGTTCCATACTCTTCATGGGCAGGGTCATGACCCCTGAAGTCATTGATCCCAGCGACCATGACTTTGACTCTATGTAACCATGGTGTGAGTTCACTCAGTGTCTGCCAGTCAGATCCTGACTTCATAAATGCTACCTATCCTTTATCACCATCTTCAGCTATGTTTTATACTCTTTATGAAAAAATAAATAAACTGGTGGAGATTATACTGTATATTATATACTGAAATATAACATACAACACATAATTTGACTGTGTTTTGATACTGGAAGCTTTAAACTCTAGAGAAAGAGAAAGTTGTAAATATTCTCTACTAAAGGACGGTTTGTATATGAGCAAGAAGAACATATGATATGTAATACACGCACAACCCCTTTAAGTTCAGCAGCTTCGTACTCACTTGCACCAACACACAGTGCACAGAAACAGTTTTCTCTCTTCGTAAAAAATATGTACTCTTTCTTACTTCAGATGCAGTATGTGCACATAGTAAGTTTTACCTTAACTTTCCATGTACATTGGACATTGTGTTCATATATACATACAGTATATGCTCAGTATTTATTGCAAAATAAACATGCGCAAACATTTTGTCCCTATACAATGAATCTTAGTAATATATCTGTTCCACACAGTATTCTAGTCATTTTTCACTGTAGGCACAAACTAAATTGCTGATAAACTAATATGCCTTATCACATTTGAGTGGTTGCCCCAGCTGGGCATCTCACAGGTGAGCAAAGGAGACTGTGTAACTAAGGTGGGTTGCTATAGAGATGGACTGGAGCATGGAGCATGGAGGCGCTCTGAAAAAGATGCTGTTGCACTGTTTTGGATGTACATATACAGGGAGAAACAGTAACACCAGCTGTATTCAGTCTTTTACTCAATAAAAACATGAACGTGTTCCCATTAAAAATGTGTCATTCTCTGTGTGTGGATCTGTGTATATTTGGTTATGTGGTTATTTTTAAATGTAAGATAAATTTCAAAAATGGCACTTTTTATTTGGACTGTCCAGCTCATTTAGAATGTAATCATTCTGAGTGAGAACAGCTAAGAAAAATTCTTTTGAGGAAGAATTTTGTGAGATTGGAAAACATGCAGTTCATAAGGTTATGAAACATGTTAGGCTATATAATCAGTCACTAAACATATAACAGACTTTATATATAGAGGCTGGCTCTCTATTGTAACCCAGCTCCCCAGTGCAGACAGTGTCCTTCCAAGGAGTCTTGGAGAAGTTTCAGGCCTGTGGCTTCACCTACCAATCATGGACAAGTACACACACACACACACACACACACAGAAACAGATCATATAACTGCACAAAGCAAGGATAATGTGACCAGGGACGAATGAGACCTGCATCTTGATCCTGATTATTGTCATGTGACTGTGTAACTGTCAGCATGTTCAGACTATTTTAATGTTTGTAGTAAGGAAATATTTGGCCTCCATCTCATACTTAAGTAAATACATTACATATTATTAGGTGAAGCTACAAATGTATAAAATGAGTAAGAAATGAGATGTGAGATATGTAATTGTTCAAACCTGATTTTCACAGTATATGAAGAAATCCTTTAATAACTGTCGGTGCTGTTAAAACAGTGACACTAAACTACGAAATAATAATTCATCCACAGCAGATGTTTCTGCCATTATATGAGTATATGTGAAGCATAATAAACACAAAGATCACAAAAAAAGATGTTTTGGTGTCACATCTGTGATCCTTATTTTGACTTTATGTTTATATTGTATATGTTTATATTTTATTCAGTTTAAATATCAATTTATATTTTCTACCACGATTGTCATCATGCACAATACACACACCAGCAAAAGCATCAGCTCTCCCGAATCACTTTGTATAAAGTTAGAGGGAATCATTTCCACGTCTCCTGCAGTTACAAACATTTTCATTTACCTCTATGAAATCTATTAGTTTTTTCATCGCCTCAGTGTGCACACCATATTTCAGTTTTGCAATATCTTAAACACAACAAGCTGTATTGTTGAGGAACAACAACCCATGGGTGTAAGAGGTTATTTATAATCCACAATTACTTTCACCAGCTGGTATGATAGCTGTGCCTTGTGTCTTCACTGAAAATGTAGCCTTATCTTTTCTCCTACCTACGACAAGATGCAGGCAGAGATGACCAGAGCAGACATGGAGGTTTTCTTTAGCGGCTGATCTTATCTAGTATGTATTTAGTAAATACATTTACTCTGTAACTGTAGAATTTTAGGATACTTGATATTTTTTGACTTTATAGTTTCTCTCCACTATATTTATCTATATTTATGATAGTTAAAATTATATTTAAATTTTGCAAACTCTAATGCATTATTTGTAGTTTCGCTTCTACGACCATCTGCAATATTCTTGTTTTGTTTTTTGTTTTTTTCGCATTATAATGCATAAATAATTTATACTAAAATGGAAATTGTCTCACATCTCACACCATGACACATTTCACAACTCGTTTCACGCTTTTACCGACATCAAATTTTAAATAGAACTTGTGGAGTAGTTACTTAGTGACTCCGTCTTCACCACATATCTTGGTCACAACGAACATCCAGCTGATGATATTTGCCTGAGTTACTGAGTTTGGGTTTTTAGCTGTTCAAGACCTCAGTTAAGGTAATTAAGCAGTAATTTATTTAAAAGCTTAATATTAATTTTATCAGTCTGAGAAAGTCTAATAATAAAATTTTGTAGTTTCCACCTGTGATACACCTGAACACTGTTACCAGGCAACCAGCAGCTGAGTGATCACAGTCGGTGTCCTGCAGCTGCAGCAGCGTCTCACCTACAGCAGCGAGCCCACATGGTGTCAGTCTCCCCAGCCGACAGAACTTTAAGCTCTCTCTCTGTGAATACTAACTGACCCACGGGGCTCCATGGGTAACATCTACAGCTTTACAAGGCTAAACGGAGCCATTTGCAATGTGTTAAAGAAGGCCAGGGGAATTTTTCACAAGACGACTGGGACATGTCAGAAAGGTAAGCTACACCAGCTATGTCTGCATGAATAAATTAGATATGGTGTTCTTCTGTTGTTTGCCAATTTAATTACATCACCAGCCTCAAGTGACAACTGAAGCCAATTTAATTCCAGGAGTTTGTTCTCCAAACATGTACGCTTACTTTTGTTTTAAGCACTACAACAATTGCATTTTAAATTATTATTAAAAAAGTAAATTATTAAATTATTCTATTATCTATTCAGTTCATTTGAATGGCAACTATGGAGCCACCCAATACACAACAAGCAGTGTCATTATAGAGGCACCTCTGTCCAGCTATCCCTCGCATACAGCTACTATTATAAACTAATAGCACCTGCTCAGGTGTCCACTGCTGCCATGGCAACAGGTCCTAATCTACATTGTCAGGCCCAGTTGAATGTAACTCTAACCACTTGTCCGGTGGTCAGGGTTTCAGCTCACACCAGGGTTTACGTTACGAAAAGACACCTCCCCGACAGAGGCCAGAGATGTGATAATGCAGTGACCCTATCTGTCTTTCTGAGGTTTGTCCTTGTTCTTAGTGCCAAACGTTTTCTTTGTCTCAGTTCTTCAGGTGTGAAAACTCTCAGTGGCAGTTTTCCCAAATCCCACTCTTCTCACTACTCTGACCTCAGTGTTAGACGTAGTCCTCTCTCTGTGGACCACAGTCCTGATTCTGGACTAGTATCCACACCTGTAAGTGGCACACACACAAACACACACACACACAATACATGTATATATGTATATATATATATATATATATATATATACATATACATGTTTAACTATACCAACTTACTTTATTTTATTTTAATAAGTAAGTAAGAGCTCAATCATAATGTTTTCTACTTTGGTCATAAGTACCATGTGATTTCAGTCATCTGTATGTGAGCCATCTTAAATTATTTTATTTTATATTTCATGAGATGTAAACAGTTGGCTGGATGCCGTTCAAGCGTAGTCAATGATGAGCAGTGATCAAGTGCACCAGGGTCAATCTTATGTCTAGATTAACAGAGAGAGGTGTAGACTTACACAGACAAAGTAAGTGTGAACGAGTTGACTGAAGGGGGTTGAAAAGGCCATGTAGGGAGAAGAAGGTAGCCCACTTTCACATGCTAATGGAGGTGGTTTTGCTTGCTTTCACCTCGTTAACACAGGAACCAATACTGGTTGATGGCCGTAGAAATGACCCATTTGTTTTGACTGTATACTATCAAAGGGAATAGAGTTTATGTTGCATGAATGCAGAGCCACAGTAGATTTAAGCCTCCTGTTCTTCCATATCATTCCCCTGTCTTTTTGTTTCGCCAGTATAAAATGTAAATAGACTGAATAATTTGACTGTTAGTGAGTGAATTGTGATCATACTCGTCCTTTTTTTTTCTTCTGTTAGCTCCCATCAAATCAGTTCCGCTTTTTGTCGTGGCATCGCCTGGAGCAGTGTGAAGTTACAGGTGATCAACTGACCTGCCCCAGGGTCAGAGAAGGTCTGTGACCAATACGAGAAAAACACTACAGTAGAATTATATAGGCAATCACAGTGCAAAAAAAACTAAATGAAATTTGTCATAGGGATAAGGGACTGACCTCTTTTCTTTGTTTGAGAGTTAGTGGAAATCGATCCCTTAATCTGAGTTACAAATAAATAAATAAAACAGACTTAAATTCATGATTTTATGATAAATTATCAATAACTGATTTTAAATGCAGATAGACATATGGTGACAAAGAACCTAAAACTATTATCAGTACTACAAGGACTAGGATGCACATGGTGTTCACATGATACTAAGTCTGAACATTATTAAAGACTTTCAAAACATTTTTGACACCAAAAAGGGCCATCAGAAGAGCAGCTGTTTCAAAGGGAGTATGACATAAGTTTGGAGAGAGGAAGGAGGAGGAGACAGGAGGAAGGACAGAGCTGGGAAGAGAGACTGCAAGAAAACTGGGAAAACTGTCTGGTAAGTTAGCATGTGTGGAATTAAATTGTACCATGTGTGAGAAGAATAGAGACATATACAGTATTGAGAAAGAGAAGGGCAAAAATAGATAAGCGACTGAGAGCCTGAATATTCTACTAATTTATTTTCTCAGGAGTTAAATCTGTCCTATCAAGACTTGGGTGATCCCTACCAGCAGGAGAATTTCCTCCGGATCATCCGCCGGTTGATCCGTGTGGAGAAACTACAACTGGTTGACAACTCTCTCACAAACCTGAGTTCTGTACGTCTGCCAAGGTATGAACCACAGACCCAGACTGCCACAGCTTCTTCGCTTGTAGAACAGTTTTTGTTAATGTACTGTATAACAAAAAAGTTTTGTTCCTGTTTATATGCTACAACAAATGGAATTTTTCCTACTGTTGAACAAATCGTTTTTTCTTTGTATAAGTCTTTCACACTTTATAAAATAAAAATTATTTGTGCTTCCTTTGGACAGGTGCCGAATGCTAAATCTGCACCATAACCACCTTGTGTGTCTGGGCCAGCTGCCAAAGCTCCCAGCTGTGGAGCATCTTTGTCTGTCGGAGAACGCCATCAGCTCCCTGAGTGGACTGGGAGCTCTGGGAAACAGCCCACTGCGCTCCCTAAATCTGACCCACAATCCAGTCACTTTCACTCAGGGCTATCGTGCACGGTCAGAAAGCTAAAGGGATAAAGTTTGTAAATGGACAGGGGCAGAAAGTTTTCTTCATCTTCAGCTTTTCTTATTGTCTTTGCAGTGTTTTCTCCTGCTTGCCAAAGCTTGAGGTCCTGGATGGAATCCAAAAGTTACCAGAAGACTCTCTGCCCACCAGACCACAGTCTCCTGCAACAACCAGGATGTGCAACATTTTGTGACATTCTTTTGTTCCTGGATATGTACTGACACAGATCTCCCAGTCCTTAGATTTCTTTAAAGAAAAGCCAACTGCTATTCAGTCATTTACACAAACTGTGTCACAACTGTTGCTGAAAACACATTTCGGGCCACACTGAATATACCAGCGCAGATATTTTGATGCTAATATGCTCAAAGGCCATGAAGAATGCTTTTTATACACAATAGTATTGTTTATCAATCATATTTTTCTAAATTGAAATTATTTGTATAGGGGGAATTTATATAATAAATGTTGTATTTTTGTTTTTGCATCTATTTGTGTGGTCCAGTGCACACATACACGTTGAATGTGCAAAACAAAGTGTATAACAATCAGTCTTGACAAACGATTCTCATGCGGAACCAATTCAATTGTTGGCAGTTTCCAGATCAGTCACATTAGCAGGATTTAATTTACACTAAACAGTGTGTAAAATGTACACACCTGCAAAGTGCTTTGGATAGAAGAAATAAAATAGCTAACACAGTGTCATACATAAATGAGTGCTGTACGGGTTACACAGAGCCCTTTTTTTTAACTTGGAGTTTACTTAATACATTGCATTTGCATATTCTCATTTTATGATGGTTTCATTTTCAGTCTGGACATGAAACATAAACACATTGTGTTATCTGATGTTGCAGTAATATGACACTGCCTCACATGCACCTAAGAAAGCACACCTGCGTACACACATCTACCAGGACACACACAAACGATGGGTGCTTTCTCTTTCCTCACAGTATCACAGTAATGCAGAGAAGCACAATTTAAGCAGCCAGCATCTCTCTAACAAGCACACAGCCAGGCACAAACTACCAGTTACATGCCTCATTGGGATTCGTTTAAGTGTGGAAGATGGTTTGTGCAATTTGCATGCTGTGTGTGTGTGTGTGTGTGTGCGTATGTGTGTAAATAGAAAAAGTCTCCAGCTGATGAACGAAAAATCTTTACTGCTGCAGAGAGACAGGATAATGAGCTCACTAGATCCTTACATACTGCAAACAGGATCAAGAAGCAACTGATAGTTTCATTATGTTACTAGTGATCTTTGCAACTTATTTATGACACTTTGCTGCTTCCGGTGTGGCAGTAAAATAAGAGTTAGAGCAGATTTACCAAAAAAAATGTAAAAATGTGGGTGGAAAACATCTTTTCATAGCTTGGAGCCTCAGCTTTCAAGTAAATCTTGTACTAGCGTTAAGTGGAAGGTTTGAGAGTCCGTGGCAGTCATGTGGGCATGTCTCAAGATAGACTCCAGCTTTAGGCAATCAACATGTTGAAATTATTCATTCCTGGTATTTCACCCATGAAATGATGATGGAGGAAGTGTGAGGATGTGAGGAATGTGGAGGAGTTATCATCTCTGACATTGCTTGTCACTGTAACAAGTGTGTGTGTGTGTGTCCTTGTGGCCTGCTATTAGCACAGTAATGAGACACCTGTTACTCTCGTACTCCTCCAGCATCCCACAGTCCCTCTGGGGAGAGCAACAATCTCACATCAGCCGAAGGATAATGATAAGAAAAAAGAGGGGTGGGGGGGGGGCAGAGAGGGAAGAAATGGGGAGAGAGCACAGGGATGATGACAGGACCTGAGAGTTAGAACATAAATAGAGTGTGAGAGGAGAAGGGGTGATTTGATTGTGACTGTGTGATGAGGACAAATGTCGTTCATTAAAAGTAATTGCCTTTCCTCTAGGTTGATTTTCACTTCTTTCTTTTTTTGTCTGTTCACTTTTTATGTGAGCAAGTTTACATACAATCCTCTCACCTCTCTATTCTCACCTATTCTCAGCGTAGATGAGAAACTGGGTTGGCAGGATTTATACTTGGGAACATTTACTGCTTGTAGCACAGACGTGAACAACTGAGCACCCATGACATGTAAATTACATGTTTTTTTTTTCCCTTTCAGCTTGATACATATTTATGATCATCATGTCTCTGTTTGAAAACAGATTGGACAGAGAAATGTCATTTTATTGACAGTTTAGTCGAGGATCACCATGACTATGACGTCCCTCCACACTACTGTACTCTGTATTTTGCATAGTTATTTACGATGCCAACAACATTGGTAGAAATGTTGTTGTAGCGTTATAACCTCAGTGTGAGTATACAGTAACACCTGAGTATACGGAGATAAATTGGGGCCAGATGCGATTGAATAAATCTCTTTATTCCAGTCACCAGTCACAGGCAACAAACATGGTTAAATAAAACCAAAATTCAATTTTTGTATCAAATATACTGTTGCATATACATATACAAATTGTGAGAATGTTTTACTATACATTGTACAATAGCCTAAATATTCTGCATTAAATTACAATAGATCTTTATGAATTTACTTCACACCAGCAGTTGAAATGAAACAGCTTTCGATTTACAGCTACTCTCAAGCAGTACCCAAGAAGTTGAACTTGCATGCTCTCATCTCTCCTGTCCTACAACATGGTTTCCAAAGGTTTCCAGGATTGGAAAGGCACAGTGTCAGTTCGACACTTTCAGTGCAGAACGTCTTTTTGATTGGCATTTTGCAGAAATATTCAAAGAAAATGCTTCTGTGTTTCAACTTCACTCTGGGGCGAATGAAAAGGCTGCACCTTTTTACGATTGTCTGAGTTGTTACAAGTAACAATAAATAACAGAAAATCATTTGGTTGTGATGCATGTAAAGTTTGAGCTCTATAAAGAATAAAACTGTTTGCATAAAACATACATATAAAGGCCTGAACATGGGGACATTAGCAACAATTTATTTTTGCTTTCTTTACACAAAGACATGGTAAAAATACATTCTCTGCCTGTCTGCAAAAAAACAACAACAGGTAATCAGGCAGATGTGAGAGTAGACAAAAGCAATTAAACAAATAATAATACAATATATATTCTTTTTCCTTCCTATGAATTCTGTCCATTCCCACAGTGTTGTCCCAAGCTGATCAGTTCCAACTACAACATTTGGAACAGCATCAAATCTTCCAGCATAATATCCCAATTTTCCTAATTGGGACTGAATGGATGGCTGGTTTTATTCCTTTGGGAAACGAGGAAAAGAAAAACCTGATAGGCTCTAAAGGCAGCTGAAAAGGCACTGCAACTGGTCAATATGAGTCCATCCTACATCTCTGCCCTTCGATTGGTTCCCTTGTCTTCACCAGCTGCATCCACCACTAACTCCTCCTCTTCCTCTTCGTAGTTCTCTTCCTCATTATTCTCTGCACCTTTTCTGTGAGTCCCCTCTTTTCCTGGTCGCTCCTGTTGTTTTACTTCATCCTAAAACAAATCACAAGCACAAGAATGTTTCTCTTGTGTTGTTGTTGTTGTTGATCATCTCAAGATGATCTTTTCAGAAATGTAAAGTTTATATATGTGGAAATTGTATTCTTTGTCTTCACATGTATCATTTAGGCTCAGACGCATTCTAATCTAACAATTTTATATGTACAGGAAACCAAGCATGCAGGGAAAGAGGAGGACAAGAGGACAGCTGCGTAAGTTTTATTATCTTCTGTTGTAAATACATGCGAGCAGACACACTACAAATATTTTACTAGAACAGTTGCACTTCCGCTCACAGTCCTGCACAGGACCTTATAGTAGACATAAAGAAACTAGATCTTCTAACCTTTCTACCAAGCATATAGACGTAAGAAGAAACATAGAAGAAGAATATAGCACATTCCTACATGCTTGTAAAGAAAAACAAAACAAAACAGAACCCGCTTGACTCACCTGTTCTATGTTCGCCTCATTATATGGATCCTCTCCTTCCTCCTCCACCTCTTCCCCTCTCTTTTGCCCACCAGCTATGTCCTCCTGGGCCTTCAGAAGAGCAATAACAAGAGAAAGCTTAAGAACAGACTGATTTCAGAAATTAGAAATGCATTTAGAAGTTCTCCCTGAGGATTGGGGTCATTCTACATTAGCCATTCATACATGTCATTTTCTCTCTGTGGTAACAAATGTTTCATCTTTCAAACCTCGTCCTCTCCCTCCTCTTGGTACTGGTCATCTACTGTGTCTTCCTGCTGATCTGGGTTTCCAGCCATCTGAAAGCACACACAAGTTAAAACACTATTTAGGGATTATTACTGATGACTCCCCTGTTTTTTGTTAAGATCTTGTAAACGTTTCACTGCTCTTTTATTCTTCCCTGACTTGTTACTTACCACCAGTTCCTCTTCGACAACAGGTTGTTCAGGGCCTGTGTGTGTGCCTACGTGCTGGGCTGGTGCTGCCGGCTCTTCTTCCTCCTCTACCACCTCCTCTTCCTCCTCTGCAACCCTGTGCTGTGGCCGCTCATCCTCTGCCTCTTCAAACTCATCCTCTCCCTGGTTGTTTGGGTCGTCCTCCGGGTCCAGCTCACCATCTACAGCACCCTAAGACATTAAGAGATGCAACAACAAAGGTAAACGTCTGTCCATATTTCAATATAAGTGAAATAGATGTTAGAATAAGAGCAATAGAGGTTAATAACTGAAAATGCTTGTCAGATGAAACTGATTGTGACAGTCCACCGTGATGTTGCTTTGATTGCCTATTTAATATTCAGAAGAATTAATAGACCCCGGATTTGACTGACAAGTGGAAAAAAGATAAAGGGCACAAATGGAGCCAAACTTCTGGGTGAATGACACATGATGCACTGATGTGAATGTTAAGTAAATGAGCGAATGAGCGGAAAGAACAGACAGAACACACAGATGATATGGACGCGTTTTAACAGATGGAGGCGACAGGATGGATGGATAGACAGTCACCTGCTGATGTGGTGGCACTCTGTGATCCACTCGTTTATCCTCTTCCTCGTGTAACATATGAACTACTCTCTCTGTTCACACACACACAACATATGAATAGGAAGAGACAAAAAAAAAAGAAGTATTTGATTCTGTAATGAATCAAACGTGTTTTTACTAAATGCAATTTCCGCCTAATCTGGATACTTTTTTCTGTCTCACCTTCATCTTCTCCTTGGACAATATCATTTTCTGTGTTTTCATACTCAGTCCGCTGCCTAAAAAAAAAAGCAAAATGACAGTACAGGATATTCAAGTTCCATCAACTCCATAAAAAACAGATTTAAATTC
Source organism: Ctenopoma multispine (assembly GCA_034779795.1). Lineage (NCBI taxonomy): Eukaryota > Metazoa > Chordata > Actinopteri > Anabantiformes > Anabantidae > Ctenopoma > Ctenopoma multispine. The sequence goes on along the minus strand of JAUYWH010000005.1, from coordinate 12,534,924 downwards.
AAGATTCATTTAAAATTCTAAACCTTTTATGCAAAATGCAACTTTAGTTGTATATGTATAACTGTCTGGTGTATGTAGACACACACCATGTAAGACAGAAGTGCACTCACTCCTTTTATTTTACATTTTCCTGTTTTGTGGAAAAAGTGCTTGAATGGTCCATTTGCAGGCCTACATACCCCATAGCAATAAGTGTAAACCACAAATTATACTGTATGTTGTTATATATTATATTATTGTGCATTTAATTTTAACTGATTCCAACTCTGATATTACTGTAAATCTCACCTTTCATTCTCCTCTCTGAGCAGCTGCTCCTTTCTGTCGGCCTCCTTGTGCTGCTGCTCCTCTCTCTCCTGCTGCTCTTTCAGCTTCTGCGCCCTCTCCTTTATAACCCTCTCTCTCTGGGCCTGAATGAGGTCCTGTCTCATCTGCATCTGTCTGCGCTCCTCTGCCTTCTGTGCCTCAAGGCGCTGCTGGTCCTGCTGCTGCTCGTAGGCCGACTTCACAGGTTCCACCTGAGCGAGTGCCTCCTGATGCAGTTGGGTGTCTGGATGCAGCTCCTCATGGGGAACCTTTGAGATGGCAAATGGATGCAAAAGGAACAACATGTAGAAAATGAAAACAAAAAATTTTGAACAAATCAAACACGTAGTTGATGCTAAGACACGGTAGTTTGAACCAGTTCTGACCAGCTGTGGATGGCGTCTCTGGCGGTCCAAGGCATTCCCGTCTGGCTGATTCTGCTCGGGCCCCTCCTCTTCCTCCTCCTCCTGTTGTTCATCCTGTGGTTGATCTGGGTCCTCCTCCAGCTTCTGAGGTTGTCCTGCTTGGGCCATCTCTTCCTCCGCCAGCTCCCTCCTCCTCTCTGCCTCTCCCTCTTGATCCTCATCTTTCTCTGACAGGGTGTGGTGGGGTACAGTGGGATGCACCTCCTCCACCTGGTGGTCCAGCTGAAAAGAAAGAAGGAACGATTTCATCTAGCAGAAAAAAAACTGATACGTTTGCACATTTTAAATGTAAAAAAGGGAAACATCCTTGTTACCCTTGAGCGAGTGCCCTGGTGACCACCATGGGCATGCTCCTCTTTATGTGGTAGTGTTGTACTTCTGGGCTGCTGTTCATGCTGGGCTTCATGGTCATGGGACTGAGGTGCTACAGTAGATATTTGTGGCTGATGAGGGACAGGGTTTTGTTCAGGCTGTCTCAAGCTGGGTACCCTGTTCAGAGACTCCTTCAGCTGCTTGTATTGATCCACCTGTACCTAAAGGAAACAACATAGACAAGCACAGCAGGGCTAAGAGAAAATGCTAGAGCAGGAGTCACTGGGCGAGAGGCAGGGTACAACCAGTTTATCACACTAGCAGATTTTAATATTACGCAAATACAACCTCAAGCTAACAACATGTAACTTTTTTTCAGTATCATTATTTATTTGAGCTCATACTTAGCTTATTTAGTTCATATTTATATAAACCCAAAGATACATAAAAACATATGGAAAATACTATTTATATCTCATAATTCAATAACTTGTAGATCCACCTTTAGCAGCAATAACCTATAATCAGTCTCTCACATTGCTGTGGAGGAACTTTTGCCCAACATTGCTCCAGTTTATTAAGGTTTTTGGGCAACTGCTTATGCACAGCTATCTTAAGGTCGAAGTCCAGACTTTGAAGGCCATTCCAAAACCTTTATTTTTCGCAGCTAGTCCAAGGTAGATTTACTGGTGTTCTTCAGATTATTGTCCTTTTACATGGCTCAATTTCAACCAAGCTTTAGCTAATGGACAGATGGCCCCACATTTGCCGCTTGAATACTCTTATATGAAGCTCATGGTTGACTCAATGACTGCAAGGTGCCAAGGTCCTGAGGCAGAAAATCAAGCCCCAAATCATCACCCCTCCACTGCCTGGCTTGACAGTGTGTACAGGTATAAGGCCAGACAACTCCACTTTGGTCTCATCTGTTCATAGGACATTTTTCCTGAAGTCTTGTGGTTTGTTCAGATGCAGTTTTGTAAACCTCAGTCATGCTTTCATGTTGGTTTTAGACAGAAGAGGATTTCTCCTGGCAACCCTTTTGAACAAACCATACTTGCTCAGTCTTTATCTAAATGTGCCGTCATGGACTTCAACATTTGACATCCTCACTGAGGCTTGTATTTTTTGAGCTTTTGTATTTCTCAGAGTATTGTATTGTCTGTCCTTGGGGTTACTGTGCTGGGATGTCTACTCTTGGGAAGACTGGCAACTGTCTCAAATACTTTCCACTTGTGGATTATCTTTCCCACTGTAGAACACTGAACCCCAAGTTGTTTGGAAATGGTTTTATAATCCCTTCTAGACTGATGTGCAGCAAGACCAGCAAACTGAGAAAACTCCTGCTTTTATAGAGGTCTGCACATCTGCTGAGTATCAGCTAATTAAGGGCTGATGATTAGCAGCACTTGGCTGCTTCGAACTGTGGCTAAAAACTACTATTTGGCTAATTCACCTACTTTCTGGAAAATTTGAGCATATTGGTATTTATATTTAAACTGGCCATCCAATTTAGCCCAACACATTATAATATATTATAAATAGTAACATCTATTTATACATACACATATACATACAAAGATTCTCAAAATTTGTCATTGCTAAATTCCTGACCTGTCTTTCTACCTCTGTTACATTCTTCCAGTTGACTGGTTGTGACATGAGGCTTTAGTGCAGCTTGACATTCCCAACTAAAACAAACCCCCTGCAGGGTAAGAAAGAGGTGTGTGTGTGTATGCGTGTCTTTATATCCTTCTGTGAATAAATGTTGTTCAAATACTACTCTTGTGAGGACATTTTAGCCAGTTCAGAACTTCAAAGAGTTTGTTTTTTAAGGGTTGAGTGTCCTCACAAGTGTAGTGAGACAAGACTGTGTTTGTGTGAGACCATCCAACCAGAAGAACTGATGGAAAGCAGGACAGGCTTTGCAAACAATTTACAAATGCAGACAGACAGGAAGTGAGGGGGAGAGAGTAAGCAAATATTCTTCAATCCTTCAACAGAGAGGAGGTAAGAATCTCAAACAAATCAGTTGTTTATTCAATGAACCATTCGGGGATTTCAAAAGGTCACTCTCAACGAACGGCAACATCTGATCAAATTACTGAAAAACCAATCAGCACCTCAGGCATCTTTCTAGTGAGGATTATAGACATTTCTTTCTATCTTACTGAGAATGGCTGAAGTAAAGGTTACAGCAAGTCTTAGAGGGATGCAGCACAAAAGAAAGTATGTTCTAGCTGCTCTGGGGACATGCTGAGTACAGGTCTTACTCTTCCCCTGTATGACCTGCCTTTTCACAGGCATTTAGCAACACTTTCACCGGTTTTGACAAATAAACAGGCTTTAATCAGTGTGTGCAATGAGATGCAAGGAGGAAGTCACTTCTCCCCAAAAACAACGCTGCTGCCCGTCCTCGGTTTGCTCAAGGCCATGTGGATAAGCCAGAAGGATATTGGAAGAATGCTGTTGCTGTGGACAGATGAGGAGAACTTTTTGGCTTGAATGACAAGCAATAAGTTTTGCGATGAACCAGCACAGTTAAATTCTGAATTGTACAAGCAAATTCTACAGAAAACTGTTAAAGTGTTTATTCAAAAATTTGATCTCAACAGAAAGTGTCTCATGCAGCAAGACAACGGCTCTAAACACCCAACTTGTTCTAACAAAGAATGGTTAAAGCAGAAAAACATTTATGTTTTGGAGTTCTGACCTTAATCCTATAGAAATAATGTTGAAGGGGTTGCAGGAAAACCAAGCGACAATCCAGAGCTCTGTAAGAAGGAATTAACTAAAATCCCACAAAGCTTGTGCAGGGCTGATAAACAGTCAGAGGAGTTAGGTCTTCTACTAATGTTTTAGGCCGTATTTATTAAATTAAGTATTAAGTTAAAAAATGCAAATAGTTATTCAACCATCGTGAAAAGTGAAAATAAAAATGCAGCTCTCTACTGCAGTTCTACCTGAGCTGCAGCCAGCGCACTCTTGTGGTCTTCCAGTGTCAATGCGAGCTGGTCGTGGGCTGCCTTTAGATCCAGATGCTGAACCTGTACACAAGTGCAACCAAAGAGCATAAATGAACCATTTATTTTTATGTATGGCTTACAGACATATCTGAGAAAGACACGACAAAGAGGATAAAAACTTTAAAAGTATAGACGTGTTCTCACCCGTGCATCCTGTAGCTGTGTATGAATGTCATGATGGGCTTTTCTTAGTTGTTTATTTTCCTCTCTCAGGTTATATACATTGTCTGAGGTCACAAAAAAAAACAAAAAAAAACACCATTTTAACAGAAAGCATGAAACAAAAGAAGAATTATGAGTTACTCTTCTATCCTTATGACTTGATGACTTGTCAGTTCATATCCTGCTCTAATCAATGGCCACATGTGCACTTTCATCTTAAGAGGAGGATGCCAAATGAAATCCACATCTCTTTTATGCAATAGTGCTTGAAGCAACAGATGATTTTAACTAAACAGTGAAAGCAAAATACATACTACATTAAAACTGATTTCTAGTCCAGTTCTAGATATTTGAAAATGCACATAAAGCATTTAAACTCAGCTAAAGTCATGAAGTTTCTCATTATGTCAGAAGATGGAGACAGAGTAAGAGTATTCAGTGATGGCTCCAGTAACGATATGGATGCACATATACACATGCAGTAGGTTTCAAGACCACAGATACACGTCAGTGGTACACTATGTGTGTGTGTTGTTTAAATTAACTGCATGTGCACATTTGCGTCCATGTCATTATTATGTACCCATATGTGTGCTTAGTGTTTACATTCAATATAATAACAAACTTAGAGAGTGTTAAAGCACAGTCCAAAAAAAAAAACAATAATATATATATCTATATATATATATATATATATA
>JAUYWH010000005.1:12500845-12529895 GCA_034779795.1 Ctenopoma multispine | reverse complement strand
AAAAAAAAAACAATAATATATATATCTATATATATATATATATATATATATATATATATATATATATATAATCTATAGAAAATCAAATCACATCTCTTGTGTATGTGACCCTCAGTACCCTTGAGCTGGGAGATTTCCTGCTGTTTCGTTTGCTGTAGCTTGTCATAGCGATCTCTGTGTTCATCCAGCAAACGACTGTGGTCCTCGCCCTGCACCTGGAGCCGTTCCTGCAGCTCGTAGTACTGCTTCTTCAGATCATCGTTTTGGTTCTTACAGAGAAGAACAAAACTTATCAGTGACTATTAAATCTTTTATAAAAGATCTATAAAAACCTGGTTATCTCTCATTATGTAAAGGTTTACACCCAAAAAATGTTAAATGATTAAATTAGATGGATAAATTAGCAGTTAGTTGATGTGTAGTATGTGTGTGTGTTAATGGCAAAAATAAAGAAACCTACAGGGTAAACACAAATGTGTGTGTTTCATTCATACCTTTAACATCGAATGTTGCACTTGCAAAGAGTTTAATCGGCCACTGGACTCTTGCTGTGTGAGTAAAATAACAAAGGTTACGAAACTCAATGATCTTGTAGTGTCGCTGTGATTCCAAAAACAAGATAACATGTCATTTACAACTACAATGGCACTTTTTTTGCATAAAAAAAAAGTATTTTCCAAAACTAAACACAGGTTAAACTACAAAGCTTCACAAACCTTTCTACAAAGCAAACAGAACAACTGTGGATCGACTTGATAAGGAACACATTAAACATAAGTTTAGAGACATCTTAACAGAAGAAATGGCGATTGTTGTGAATGTGAAAATAAACACACACCTTCTCCTTGTTCAGCGACTGCTGTGCTTCCAGTTTATAAACCAGATAATCTACAAAACATCAAAGAGAACATAACTTTGTAAAAGACTAGTCTTTATTGCAGGCTAATATTTCTTGTGTTACATCATATGCAGCCTCAGTGTGATATACAGTATGAATATCTCAAAGCTCAGTGTCTGTGAGGTTTTGTCCAGGTCATGATTATCCCATGACCTGGAATTTTTGGGATCCCAAAGCTCCTTTAAGCAGAGATACACTTGACGACTCAGAGTGTAGGTGTTATTTTTCTCACCTTCTTTGGATTTTTTGTGCTCTAATCTCTCCTTCTGCAGAGACTTCTCCAACCTGGAGCGATGCTCATACACCACTAAACACATACAAAAAAAAGGCACAGAAGGAACAACAGGAAATAAATGAAAAAAGGGGGAAGTAGAAAACACAGATGATCAGTGAAAGTGGAAGTCAAATGTGTACACTACAGGAAAAGCATGCACTTACACAACCACAATGCTTAAATGTTTATTGTAGAGAGGCAAATAGAGAGAGAAATATATTTTTATGGCTGATATGAGAACCACGTGGGATATTTATTCAGCCACACTATGACAGATGGCAGCTCCTCCATCGACATAAAGCTGTGGTATTCCTCACAAGACTGGCGTCCTGCAGTATCCTCACAAGTTAGTTACAAATACTTTTACTCGTCTTCATTACCAGGTCACTAGTTCAATCTTCCTGACAGTGTGGGTGAATGGTGAACACTCACATACAACATAATTGAAAAGATTAGTCGACAATGCTCCTTCACAATTGAAAAAGCTCTTGTATACCTCTGTCTGAACCGAGAGCCCGGTTTGGCTGTTAAGATTCACTTCTAATGCTTCCAGCTGCCCTCCCCAATGTCCACGAAGTCTGTTGTAATAGATTTTTCTTTTATTGCCATTTTTCACCTTCATCAGATTGAAAAGTAAATCAAATAAAGTGGAAATAATCCCTGTGGGCAATTAGAGTCATTGCAGGAACAGACTAAAGGGAGGAGACAACAGAGCAAAATGTAATGAAACACACACACTACACACAATAAATGAAAAAGTAATGGCAGAGTAGCATGCTGCAGGTCTTTTTTGTCCTTTTTTAATCCACTTTCTCCTTTCACTAGTGATACCTGTCATGACTTTTGTTTTTCCCATGTAGCCTAATGTGTGAGCAACCACTGAGTGAAGTGTCTAGAAAATGCCTTAGGCCTCCAGACAGACCTGAGCCTAAACATTCTATAACAACACACTACTGAGGCTCTGTGTGTGTTTGTGTTTTCTCTTGGAAGATCGGGGTTGAACAACTACCAAGAGAGAGGAGGGAAGTGTAAAAGGGTTAGATGGAGAAGTAAATGAATGCTAACATTTTAACTTGAACTGCATTTTAGTTTCTTATTAACCATCTATAACCAACTATGTAAATGTGCAAAGGCTTTCAACTCAATTCAGCTTTATTTATTTGGCAGCAAATCATCTTAAGGCACGTTACATAGAAATGTTAAGACCTTACCACATGATGTGAAAACACAACTAGCATCACTAAACAATTCTCATTTGACAAAGCCCTAGGCAACAGTGGAGGCGAAAAAAGCTGATCCATCAGATCACGGCTCAGGTTGGCGGCCAGCTGGGGTGAGTGGAAAGTGTAGAGAGAAAAGAACAAGCAAGAGACAAACCTGGCAGGTTGATAGAGCCAGAAACTGAATGCTGGAAACACAGGTTTGAGGCTGGAGATAGCAATGCTGTTTCTGATGCACTCTAAAACCTGACTAGAAATTTTCATACAGGTTATTCCTGTGCAGGTATTCACATGAATGCTTTGCAACTGCTTTTTAAGGATTTTAGAAATAGAGGACAGATTTGTTATCTGTCTTGGCCAAAACTCCTGAGTCAAGGGTAGGTGTTTCTGAGTAGACGTTTGATTGCAGCAACCTTAAAAGACTGTGGTACATAGCCTGTTTGTAAATAAATAAATTGATGTGATCCAATATGAATATACTGATTGAAGGTCGGAATAGGTTCTAAGACACATATTGATGGCTCAGATGAATAAGTGGGTGAAATTAGCTCAGTGAGGTCGTTGGGGAAGAGGAATTATAAGGAATGATGTCTTATAAAAGCTGTTGTACATGAGGATACACCAGTGGCAATAACAGGGAGGATCTGATGATTTCTATTTGTATAGAAACTTCATGAACTAATTGCTGTTGAGGTAATACTAGGTTCAACAGAGCTAGGACTCTTTGTCAAACTGACTACAGTGCTGAAAAGAAGTGCCTGTGATCAGCTCTGTTAAGATCACTTTCATGTGCTGTAAATGCAAAAAGTAGTTCAGTTCACTAACAAACAGTCTCTTTACTTTGATCTCTGACCTCATTAAGCACCGAGGAATTAAATGTAGTAACTAAATAACAGCATATTTCACTGCTTACTCTTACTTGCAGTTGCACTAGCATAGTATTATTGTGTTGGATCATAAAATGTTCTCCAGTGATAATTGAAAAATTAGTTAAGGGCTACTACCTACAATGAGTACAGAAACTAGGTGTAGTTTATGCATTCAAAACTCAACTCATTCATTAAGATGACAATGACAGTAACTGCCATCAACACTTTGATAATGACTTAAACCATTTTGACTCTAATCCCTTATTGTGGTCTTCCAGGAGCATGTGATTCATCCTTCTTGAAATTTTAGGTAAAAACCTGCACTGTGAATAATGACTCATTATTTCTTCCAGTTTCTCACATTATCCGTCTCTCTCCTGCCTCGAACAGTCAAACTGATCATGTGGCTATTCTTTTTAAACAGACTCCAGGATAAACTCTTAGCTATACAGTCTAAATTAATGAAGAATGAATTAGGGTGAACGCTCATACAGATGAGATAGGCACAAACAGGCTAAGATGAATAGACAAATCAGGAAAACAAACACATGCCTTATTCTTTTAAATAACCAACCCTTCTACTCAGAGATTTTGTTCAACAAATGTTAATGTCACAGTTTCACTAATTCAATCTCACTTTCACAGACAAACTGCCCCAACTGGTGGCTTAATCCTTATACCAACATTCACACACCTGACGACACAAAAGTCACCCTGATGCAGTAACACTGCCCTTCAGGAGTACTTCATGTAAACTTAAATGACACCACTCCTCAGCGGTGTCATGAACAGCTGCAGTTGTCTGCACAGTTGTGTCGATATAAAGGAGCACTCTCACTGCTCTGTGCATAGGACATGCACTTATTTTCAGTGATTTCTTCCATAGTTTTTATTATTTAATACCATTTACATACAGCACGTTTTGCACAATGTTTGTATGGCAAGTAATTTTCAATTCACGCTGTGGCTAATGGACAATAATACATATGACTGAGCCACGTATGTTCACTGCTGTGACAAGCCTCAGTACTGACAGTGTTACAAGACTGTGCTATGTTCATAATTTGCATTTTAGGACCATCTTAGAACTAACAAATTACCTCAGAAATAATTACAAATTCCTTCTTGTCTTTGAGCTCAATCAGTTACAGCAGGCATCCAGCTACATGAGATCTGCGACATTTTATTCTGCTCCTCAGAGGCTCTGTCCCCTCTCAGCAGTGCCAAAGCTGAGGCCATGCTGCTTAGTTTCACTCAGGCCACACACACACACACACACAAACACACACACCCTGTCTCTAAGGGACAACATAGACTGACCAGGCTAAACAGCGACAGTCTAAAACCAAAGTATGTCATTTTAATTTTCAGTTTTTATTTAACAATAAAATTGTAACTTCATTTCCTCCATTAGCATTTCAAGGTGTCCCATAATATAAAATGCAAACTAAAACCTCATAAATGATCTGAACAGCACTAATTAGTGTTGCAGGTTATTCCAGTCAATAAACACTTGAGTAGTAATGTAATAGTAATGTGCAAGAATTATGCAGAAGAAGCTCCCAGGTTTACACCTACTCACGGATTAATTTACATCTGCCCCAATCACAATCAAACTTCAGTGCACTTTGCAATGGAATGAGCATTTATTGTTTGAGGGTTTCCTCTCACACCAGAGAAACATTTCCCTTTTAGTGTGGTTAAAGTGCATCAGCAGAGTGAGAACAAGGGAGCTCTCTATGGCGGTGACTTTTACTGGCCTAGTGGTTTAGATGTGGAGAAGATTGGTTAAAGTTGGCTGGTGTTGTGTACTGTGGACTGTGAATACTATCAATCACACAGAGGATCTGGCTCCAGGATTTGGTCTGTGGTGTGTTTGTTTGTATGTGTTCTCACAAACGCTCCTACTGCACCACTGAGCGCACACACTAGACAGCGGTTCGACATAAAAGTGAGTGAGATTCAATACAGGTTGTTACAACAACACAGAAGAACGCTGACATTGATGGTGTATGTATTCTGTTTCTATTTAGTCTGAATCATGAAAGAGCTCTACATTCAGGTCCAGCCGTACACTGGGCCAGAAAAACTGTAAGAACATATGAGCTGATCAGGATCACATATCGGGTCAAAGAAGATAATATGTACGAAAAAGATGTATAAGTCCTTTGCTGACTCCTTTTAACAAGGTCCACTTACAGGTCAGTGTTACTAACACGACAGCACAAACAATGCCCAAACACATTCATTATTAAATTCATTTTGGTCACATTTATTTTTAGCTTTCTTACATACGAGCAAACTTTCATTGAAGCACATTGTGGATTTCAAACTTCTTCCTTTAACAGGAATTCCTGTGGCTTCCCTTCTACCTCTCAGTGGTAAACATAACCCACAAAGGTATTTTATACCCAGCAATCAAACGTTTGAGCACACGTAAATTTAAAGTTATACAAAATGTTGCTTGGATTATTATTGTGCAGCCAATATGGTGTTTGTTTTTTACTTAAATTGTAAACCTCAAAAAGGTTGAAACTTGGCAAGAAACACACTTCCTCACTGGTGGCCAAAATAACAAATTTCAAGATGACTTGTGAAGTGCACACAGATTTAGACATCTCTGACCCCGATAGACCTGATATGAAGATTTAATGTGCTAAAGCGGTCACAGGAATCAGAAATCCCAGAAGTAAAAAACCATAAAACATCCAAGAACAGACTCTACCTCTACTAATCTAATATACACCTAAGACAAACCTTAAGACATCGAGCTCTCACTGCCTCTACCGAGGGCTCTGTTATCAGCCCTGTTCCACATCCCCAGATCCAATCATCCCCTCGCACCTAATTCTTCCTCCCTTCATGAGAAAAAGGAATCTTCAGCTCAGTCTCTGGAAGACATAAGTTTTGTTTTCTTTCTAGCCAGCTCAACGACAACTTAGGATGTTCACTGATTGTCCCCCGTAAAGTTTCTGAGGTTCTGAAATGCCTGTGCAGGCCGTGTTAGGTGCCACGCCTCAAGACGGACACTCAACCTCTCCAGATGATCCAAAATGCAGAAGCATGTCTCCCTTTTCTGATATATAGCTGCCCTCATCAAGTTCAAAATTTTGTGGTGAAAATGGTTAAAGAGTGGTTAAACCTGTATAACACCTTCACTCAGGGCTACAGTGGCCATTGAACAGTGCACTGGTGTCCTGCACCACACATCAAGAGACACCAACAAAGCTTTTTAGCTCAGTGGTTACACAGTGGTGGAACTAACTAATTCTAGTGCTTAGAGAAGGATTTTATATGGGTTTCACAGGTAATTTGACCTTTTAATTTCTATCAGAAAATGTATTTCTCGAATAAGAAAATGTGAAAGTGCTACTCTAATGTAAACAAGTCCAAACAAGTGTTTTGTTTTAACCCAACAGAATGAAACTTCTAACTGTTTAGATGACTGTGTTCATTACAATAAATCAAAAAATATTACAACACTCATTTAGAGATGCAATTATTCAATTTGATTAATGTTTTGCAACTGGCATAGAAAAAAATGGTGTGTGTGCGTGTGTGTGTGTTTGTGCGTGTGAGGGAGGGTGTTAAACCACAGGGACACATTTATCAATTTGCATGAGAAACCACAAAGTGCCAGTTGATCGTTTTAAATGACTGACAACTGCCAGCCTGTGGTTATAGTGGGTAACAGTGAATCAATACGGCTGGCTCACAACCCCCAGGCTATGGCCCACATCTAATTATAGGACACAAAAAGCAGAAATCAACAGTCGGCCACGGATATCAAGTGGCCCTGGCCTCATGATTGGCTTAATGATCCATTGCTTCATGGGTGTGGTGCACACAAGCTGAGCGATGTAAATGAAGTTAAGCAATACCCATTTAATTTAAAGCTTCACATTATACTGCAGAGCTTTCTGGATCAGTTTACTACATCTTTTAAAGATGAAATACGAGCCTTCTGTATATCGTTTACCTGAAACAGACAAAGAAAAGCTGGTTTGCTTGAGGAAAACAGATTGAAGATAGGGAAAACAACCGAGGTGGAATTTAAACACTGTCTAGCATGAAGCAGTTTGTCCTGTCTTGTTAGATGTGGGACAACTGCCCACCAGCAACTCACTGATTTCGTCATGGAAATAGGTTATAGTAACAGCAAGAAGGGTGTAATGGAGGTAAAACTGCACTTTAAACATATAGGGCTGTTCATTTAGAGGACTAACACTGCTAAAACCTAATAAATCACATTCACTCTCTGACAATGCAAATTGAACACAAACTGCTTTGCTTAATAACAACACAAACACAGGTCTATTTGTGTGTGTGTATCTATTACAAAACTATTAGGCGCAGGCTTCAAGGCAACATGATGACTGGCTTTCTGGACCAAGCTGTGGACAGTGGGGAGGGATAACTGCTGCTTAGATGGATCAAGGCTTGCATGAAACGATCAAGTCCAGGCAGAGTCTTAAAAAAAACGACACACTTTTTAACTCAATGATGTGGGCGCAAACCTCCATCTGAATAGCCACCAAGTCATGCAGAAGCGGGTTCTCCACCCTGACGTTCATGGCATAATAGCATGACACAAAACCTCACATCCTGTCAGCACAGCAGACTGTGTTTAAGTGTGTTTATATAGACGGAATAAATCAAGGAAAGGTAGTGATTAAACGTTTGCAGAGGTGGAGTGTGTAAGGAGTTACTACATTTAGGCTTTAATAGTATAATTCATTCATACAATGGGGCATTCTGTTGGTCTACTAATGTGAGTGCATGTGTCGCAGTTGCTTACACGGAATATACTGTAAAACAAATCTATTTGTTTATATCCACTAATGTTTCTGCTTCGTTACTGAATAACTGCTGGCTCTATTCTAACAATACTGGTATCGCATCACATTTCCAAGTAGAATCAGCCTCTGATGTAAATGCTAACAAACTGGTCGCCCCACCGTCACTATGTCAGACGACAGAAACCGGATATATCTGTGCCTAACTTTCAGCATGTCTTCTATGCACTATTTTCACCTGTTAAAAGTTTTGTGATGGGTTGAATTCACTTCAAATTCAATTCTACTCACATTAATGTGGTGTAGCACTGCGCTGGATAAGGTTTTGAAAAAATTGTGCTTTGTCAGCCTCTGCTTGAAAATAAATGTGACTGTCCTCCTCTTCCCTCTACTGTTCCTCAGGAAGCAGATGTTCTGGTTGACCTCATAACTTTGTAAAAGTATACTAATCTGTATTCTGAGGTGTGCCTGGGGACAGAGTGACTACAACCAGGTGTGTGTGTCTGTGTATCATAGCCTCCAGTCTGCAGTAAAACTCACTTATGGGGAGGGTGGCGTCCAATTTCATTTTCATTACAGTAAACCTGGACGGACCTGTGCAACAAAATGAACTCTCTGTTGAACCTTAAATCCCAATCTGCTCAGACCTTAACCTATTTTATCGAAAGATTAGAAGGCGGCCTAGGTTCAAAGGTCAAACACAGGCTCCTGAGAAATCACAGCTTGGCTGCAGTGCACTTACAGATAGGTCACACAGCCGTGAGACAGCTTGAACCTCTGGGGAGTCATTCATACATTTGACATACACCTATTACACAAATAAATGCTTATTTTGTTTTGTTGTATTTTGGTTAAGACGACAAGAGAAACCTTTGACTAACTAAAACTTTTAAAGTCAGGGCGAAAGCTTTTTCTTTCAGGAGGTATAAGCGTGAGACAGCAAACACGAGAAAAATTCACTGTTTTGTTAGCGCAGTGTTGCCTCACGCTGCCGTGCATTCATAGAAGAAGGTGATCTCACGCTCACCTGTCACCTGAGTAGAGACAGTCAATCACATCGCTTTACCTTGGAGCTGTGCTGACAGGGACTCTTGGTGCTGCTGGTACTTCAGTGCCATCGCCTCGGACCTCTTGAGCTGTTTGTGCATCTCATACGACACCATCCCCCCGTAAATCATCCCGCAGACCACCGTGACCAGCAGCAGGCACTGGAAGATCCTCCGCTGCCTCCGGGAGCACACCCCGTTTCCCATGTTGGACCCGCACCCCTCCCCGCTGTCTGCGCGAGAAAGCCCCGTCTCTGCTGCTGGAAACTTCCGACTCAACTTTTTACCTCCTGGTGAAGAGTGAAGCCCCCCCTCCCGTACTCACTCCCCGAGCATGTCCACGCAGAAAACACGAGTTAAGCACTAATGTTTAGTTGTGTCTACACTATTTTAACAGATGACCACATTCACTCACGGCTCTCCCCTGTAACTTCAAAGCAGCCGCACAGATTTGTTTTTTTTTTGCAGGGTTTCACGTCAAACTCCGGCTCTGCGTCGCTGTAAAGCAGAACAACCCGAGGCGGACCGCTCCCATTTGGGGTTTCCTCTCTCACTGCAGACTTCAGCCTTTTCGACGCAGTTCAAAGGAGGTTACGGAGAAGCAAAAACCTCAAGTGCCCGACGAGGCCTCCATAGCACCTTTAACTTTAGTTACGTGTCAGCCCAGCAGCCGCCTGCCATCTAACTGCAACTACAGAGGAAGTCCCTCCTCCAACTCATAAATGTCCCAACTCCCGCCCTCAGAGGAAAACACTTCATCAATTGGTCACTGGAGAGCTCCGTCAAAAAGTAGGCAGGAACATGAGGGTGGAGTCCTTTTATCAAAGCTTGTTATAACAAGGTGATAACATGTTGTTGTTGGTTGTAATCAGAGCTACTAAATACCTGCAGGAATATTACAGGTAAGAATACACAGTACCACCCTACAGCAGCATGTGAATCACACTACTGTGATTCCAGGGTCAAATTTAATTTTTTTAAATGTAAATATTAACTATAAGTTATTGTTACTGATACTGAAAAGTAGATCCAGCTTAGCCTACAACACACCATACAAGTAATTTATACAGAAGACAAAAATCATTTTAAATGCATTCCAGTGAGACACCACAATAAACCCTGTAACATGCTCAGTAGGCTTAACTATCTGTTATTGTAAAGATTAAAAAGTAACATTGGATATTTATGAAACTTTTCAAAACATTTGTAATGTAAGCCTTGATGAAAAATGTTTTAGCTATGGAAGCAATGCAGTTTATTCAAGTTTCGTACATTATACATGCTATCAGAAAATCAGAAGACAGTGAACTCAGAATTAAATAGAGACATCCTACATCTGTGCATTTAAAACACATCTGACAAAAAAACTAAATGCTTAAAAAAATAAATACATCTTTGCAGTATAATAGTCTTATAAATACAACATGTTCTACAGTATAAAGTACCAGCATGTACAATAAATACAAGTGTTAGTAGCCTTTAAAGCCCACTTAAAACAATAACACTCAGAAATACGTTCAAGCTGACAACTTAATATCCCATATTAATAACACGTTTTTAAAATATCTAGACCTTAATATTTTTGTTGCACGCCATTGAGGCAATCATTACAACTAAATATTTTTTGTAACTTTTAATGAGGCTTCTACATTTATCAACTTTGTCCCACTCTCCTCGAGCACACTGCTCCAGTTCGCTCAGGTTTGATGGGTCTCCCAACTGTGAGTTTTTAGCTCTTTTTATTCGTGTTCAGTTGGATTAAGATCAGGACTTACTGCAGGCCATTTCAAAGCACTATATTTTGCTCTCATCCATTTTTGGTACTTTTACATTTATTTTGGGCCATTATACTCTTGGTGGTCTTGATAATCTTCTGATTTCATTGTGTCCTGCACAGATTCAGCTCCCTGTGCCACATTCAGTAAAGAAACCACAAAACATAACTGAGCCTCCTCCATCTTTCACCATTGTGTTGACTTTGAAATCTTTTTTTTTCATCTGTGAAAAAAGACTTGATGCAACCACAAGGTTCTTGTTTAATTTCATCTGTCTGAAAATCAATCTCACAGAACCGCCGTGGCTTCTCCACAGGCATTTTAGCAAACTTCAGTCAGTTTTTTCTTCTTATTTTCAAAGTGGCGTCTTCTTCTGTGGAGACAACTTTCATTAGGAAAACGAGCTGTGGTGTGATGTGACACTGTGGTACATTAATCTAAAATCTTTTTTTACCATTCAAACTATTCTTCTGTCATCACAGGAGCATGAAGCTTCTTGCTCCTGGCCGTGTAGCTTTTACCGTGACCATGTTTGACCAGTTTCTCTTCTTACATACAAAGCAACACAATGAGAACTTTTCTCCATTTAAAGAAGTGACATGAGTGATGATAAAACATTTTTGATTTACAATGAAGTAATAAACTGCTTGAAATATCACTATAATGCACTTACTCCACACCACTTCGAAGAATAAACATAAATTAAGTTTTTATCACAGCGTTCTTTTTTTTGGCAAATCAAAGCCATGCAGGTATATGTGAGAGAAGAACCACTTTTCATGAACAATGCAGTATAATATCATGGAAGTGTAAGAGTATAGCCATCACTCACTGACATGTCTGTAGTTACTTTTTGTGCTATACTGAAAAAAAACATATCGGACTCGTTTAGGCATGAGAAGGGATCAAAGTAGCAAATCTTACAAGACAAAATAATTTATTCCTCCATGCACAGACAGCCTGTTCCCTCACATGAAGCACTGTGCTCCAGTTAAATCCCACCTCTTCATGGACACTGTGAACTATGTCCACAATGAGATAGAGAAATCTGCAGATTCCTGCAAATACAGTACTTTAGTTGTTTAAGTGATTAAACAATGACACCACCATCACAAACAAAACATGTTAAAACATATGGCACAACTTTGATGAACTGTTTAGTTTTACTATTGATGTAAATGAAAAATGGCGCAACTTAAAAAGCTCCTCAATAAGACAACTATTTGTTTTGTTTTTGCCCTCCATTTCATCATCATCATTTTTGTTACTTGTAACAAAGCTAAAAAGGGAAACAGTCTTAAAAACAACTGACAAGGGCATTCTGTTTGCTTTGAACCTGATGACAGAATCATTTTTAACCTCATTAACTTAACAACGTTACGTTAACTCAATAATATCCTATTATTAACATTATTTCTATTCCTAACCCTTATATCAATGCCTTCGTATGTAATAAATATTTTACACAAAGGGCACCATTACAAGAAAACTTCACAGTTAATGCTTAATACTTACAACACTTATAATAGTAAATATTACTTAAGAAAACAGAAAAAATTAAGAATGTGCATTTTCTATAAAACAAAAAAATCAATAGGTTAAATAAATAATTGTTAGAAATCAAACTAAATTAATTTAGTTCTAAAATCATCTAAAGCATGTTTACATTAAGACTGTGTTTAGTTTAAAAAAAGGCACAAAGTGTTTCTACAGGAGAGCAAATGGACTAAAAAACAGTAAATTGCTAAATGACAGAAATGAGACCAATACACAGTGGATCTGAAACCCCTCAAGATATTCATATTCACATAACAACAGTGTTAGTTTCTCTGTTGCTGTACTCTCAAATATTAAACAAGGTAAGAAAAAAAAGGGACAAACACATATACTATTATAATCCCCTATGGCAATATTTACCCTGTCAAAAATACCTAAATATAACAGGCACTTCGTTGTTCCATAAAGCTTGCGTTTGTATAGTCATCTGGCATGAAGCTTCCTCGTCTGGGTGTGTATGGTCCCCGGTGGCAAATAAAAAGACAGTTATTCCGTCCAAAACAAAATCAAGAGATCTCACTGGAATCATTAATCAAAGTGACTGTGCTCATAAGCAGAAAAAGACTCAAGTGGTGCTGGAAGGCCTGTCTGAAGAGAAGCTGTTCTTAAAGTGGTACTTACTTACTTACTCACTTATTCGCCAGTGTTAGGAGAAACGTCCCGAACAGTGAACCATGGAACAGATTGTCATCTTCACAGCAGAAACTACAAACATGTATTGGTTCCACTGGTTCTGCATGGTCTCAGGTTATTATGAGTAAGTCATCCCGGCACGGTATCGGGCAACCAGCCTGTTCCTGACAAACTGGTCTAGATGTCAGTGTGTCCTATAGCACTGTCAGCTCCTCTTCCTCATACAGAAGGGGTTCCACCTCTGGGACACTGGGAAGCGTGCTGCTCTTATCAGAGCTGTTCTTCCTGTACATTATGAACTGGGCAGTCACCTGACAAAGTTAAGGATCATGCAGAAATATAAAGACTTTACAGCCAACTACGGATTCCAAACTCTCTGCAACAACACTTAACTGTCTTTTTAAAAAATAAAACTTTGGGAAATACACTACTTTACTTTCCAGGCAAATGTTACATGATCATCAATACCACATATCTGCCCACTCGAGTTTATATTTTAAACATGGTGAAGTTGACATTATCAAAAATCCTGGAAATATTAAAAAGGTTTTAGGATTTAAAGATTCATACATATTTCAGATTCTGACTGTTTCGAGCTTAAATTAAATTAGTGGCACTGGCCAAGTTATCTCCTTTGTAAAAAGGGTCAGATATTCATAAGTTTAATCTTTCCATCGAACAAAATGTGCTAAAATTCAGTGTTTGACATGTTTTCTCATTTGTTTACGTCTGTACAAAAAGCTAAATGTAAAAAGAGCCATTTGTGGTTTCACTTGAGGTTACGGTGCACTATTTGTTTACTGAGTCACTTCCTGAAGTCTCTAAAGATGGTGCCGACCTTCTCATTGGACTCTATGCAAGAAAGCAATAAACTATTTCCCAGATTTCCAGTCTACTCCTTTAAATACATATTTAAATATACTGTGTGTGCAATGATGTTACAAGCATTATTTATGCCTGGATAATGATGAAAAGTAAAAGTTCAGGATGCGAAAATGTAACTTCCTATAACAGATTTTAAATTTCACATGAAGGCTTCTGCCGTACCTGAACTTGTTATCTAAAGGATACAAAGAAGTCCAGTATGAGGACTCCCAGGCTGCCAATGAGCCAGGCCAGATGTTTGATGATAAAAGTCTGTTTGGAGTCTCTCAGTGCAGGTAGGACCGCTATGACGCTCAGCCCATACGTCCCATTGCCCATCATGGCCAGGGCAAACAACAGGTAAGAGGTGCCCTTCGTAGACTGTCGCTGAAACTAGAACGGAGAGAGCTTACAGTACATTCACCTCGAAGTGCACTCATGCAGATACCCACAGTCAGTGAAAAAGGAAAATGCAGGGTACAATATGTTAACCACAAGCCAAGTTTCAGTTTCATAACAAACATTTTTTTATTTGCTTTCTGTGTATTTATACTGTAAAAAATTCAAATAAATGTTACAAAATTAAAGAATAATGCTGGTTTTATTTGATCTACTATCAATAAATCCCCTGAGGAGACCATGACAATTATTGACTTCCACTAACAAGCGTTGTCCTGTCTGTGACATGCCACTGAAAATTACCACACAAATTACACTGTTAGTTCTACCTGAAATACAAAACCATCCCTTTACATTACAAGTTAAACTATATTATTATTAGCATTTACATTTATAATTTTATCTGCATATTGATTGAGGTTAATGCTGATTAAAACACAGGCTGGACCCAAGCAGTCAAATGAAACCAGCAAGTGTTTGTCATAAAAATACTAAAAAGAATAAGAATTATTTATATGATGGTAATCGTTGTTTACCACATTTTGTTAGTAACTTGTCAGTATGGACAAAGTGCTGCTCAAAATTATGAACATGTTTGAACAAGCAGGAATCCCCAGGATGAGTCTGACTTAAGTTATCTACAACACTCATGGATGGTGTGTGTGTGTGTGTGTGTGTGATGTTTTCCCTCACACTGGCATACCACTGAGACAATTCCCTCAAGTGATTAATAGCTGCACTCGAGCCATGATGCTTCTTTAGCACAACACCACCATTGTCTTTAAAACCTGGATCTCATTTTGACACACATTTATTGAATATACAGACACACAGTCCCCACCTCCTTCTTCAAGTGCAAACACACCCGATGCCTGTTTATGACTAACTGTCATGAAAATAAGTAGAGTTTTCCATGGACCCCATGGGATCAAACCATGTGAAAGCTGTCTCTCTCGATGGCATTGCTCACACGCAAACAACAGAAGCTAATCTTAAACTCACTCAAAAACACAAACTTTTACTTACATTTTTATAGAGCTGGGGGAAACGGGAGCTGAGGTAGAAGATAGATGCCAAGTATCCACATATATAGCCAGAGATTTCCACTGATTTGGAAGTATTTGGATTCTGGAGAAAGAAAAAACAGAGGTCTATGAGCTCCCCCTACACACATGGATAGAAATATACAATATGAAGTACGCTACACATAATGTACCTACCTGAGTATCTAAGGTTGCACTACTGTCTATGATGAGCTTGGGTAAAGCCAAGAGGGCTAATGTAGCAGCACCACACCACAAGAAGCACATCCACTTTAACACAGGCCTCTCTACAGGACACAGAACAAGGAAGTGACAGTGACGACTAGCAGAAACAAATAAACTCCTGAAGAAAATCCAACTATCTGCATTAGATCTCATTTGGCTGAAAGATAAAATGTATCTGTGCTTTGCTATGTGCTGTTTTTGAAAAGTCCAGTATGATTATGTGTTTCTACAGATTATTTATTTTAAAGACTCTTAGCAGGACAGTTTGCTGTTTAAAAAAAAAAAAAAAAGACCTTGACCGTGCTCTTTGGTGAACAAACTATGCACTGGAGGCACCGTTTCTAAACCATCTCAACACTGGTTTGGCATTTCTTCATTTCACTTCTTGGTGTTTATCAGTCTACATACACCAATACTGCTATATCTGCAGTAAGCTAAAGTGCCTCTATAACTACACCAGCGTTTTGTAAGCACGGTCCATTAGACATTAGAGCTTAACAGTACAATGATCATGTATATAGTATATCGTCTGTATATAGTCTATGACGCTGTATTTATGAATATAGCAGATTGTGAGTGAATTTAAGTTTTACCATGCTACACTTGTAAAGCTGACAGTGTCTTGCAGCCCATTGTGCAATTCAAATTAAACTGAATTAGTCAACAACGGGAGGTACTTCATTTCCTCTTAGTCATGCTTTTCATCCATCTGAAGAGTCGGGGTGTGCTTTACTCACACAGCACAGGCAGCACTCACTTGCTCTTTAACTCAAGAGGAGACATAATGTCAGGGCTTACTTCTGCTGGAGCTGTTCTTTATCTTGTAGTAGAGAAACTGAGAGATGAGGATTAGGTCTGTGAAGATGTAGAACACCACTGTGACCACCTGAGAGACAGAAAGGGGAGACACAGTAAGAAAACACAAATGTGATTTTATCCTCTGTGAATAACTGATCTCATGTGTGTAGCACAGAGGTACTAAGTAACTAAGTACACATACACTACACTATGATTATGTACAATTTAGAGGTATTTGTACTTTACTAGAGAACCTGCCTTATAAATAGGAAAATACTGTACTTTCTAAACCACTACATTCATTTGACAACACAAGTTACCAGTTACTTTTCAGATGCAGGTTCTCCAGTATGCACAACATACTCAACTAATGTGTATGTATTATTATGGATTAGTGTCTTTGTGGAGTACTCGCACTTGTACACTTGTACATCTTAGGGCACGCACTTAGTACTTCAACTTGAGCATGATGTGGTACTGTTTGTAGAGTAGTGGAGTACAATAAGGGGTTGCAATGTTTGTGTTTACCTGAATAGGCAGCTGGTTGGTGAGATAACACCCTGCAAAGTTGGTCAGGTCTCCACTGAAGAGGAAGAAGAGGAAGCCAAAAGACATGGCCTTGTCTACTCTACCATTACGATAACCTTCATAGACCTGCCTAGATAGATAGATAGATAGATAGATAGATAGATAGATAGATAGATAGATAGATAGATAGATAGATGAGTATTTATTGATACATTTTATCAGGATGCCAAACATCACAATCACTACTGCTTACGGCAAAGTGGACAGCAGAAAACACAACATGGATATGAGTCCTATCACCACGCTGCAGTACTCCCACACATTGTCCACACACTCCTGCAGCAGGTAAAGAATCCAGCGCGTCCCGTTCGCACACTGTGGCGCTGAAGCGGTCCAGTTGGCGGCGGCCACGTCCACAGTCTTCCCGGGGAAGCGCGCTGTGGCCATGAAGAGACACTGCCTGCATCCAGGGATGTTGTTGTCCGTCTCGCAAGTATTAAAAAAAAAAAAAAAAAAAACCCGGAACAGAATACCAACATGTTCAGATGATTTTCAAAATATTAAAAAAATATATTATTTGGGACATCGAGTATTGACAGGCGCATGTATAATAAGAAACATATATATGATGAATTTAAAATAATTATTTTTTATTGCAAACTCTATCAGCACTTGAGTTACATATTCCATGAGCTAATACAGGTCACAGATGCTGCGCTTTTATTTTGAAGGTAAATTACCTACCATTCATTTCACCGTGAGGCACCGGAAACGACAAAAAAAACAACCTGTCACTTCCGATGGAGGATGCCTGTGGAAATATCACCACCTACTGACCACACGGACAGGTCATCCGTTTTTTGTGAACGGAATAAAATGAATGGATAGATAGGTCAAATAATAAACACTAACGAGACTAAACTGTGTTTACTATAACCCTCCACAACGACACTTTTGCAAACTGACTTTTGTTATATTTGATGTATAGCTATTTGTTTAAAAAAATAAATGCACTTAACATAGTCCTGTAGATAGCTTAAGTATATACACCAGTGTCTTCCCTTCATGTCTGACACGATAGAAGGGATTAGGAATAACTCTTTGGTTTGGTTTGAAGCCATGAAGTCATTACCTCACCAAACTCTCTGCTTTTAACAGCTCTCTGCAAACACCTCGAATGACTAGATCATGATCAAAGTGATAAAACATGTCAATGATGCTCATTAATTTAAGGTAACAGCCATGTTCCACAGAAGAACAATAGCGCCTGGGTGCCAGATTAAAAGATAAAATGTGCCACATGCAGACACACTAGACACAATTTAGTGATGAGAGAATTATTAATTAAAGGTTATCTGGACTTTAGGTTGCAAAAAGTACTGAGAAACATTCAGTTCGTAGACTGTACTGTGTTTTCCAGGAGCGCTCTACCTTTCTCCCTCCATCCACCTGTTGCGCCGCGTAACTGTTTGCCGCACGATGGCGCGCTTTCCAACTGTGACCAACAAGGATGGATATAATTTCTGCTCTGTGGGGGAACTTGAAGCTGTGCACGGGTAATTTGTGTAGCTACGAGCCGATGTGGACCGATGTTTAGAGGTACTGAACGATCTCCACATTCACTGTCCCTGCGTCCTCGTCCCGCACGGAGCAGGTAAGCTGCCCGACGCCGTAGGAGTGAGGAACTGAATCGGGTTTGGGTTTCCTTAAGGCATGACATTCAGTCATTAGAAGCAAAACGCTGCCGGCGGGGGGAATGCATGAACGCTGCTCACATCCCTTGATGTCGGGAAAGTTGTCTGGACGGGGTGGAATCGGTGGCCAACGCACTGACGCGCCATAGTTTTAGTCTAATTGTGCATTAAATACATTTTACTAAGACATTTTAAAATGCATACACAGTTTAACGTGCAGGTGGATTTTAGGAGGCGCAATCGTGGGGAAAAAAGCCTAAAAGCACTGAAGGTAATAGCTATAGGGTTAACTTGTTAATTAGGACAGTGTCTTAGCAGGCTCCACATGCCCTTATAGAAATAACTAGTTCAGCTATAAGCCAGATTGACACATAGGTAATATCTTCTGCAATCATTCTGACATCTCAGACTTCTTAGACTATACTTGCTTTACTTCTTTTTTTTTGCGTCCCTCTGTTGCTCCCACAGTCCCGGTGTTTCGGTGTAAATACATTGGAATGTGTTCTGAGAGCTTGAAAGGCAAGTTCAGTCGCATTACTCACATTTAGTGTGTGTGTGTGTGTGTGTGCGCGCATTTCTCCTTTTAATGCTCTGTCCAAGTCGAAGTCCTCCGTTGCTCCACCTCTGTGTGAACACGTAGAAAGGGGGGACTCCTCAAGGTCACAGACTAACATGATAGACAGATGTTGCTGTCCCCAAAATGAAGGACATTTTCAGAGTTATCCTGAACTTAGAACTGTCAGTGTTTTGGATTTTTTTTTAAACTGATAATAAATTCACTACACAGGGTAAAAGAGTGTAATCCATTGATTCATTCACGTTATCATTCATTTTCCTTTCCTGCCACACCATTATGTTCACAGAAGCTACCAGTTGATCCCATGGTCATTCATTTGCTTCTTCTCAGACTGCATTTAACGTCATTGTGTTTTAGTGTGTGTCATTTAGACCATACATCATGTACTTAACACTGGATTTCTAGTCTAATGTAAAAACACCTAAAGGTGCATATGTTATCTGGGTTGGGGACACGTCAGTTTTGCAAGATGGCTTTGTTGTAGTTATATGAAATCGGCTATGGTTTATAGATGATTTTGAGCTCCCAAGAACAGGAAGTTGGGCATTATTTTGCCCAGATATATAAACACATTTTCACGTATTTTTGATTTGAATTTGATTGAGTAAAAGCTGTGATTCATTGCTCATCTCTTGTGCTTCTGTTCAATTTAGCCACTTACTCAGGAAACAGGAAATCTAGATAATGTGGCAGATGCAGTGGTATGAAAAGGATTTCTAAACTTAGAAACCTATTAAACATGTATTGAGAATATTTGAAAGCAGCTTGCAGTTAAGAACGAGGTCCTAATATTTTGAGCGGTGAACGTATTCCTTTAAAGCTTCACTCCTGGGTCAGACCCGTACACAGAAACCAGAACATGCTTCCGTTCAGCTGGATTTGGGCTGCGGAAGGCAGCAGGGAGTAATGAATAATAAATAGTTAAGAAAATGTGCATGAATTTTAGTTGGCTGACTGTGGCGGTAATGCACTATTCCAACCAGCACTTTTGCTCCCAGCTATGGAAATCCTCTCAGTGGTTATGAGTCTCACTGCGCAGCACAGCCAGCATAACCCCCACCCGCCTTCCACACTTTGGACTGAATTCAGTGCCATTTGACACAGTTATGCCTGAAGAGGCTCTTACATAAACACACATTTACATCCAACATATGACCGTATATCGGTCCACGGAGGCCTTCTGTGGAAAGTGGATCTTCATTCTTGTCTGGGACTCAGATTAGTTTCACTGTGGAATCCAGCACAGTGGTTCCCAGAAGATATTTTTGTAAGACCAGTCTGGGGTAAAGCTGAGAGTTTGAATTGTGTAAGTCATTGTAACACTGCTGTTAAATAAAAATAACTTTGCTTAACTTTTATTTACTCTGACTCTGGTTTGACTATTAGAACTTAGTAAAAGAGATATAAATGAATTATTTTATAATTATTGCTATGCAGTGATTGCCAAACATTTGCTGTTTTCCTCTATATCAAAATAATTTGCTCCTTTTCATAGTTACTTAATTGTTAGTTGAAAATCTTTGACTTTTTGTTAGACAAACAAGTAGTCTAAAGATAATATAGATATTGAGAACTTGTGTGTTAATGTAGACACCTTTAGACGAGAGTGACAGTGTGTGTATATCTGTGTGTGTGTGCCTGAACCAGTTTCTCTGTTTGCCATTCATAACATCTGCTCTTTCGGTATTAGGCGTCCAAGTGTCACATAAAGTGTTTGTGTGGTCTGGTTCTGCTTTCTTTTACCAAGTCACAGTGGCTGCACTCAAGAGAGTAAGAGAGATGCTCGCTCCCGTGCTTCCCTCTCATGCTTGGTGTCTTTTTCTCTCTGTCTTTCCACATTTCCCAGTCTGTCATTCTTTATCTGACAGTGGCTTCAGTTTGTTTTACAGTAGCTATTTTCTGCTGCTACTGTCATACTACAATTCTCAGTTGTTGCTCCTCAGCTGTACAACTGCAAGATATAAATAATGGAGAACTATCCCTTTCTTCCATGTACACACAGAATACAATACGCGTCTTCAGTATGTTCATATGATAAACCTTGGGGGTCTATCTTTCAAGTCTTAAGTGAACTCTCTGAGGCAGTGTGGTCTATTTCCAAACGACTCCTCATAGAGTTTCTTTTTTTGTGACTTATTCAGCTTATTTATTCATGGAATTCATGGCAACAGTTATATAACCAATTGTTGTAGGGAATAACTACTCACAATTCACAGATTCAACGAGACTTTAATCGCACTATTAATATGAATGGTAGATTTCTGCTCATGGCTTTTTGCCATTTGATTTTAATTTTGATTGAGAAAAGACTTGTACATGCAAATTCATCACTGTTCAAGAGCACTTTTTATCAGTTGTAGAATTTGTGAATATAGAGATGACAAAGTCGATTTGTCTGGTCCTCTCCTATGATACATATTATTAGTAGTAAACCACACGTTTCCACAAGTATTGAATGTGTTTCCATGAATGGTTTTAGATACATTCATGGTCCTCTCCATCATGGGCTTCTCCATCGTCCTTCCTTTCACCCACACTCACATCCACATAATAATTATGTACATAAATAAAGAAATAAGCAAAGAAAGAAAGAGACTTTTTCACATGCAGCACCTTTTTTTCTTCTATAGTCCCGTCTGTCTCTCCCTTTTACCCAGCTCCTTACTAAAGTATTTGTGTGTGACAGTGTGTGTGTGAGAGTCTTGTAGGCTGAGCAGGTGCACATTACACAGAAGGACAGGGCTGACTGATCAGAGAGAGAGAGAGAGAGAGAGGCAGAAATGTGGGAGGGAGGGGTGGTCTGTCTTATAGGTCATACAAAAGAGCCAGTGTTTTCTCTGGCTCTCTCTCAGAGCACCGAGTGAAGACAGTAGTGGCAGTGGTGGAGTAGAAAGAAAGAGGCCCTTCGGTCACATTGTCCTCACATAGCCCCTAACCCTCTCACCGGCCCCCCTGCAGGCATGCCCTGTCACCCCTTACCCTGTGGCCCATGCACAACTCTCCCGCAACATGTGGTTGCCTGTCAGAGCTTTACTAGAGGAATCTACGTTGTATGTGCAGAAGTATAACAGACTACATACCAACAAACATAACAGCATATCTGAGCTGATCTCAGATATGAGAGGTTTATATGAAATCATGTGTTACCAAATGCAGGTGAAAACAAGCTGGCAGTCATTCCTTGTTAGGTGAGCGTGCGCTCACATTTAAAGGCTGCATTCCTGAGTTTGCTGAGCCGTAGCCGGGTGATTAATAGTAACTAGCAGGTTGTTTAAGAACTGAAATACCTCAGGTCCATTTTTTTCCATCACTGTTACACACACACACGTACACACAGTCACTCAGGTGACATAGTGAGAACAGGAAAGGATATATTATATAAACACAACAATTGTAGTAATGGGAGAGAGGTGGTGTTTGTGTCTATACATACACTATACTGTATATTGTATCTGCGTGCAGATCTGTGTGTGTTTGTGTGTTTTGTTGGAGCATTCAGGTGGAATAATGGAAGCTCAGTATGTAAGTTGTCTGCAGGTTACACAGGGAATTCAGGACAAAGCAACATTATATGGCTTCCTCTCCCTCTTGCTCTGTGTCGTTGTCATCATTTCTCTTTTATTCTGACTTTGTGTGTCCAACTTTTATTTCTCCTCATTAACTGGACGTTTAATTTTTTTTGTTTTTGCTTTGTTTGCTTTCTTCCTGATCCTCCTTCCTTTATCTCATACATCACACTGTTTTTGTAATGTTCCTTTTTTTCTGAATGTGTAAGCTTCTTGCCAAACACATATAGAGCTGGTTTACATTTAAAAATGCATACATGCAAACTTAGCCAGTTTGACTTTTGATAAGTACAGGTGACATATTGTTGGTTTTTCAGATGCAGTTTCTTCAAAACCCTAAGAAGAAAATGCTGTATAAAAGGTTACAGAGCCAAATGCTAACATAGCCTAAAAACCCAGTCTAAAACTGAAAGAAACAACATGTATTAACTACCCAGTAAATAACTGCGTAAAACAATAACTATATTTGTCATTGTTGTCAGACATACCATCAGTATCATAACTGTATATTATATATATAGCTCCAGACATGCACAGAAATAGCTCTGATTGTTGCTCTACACAATGAGGATAATACTTGTGTTTGCATGTCTGTGTGTGACAGATAAATCACTTTGCTCTGTGTTTATGGTTGTTTTGGTCCCAGAGACCTGGCTTGGACCACTAAGGATTCCTGATGTGGTATCCTAGCAATGGGCAGGTTTCCCTGGCCGTCACCGGCTTAGCAGGACAGATAATGGTCTCCCAAGTGTTCTGCTTTGTGTTTTCCTTTGGTCTAGCCTGGGACCACTCCAATGTGGATTTTCACAGAAATGCTGTGAGGATGAGATGACGACTGATTGTTGAGGGAGGCTGGTGCAGAAAGCAAACAGTGACACAGATACATATATTTAGGTGCATCATCTGAGAGTAGGCAGAGTTCAGATCTAAGCAAAGTCATCATGATCAGAGACAGCACACAGGCTGGGTGGCTGCTTTAGAGCATTTGAGCATTTGCAGAATGTTTTCACAGGAAACTGTGAAACTGTGAAACTGTGAAACTGTGTGTGTGTGTGTGTGTGTGTGTGTGTGTGTGTGTACTTGTGTCTGATTCTATTGCCTTATGTAGTGTTAATGTTTAATGTTTAATTGAGGCGGACAGAAACAGTGATAATAGCAAGTAAATGGTTGACATCATACACTCTAACACAGCTCTGACTCCATTCATAATTTTATCAATAGTACCAAAAAGTAGTTGGGATATAATAAATTATATCCTTTTAAATACATTCAAAAAGTAAAAAAAAAAACTTAAAAAGTCTTCATAGAACTATCTTTGCCATATTGAATTTTACTCCATAATTTATGCATAGCACCAAATAGTGTAACTTGACCTGTAAACAATATGACTTTAGCCTCCGTTGCAAAAATTGTCACAGAGGTTGCACAATTTACACCTGTGACCTGGAAACTGCAGTTACACATTCCCATGCGTGCGTGTGTGTGTGTGTGTGTGTGTGTATTTTTGTTGGTATGCACGGTTTTGTAGCAGATATGTCACACATTATCAAGAAATCATTTTGTTCACATCATCACATATTAACTTACATTAACTTACTTACTGCCAACTGACAAGTTAGCATGGCATAATGACTGGGAACAGGGAATAACAGCTAGCCTGGCTTTGTTTACACAGGCTGCAAAATGTACCTGTAGCTAAATTATTGAAAGATCATTTCTAGTCAGTATGAAAAACAAGAAAATAGAAAGTTGTGGTTTTACTGTTTTTTACTGACCAGTTCCATGGCCGGGAGAACTGAAATCTCAGTTGCTTTCCTGGCACAATTACAGTCATAATACATTTCAGAGAGGTGACCTGTCACAGTGCTCATGGATGGATTTTGTTGCCTTTGCACAAAGCCAAGTTAGCGTTTCCCACTGTTTCCAGTATGTATGCTAAGCTAAGCTAACTTGTTTCAGCTGACAGCTTAATTAAGCAAGCATTGTATTTTTCTCTTGAAGCTTTTCAGCTTGCTTTGTACCTCAGTTGTTGCTTTGGATATAAGCATCGTGCAAATGATGAAATGTAAAATATAAAAGATATATAAGCATGCAAAGTGTGTTTTGTAATCTGTTCCTTTAATTTGGATTTTTAATCCATTTCTGTTTCTTAGTTGTGTAAATTGTCCAAGTCTGTTTGAGACCAAAACATTTCTGAAGTCTCTTGCATTGGCAAAACATAGATTTTCTCAGTGTCAGTTTCTTAAGAATATTACTTCACATACGAAATTAATGTAGCTCTCTTTAAATAAATATTTTTCCCACTCTCTTTCCTCTCTCCTTCAGGACTCTGCCGTAGAAAGACTTCATTCTCCAGAATATGCCTTGTCTCCATGGTAACAGGCCTCAGGCAGACTCAGGAAAACACCAAACTAAAATGCACGATCCTGGTCTGCACTAAAGGGCAATGTAACTTTAAATTCACCCAATGAATTATTATTACAGTATTAAGAATTTTCTTTGTCATTTCTTGTAGTTATTTCACATGGTGGAGTGCTTCACAGGGCCCGAAATGCCTGAAATTTAGGTTTCGTTTTAAGTTAATATCAATTTAGAAAGTATTACTTTCTACAGATTTCCAATAACAATGCAGAGCATTCTGTATACTTTCTAAATGGGCCCCTAAAGCCAAGAGATAAACATTATTCATTTTTCATGTTCATTAATTTCTTGACATTATGTCAAGAATATATTTATTCTCAGTTAATCTTAAACTGGGAAGCACTCGTCCCATACTGGTTTTAAAACAGGCCTAAACCAGAACCAGGATGCACCAGCTGTTTAGCCAGGTGCTGGGCCAGAGGGATCTGTCCAGAGCAGGGGATCTGTTCTCTCTGGAGGATGCAGAGATAGAAGACTGTCTCTCTCAGGCTCTGGACCACATCAAGGCCATTTCCTGCTCACCGGTATATTATACAAAATGTTTCACAGCAAATGTTTTGATAAATTATTTATGATCTTACACAGAATTCATCTTTTTGTCCTTAGTTTATCATTGCATTCTTAATCTTGCATCTTATTACTGTCTTCTGGCTGGCAGGACTATTT
Organism: Ctenopoma multispine; assembly: GCA_034779795.1. Lineage (NCBI taxonomy): Eukaryota > Metazoa > Chordata > Actinopteri > Anabantiformes > Anabantidae > Ctenopoma > Ctenopoma multispine. Next base: position 12,504,046 of record JAUYWH010000005.1, on the reverse strand, counting down.
GACCAATGACAACGACCAGGCGGTGGTGGAAATTTGCATAACGCGCATCACCACGGCCATAAGGGAGACGGGCTCCATTGAGCGGCACAGCACGGCGCTGGTGGGTCTGTGGGAGTCGTGTCTGGAACATAACCTCACCCCACAAGATGGAAACATAGAGGACACACCGCACGCTAAAATAGCCTCTGACATCACCAGCTGTATCCTGCAGGTACACACACACACAGACACGCACACCCTAGTCGTTGTTTTCCAAAGAAACTTACTTGTCTGTTTGTTTTTTATTAAGTACAAACTGCACATACAGCACATACCTTCAGACAAACCTGTTGACACCAGGAAAATAGTGAGCAGGAAACATTATGAGCTCTCATGTCATTTAAACCTTTCAACAGCTCTAGTCCTATGTTTTGTTTTTTTGTTTTTTTGCATCACTGAAACAAGGTTCTCATTGGCACGAGTTTGTTTAATAGAAGTAGCAGATTGGAGGTACACCAAAGGCATGAGTATTGATCACTGATGGAGGAAGTGATCAGATATTTTTTTATTTTTGCAACAATTTTTCAATGCTCTAAAACACTGACAGTAAACAGTAACTGGGCAGCAGGTAGATCAGTGGGTAAAGCAGTGGACTATGAACCTGATGATAAGTGGTTCAATTCCCATCCCTGCCAGGACAAGTCACTGAAACATGACGTGCTCTACGGCAGAAGTCCAACAGCAAATTCCCCAAGGGGATCAATAAAGTGTGTCGTTGAAAGACGTTCTACGTATTTGTAACTTGAAGATGATTAGCAAGGCTGAGGTTGGTAAAGACATGAGTGTACAATAACATTTGATCACAACATGATCCAGGGAGTGCGATGAACATCACAGATTAACACCGCATCACAAAACATGGTCAGAATGAGTTTTTTTTTGCTACCAAATATACTTTTATATAATCACTGCCAAGGGGCTGCAAAATGTAAATCTAAATCTCTCCTTCATTCCCCATCAGACCTCCACATCTAAAAGACTTAAAAGTAGAGAGACCCTGTCCTTCTCCCTATTAGCTGTGGGAATGGGAATGTGCTTAATACCACTGTAATGAGGAAAGGCATGAACACATACACACAAGTGGAGATGAGACTAAAAGCTCTGGCAGCAGCTCCTGGCTCTGATGCTCTAACTCTAGGAGGTATCAGTGGAGCACTCTCTCTCTCTTCTCCCTGTCGCTGTGTTTGCCTGTCTGGTTTTTTTTTGTTAGTTTTTTTTTCTTTCTTACATCTTCCTACCCTCTGACTATCTTAATATCTTACATCTCCTCTCCCTCTCTTTGTCTTGCTGTCATTCTGAATCTACAGTTGCAAATACATTACGTCTTACCCTTCCACTGAAACTCCCACAGTGAGAAGGAAACTGGAAGAAAGGTTTTTTTTTTTATCAGTACGCTGCTTGTCTGCAACACACACTAACATATATGCACACAGGTTTCAGTTGAACTGCTGACAGTTCTGGTTTGCAGTCTGAACTCCTTGATCTGTGCATCAAGTGACACTTCTGGGAGATGAAAGAGACAGAGTCGGTAATTATAAATCAATCTGTACATGCATACATAAGAAACATGTAAGGGGCTCCTAGGAAAATATGCTAAAGGATACTACAGATTATCACCTTGCTGTGTGTTTACTGTGCCTCATTTGCTTTAGTATAGTTTAGGTTGTGTGTAAGAAACGTGATGAATAGACTGATGATTTTCACGAATACAGTGTCTACACTGCCACCATGTGGCAGAATAGAGTTACGACAGAGAGGATTTTTTATTGTTTGTTTTTTTGCAGTTTTACAATTTTTATACCTTAAAAAAATACCAACCACATCAGTTAAGCAGCCACAGTCTCTTTTAGCTTTTTTGTTACATCTTTTTCTTTGTCACCTTTTTTGCCAGACACAGACACAGTCATGCCTCACTATAATGTACTTGTAACGACACTCATTGTCATAATACATTCATTTGTCCCTTACCATAACTCTTAAAAAATCACAACTAAATGTCTAACTCTTACCTTATCTTAACCTTAGTCTCACCCTAACCTTAGAACCTGGTCTTAACCCTGAAAATGCTCACACAAAACCAATCCCCACAATTTCCTTTGTGGGGATTTGTATGTATCTCAATGTCCAGTTGAGGGTGCTGGTGTATTTCAAATCTCCTTCCTCCTGTTTCATTCAAACATCTGCATGTGTCCTCAAATGCAAAACACTCTCTAACACACATCGTCGATGCAACAGCTAAAACTGTGTCTAAATGTTGCCACTCACTGTATCTTTAGATGAAAGTGCTACTCCTGCTGCTTGTTTGAAATTACTAAAACAACAGTAATTTTTGTGGTCAGTGAAGATTCTCAGTCATCCAGACGAGTCATCTGGAAGTTAAGTTTTCATTACTTTTTCTCTACTCATCAAAGAAGCTTTTTGAGACGTCCAGTTGCCATGACTCAACTTCCAGATAGTAACTCTAGTTCTTAGTCACTGTAGATAATAAAAGATAAAGACCTGTGTCTGTAAAGTCAGGTCTGCTTTATTATCCCATCTCTATTACTACTGTGGAGTGATGGAATTTAGTGCATATTTTAACACTTTGGAAATTCCATTCATCCATTATCCTAACCATTTATCCTCTTAAGGGTCACATGGGTGCTGGAGCTTTTCCCAGCTGTCAGTGGGCGATTTCCTAAGTAAATGTACATGTGCTTATTGCTGTGACTGTCACCTCTCTCCTCTTTTGAACCTGCAGAACTACAGCTGTCCCTCGGTCATGGTGCTGGCCATCCCAGTAGCAGTGCGGTTCCTTCAGAGAGGGAGTAGAGAACTGAGCAGGAACATGTCAAGTTATCTCTCCCTGGCTGCTATTGCTAAGGCTGATCTGCTGGCTGAACACACTGAGGCCATAACGCTGAGTGTGCTGGGAGGTAAGACACATGTGCATACTCCCCATAAACACATTGGTGTAACCAGACTGTGTCATTAAAAGGTGGACAGTGTCTTGTTTTTGGGAGGTGAAATCTTTCACACTACACTTATGAATGTGGTTTAAGTGTTTGTCCCCTCGGCTTTACCCTTTCAACTTTGACTCTATGCAATTTTCCTCTCCTCTCCTCTCCTCTCCTCTCCTCTCCTCTCCTCTCCTCTCCTCTCCTCTCCTCTCCTCTCCTCTCC
>JAUYWH010000005.1:12464344-12499344 GCA_034779795.1 Ctenopoma multispine | reverse complement strand
CAAAAGAACAGTTTTTCATTTGGTTACCAACTTGACTTAATAATGATTTTGGGAGTGCACTGAGATGAAGTTCATGTAACTGCTGGTAAATGCTGACTACTGTGAGGTTGTATTCCTACTTTTTCAAAAATATTGTTTGCATTGTGCACACGCAACAACAATGAATGAAAAAGAAATAGAAATGTATTTGTAAGACCTCCACAGATCATCCACACCATGGTTATTGGTGAGAAATGTTAAATGTAAACATACATTAGCTTTTTTGTTTTGTTTCCTGGGAAAGTCCTCACAGCATCTTCTGAGAACATGTTCATCTACAGTAACAGCACCAAACCGTTTTTTTTTCTAAAATTCAGGATTGTACCAAACAATAATAAAATCTGCATGTTGCATAACAAATGGACTTTTTTTCACTCATAAGGGCCAATGTATAAACTCACATACATAACTTTAATTAATTAACGTTCTAATAGAAGCTGTTTTTCCATCTGTAGTTAATCATTTATTAAACATGCTGGTGTTTAGCTCTACAGTTTTTTCTGTTAGTGTGGCTTTGACTGATTAAGTGTAATGTAACTTTAGTATTGCATAGTTGCACTGCTAGTATATACTGTGTTACATACATTTATGTATTCAGTGTTTAGTCACAGTCAAACTCAGTTAATTTGATAGAGTTAAGCAATTAAAGAAATCCCACACAGGATGTATCAGTGTGCCATTTGAATGTGTTTCATTTAAAATTTATAGTGTTTAGTCCACACACATGTATCAAATTCCTGAATTTCTTCGACTCATGGGTGATGTAGTCATAATATTTCAAAATACTAACCCTGAAATGTCTTTCCAATAGATTTATAACACCTATAAAGTCATAATATCACACTAAGGGACAATTTTGGAAACTTTTGTACAGAGACCAGACCTTGTTTGTGAATTTAGAGAGAAGCCAAAAGAAAATGAGAAATGAGAAAATAAACGGTAAGAGAAAGAAAAAAAAAAATGATTAGAGAAATAGTAAGTTGTTTGTATATGTGCACTAAAGCTTAAGGTAGCTGTGATCCAGCATGACGGTGTAATGAACAAACATACTTTTGAAGGAAGATGAAAGTGAGCACAACTACCCTGATGGCTTTATTTTAGCGAGCTCAGATTTATGTTTCAAATTTTTACCCCCTATTGAAACTCACTGCTGAGACTCGTCTGTTGTGCTCTGAATGTTTCAACCTCATGTTGCCTTTTTTAACAAACCTCTACTTCTCTACTTCCCTCAAAAACCTCAATATAAACACAACAAGAGATAAACACAAGACTACAAGCACACGTAAGCCAAAGTGTACGCACACCCACATACACACACATACACACATGCACACACACATGTAGCTCATAGAAGCAATAACAGATGACATCTCTTTTTCCCAGCATTCCTCTATTCAGGCTGATGTAATGAGGTTTGTATGATGTTGATGATGCGAGTTTGATGGGTTGGTTACATGAGCTAGAAAGATGGATGGACTGTGCATATGTGCGTGTTTACAATGTACATTTTTTACTGAGGCCTAAGCTTTCCATATGCAGGTTTTGCAAATTGTCTATGCATCATTGTGTTCTTTGGAAGGCACATGAATTGGCTGGATTTTGTGCTTTTTATGAGTGACATTTATGTTTGTTTACTAGTTACAGAAGCCAGCAGCAGGATACAGTGTGAAGGTTTTATAGCATGCTACAGTAAGCCACAACAGGACTCATTATCAGATGTCACACACAAACGCGCACACACATTGACGACATATGGTGTTGCTCTGGCCTCATATGGATTTAGAGGTTTTTCCGTCTGAAGGTAAAACCTGATCTTAGCGTAACTCTAAAGTTTAGAATGTGTCATCTGTCAATGTCATGTGTCTTTTCTTCGGCTCCCCTGCTGTGAAACATATGTAGCTACTGCGCTCTGGTTTGTAAGGTTACTAAGAGGCAAAGCAAGAGGAGAGTGAGGGGAGCCGGGACGTGTTTCCATTTTATAATTGGTCGCAGTTGGAGACTATGCAGAGGTTGTAGCTGCAGGAGAAACCTGTTATATTTCACTAATGGACGCATAACAGGATGTGCCACTATAAACTGTAAGCACATGTGAGCAGCAAATAACTGGCATACTGCTTGTCTGCAGTTGCAGATGTATTTTCAGTGTCACTGTATTGTTTTAATCAATTAAATGTAGTTTATAAAATGATCTTATCACAGATATCTTGAATTTAGATCATACATTACGTACAGTTTGCCAGAATCTCTGTGTTTCAAACTCTGCACTACTGCCCTCTTGAGAATTTGGATTTCTTCCTGTTACATTATTTACAAACATACTGTAGTAGTGGTAACTTTTTGATAATCTGAAATTTAGTATTTCCCTTCACTGCATTTTCCGATGTTGACCAAATGCATTTCCTTGCAATTGGTTGTTGTATTTGAAAAGCTTTGCAGGTTTAAGACCTTACACATTATATAAATATATACAGAATATTGTAGAAAACCCAACAGTCCCACTTGATCCCACTTGAGCGAGCATTAGGCAACAGTCGGCTATCTGCCACCCACCCTGAGAGCTTATGAGCTCTGGCAATTTTCTGTCAACTCAGCATGTAACTATTGTGAACTTCTAATGAAAAAGGATGAACTAAGTTGTCATAGTTGCAACGTGCATTCCTATGAACATCTGTTTTAGCAGGATAGCTTAATTGCTATTTTGACTCTAACAGCAAGCAGTGAGATGTCTCTGTTTCATAACCTCCACAGAAAAGATTTAGTTGGTTTAAAACCCCCTCCCTGCACAACACTGTAATTGTGGAAGCTGTTTCTGACCGTTTCTGCAACTTGAGCATCACACCTCCTTTGCTGAGGCTTTGGCCAGCTGTGTGGAGGTGAGGAAGGACCTAGAGTTTAAACTTCACTTTCTGGCTCTTGTTTTTGTTCTTGACGCTATTTGTGGCACTTTCCATGTAGACAGTTCAAATGTGAATGTCTTTCAGGAGAGACTATAACAATATTTGCAGTTTGTTCCACATAGGTCAATAATGTAGTGCCTGCTTTTCATTATAAACACTTTGCATTCTGACAATATGTTGTACAAACCTGTTTCTAGTTTTACCTGATGTCCTTGAGCAAGACACCTAACCCTATATGTTGACCAAGGTCTTGCATGACAGCTATACCACCATTGGTGTGTGAATTTGATGCAACATAAACCATTTTTTCTCACAGCAAATGAATACACTGTAAGTTGAATTTTTTATTCATAACTCATTCTCCACTCATCCAAATATGTTAATGAAAACATATTTATGTACAAAATACATTCAGTTCCACCTTTTAAGCAAGAGCAACAATAACAACAAAAGCAATTTACAATATAATACAAAACAACTTAATTAATAAAAGATTATAATGTGTAAACTTTGTCCTCAGTTTCTTTTGTCAAATCAAAAAAACTATCAATCTCACACGACAAATATGATGTGACAAAAACTTAATGCTGTATCAAAAATCAAAAAAGAAAACACTGTAATTGAATGAGAACTAATGAGAACTAAACACTTGCAAGACAAGCAGGAACAGGATTTATATAATTCATATTAATGTAAACACTTTGAGTACAAGTTTGGAAATGTAAAATTGTACAATGATTAACTTCACAAATTTAAGAAAAGTGTCATAATAAAACAACAGGTTGTGAAAATGATTTCATTTGAAGCTATTTCTAGAATTGCTAGTTGGCCGTGCTTGAAATGAAAGCAAGTACAGCAGTTTTCAGGAACAAGTCATTTCATACATCGCATATTGCAGTACAACATTATAACACATCATTAACACAATAGTATGATACATCTGCTTGCAGCTGTAAAAGGGATAGATGACACTCACTTCTCATAATTGTACCTACAAGAGTGCAAAGGTAGAAAGATTTTATTATATTTATATTACAAAGAAAAATGCCAGGGGGAGATCATGTGCATGTGCACTGATAGCAGGTTAACCGTGCTTGCCATTTCTGATCAAATCTAGATATAAAAAAAAACCCTCTAAAAACACACCACTCTGCAATTACAAGCTAATCTCTTGCAATATCTGTGACCTCTTATTTTCTCTCCTGCATGTCTGTCTGGTGATTGCTCCATTTACTGGCTCAGAACCCGTTCACTTCAACAATAGACTGTTTGTCTTTCCTGGAGTCTAATTAAGTCTTTGGTAAATGCTTGCAGCACATTTCCTGCTACAGTACACATTTTCTAAGCTGTACTGTACTGTGTGTCAGTGTGTGTGCATGTGTGTGTGTGTGTTACAATGAGTGCAGCGCATGTGTGTGTTATGGCCTCACTTGAGAAGGTTATATTAGAAAAATGAAGTATTCAGTCTCTCACAGCATTGGCTTTCTCTCTCATTTAAACAGTTCCAGTAGAGTTCATTGCAGCATTTGTTTTCATGTTAATAGCGCTAAAGAATGAAACAGTCTTAATGTCAACATAATAATTCAGACATCTAACTACAGAGAAAAAGATGATGATTATGAAAGCAGATGCGAGTTGCTGTCTTGATGATGATAATGAAAATCATGAAAAGCACAAGTCTGTTAGTTGATGAACTGAGCACCTCCATGTGGCACCATTTCAGTCACACCCCAAGCCACCATGTTACCCCTCTGCTCACAGCCCTGGCCCTCCTGCACAGACAGCTGGGAAATTTCCTCCTCTGACAGCACCCTGTCCCACATGTTCACTCCTGTCATCTTCCCAGCGAATGCCAGCTTGGAATCAAACCCTCCCTCAAACCCTGGCACGCTGCTTGGAGAGTGAAGGCAGCAACCGTTCCTTTCCTGCCCCAGCTGGAGTGAGCCTCCATCGGGTAACACGTGGCCCTCAGCCACTCCGGGCGTAGAGGCCACCTTTTTCCCACCTGCCCATAGGGACGCCAGGCCCTGCTTGGAGGACCAAGCCCCACACAAGTGGATCCACTCTCCTGGGTTCACCACACCTTGTGCCTCCACCAAGTGAGCCTCTCCTCCGATGGTGAAAAACGCAGAGGTTTGACCAAGAAGCAGCTGGATTTCATGTGGGTTGCGGTTGTTTCCGTAGGAGAACAGCACGGTTTTGTTGGAGACGGTGGTTGGCTTTACCCACATGCAGACAGTGAAGGTGGAGGTGGAGAGAAGGACATCTGGTATGACGGAGGTGTAGATTCGACGGGAACGCATGGGAAAGAGGAGGCCCATCTCGCAACCTATTTAAGAAGATGTGATAGTATTTCAAAGTGCATTCAGACTGAATCAGTAAAATTCAGTGCAATTCAGGGAACTGGATCATATGCAGGGTCTGTAAGGTATCAGTGAAGTGCTGGGAGCCTTTATGTGGCACGCAATGAAAGCGGCTTTGAAAAGGTGGATTAGATAAGTCTGGTTGAATGAGAGACAATGAAAGATCAGTTCACAGTCAGGTGATCATGATTCTCACACACACACACACACACACAGACAGACACCCCCCTCTTTGAGTCATCTGGTTCATTAGTTTGTTCTGCTTCAGTCCATGATGTGTGCTGTATTCCACTGAGTGAGGCTTTTCCAGGCAATTTAGAGCTCTGCTGGTGGTAGAGTAGGTGTGTGTGCAAACATTACACAAATTGAATTCACAACGTGGAAACGTCCTAACCTACATCCATCTCCCTGACAGTCTTTCATTTCCATTAGTTTTGCTTGCTCTCTCCCCTTTGTCTGCCCCAACATCACCACTTACCCTCCTTTCGCCTCTTTCTATCGCTCCCTCCAGTTAACAGACATGTTCTTTATCTATTAAAACCGGAGATTACATTTGTCTCAAGTTTCTGACACAAAACATTGGTGCAAAAGTCATTTTGAACTTGCTCTGTATTTGTGTTCGGTGTGTGTGTGTGTGTGTGTGTGTGTGTGTGTGTGTGTGTTCATGATGGTTTCCATCTGTTTCTACTTTCTGAAGCTCCTTTGGTGTGGGCTTTTTTTAGTGGTGGCTGGCTAATAATTACACCTCCCTCTCCTCCAAGTGTGTGTAGGTCAGATTTAGATTTCTTGACTGTGAAGGTGTGTGCATTTTTGTTTGCTTGCATGAGATGAGTAATATTAGATGTATTTTGTATTTTGCTCCTGAAACTGAAACCACGTACAGCAGTGTTTTCAGATGTAGTCCAGTAGGCTCAGTACTAGCCTGTCTTTTCCATGTTTGATTTGACCATACTGAGGACTAATATTAGTAAGGGAAAAGCGTATATATAAGATATTTAGAAGCCTGACAGAGGGGGGTCTTATTTCTTTATGCGTTAACTGATTGTGTCAAGAGAGATAAACCAAGAGAGATTTTTTAGGTGGCACAGTGAGACACAAGACAAATGAATGATAAATATCTTACCTGCGGGTAGATGTCTTTGCTTTGATGACCTCAGGACCTCCTCCATCTCCTCTCTCATCTGCTGTGGCCCAGTCAGCATCCCATCTAAAGCCTCGCCTCGTGCTATGACCTCTTGCTCTTGGTGTCCAGACACTTTGTTCTCTGGGAGCTGGAAACCTGTCTTTGTATTCACCCCGATCCCAGCTCCTGGACTGGTGAAGCAGCTGGATTCCAGCTTGGCAAGTCGGGAAGCTTGAGTTTGAGCTATGGAGAGAAGCTGTTGTAGCATAACCTCCAGGTTGTCGGAATTGCCAACAGAATTCCCAGAAGCAGTCGCAGACGTTCGATCTCCAAGCCGGAGGCGCTCCAGGGCTTCTCTGAGGCGGCTTTCTAGCTGCATGGCCATCCTTCTTCCTGCACTCTCCACTGCAACGCCACAGGAGCCACCATACTGAGCTACAAACCTGACCAAGAGGACAAATGCAAAAGATATTAAGTTATGATCTTAAGTTTAAGTTTTCGTTTTAAGTTCAAACAAAATCTTGTGAATATGTTTTTAAGAGCAATCATATCTGATCTTTTGTTTAAGTTTCTTTGTCCAACCTGAGCATTTCTCCACGCAGTGACCCCATCTCCACCTTGATGATATCATCCGCATATTGAAGCAGCATGTTCTCCCTCATCTGACTGTTTTCCAGCATTGAGAAGATTTTGTCCCATTTGGTCAGGTCTCGGGAACTGCAGGGCACAGAGGTTGGTGTTGCTAGAGAGAGGGATTTTTTTTTAAAAAGGAAGGATTTTAGTGAGAGAGACATTGGACATTGGTAGTTGACCAGCAGGTAAGAGAGGAAGTCAAGCTGTTAAGAGACTGATAAGAATGTGAGAAAGAAGCAGGACAATTGGATCATAAACCAAATGTCTGGCTGCTGCTTTCCGTGAGAGATCATCTAGTGATCGTCTGGCAGAAAAGGAAGGTAGGAAAAGGAAGGGGAAGATCTGCTGAGAGGAGGGAGGCCGATAACAAGAGTAGAGAGAAACCTGAGGAAAGAGGCATAAAACAAAACCAGGGGGGTAAAACAGTCCTGGAGTGAGATTATTTGTCAGACACACTGTTCTGATTAACATTTAAGCCTCTCAACCTCTAACTGTTCATTGTTTATGTTCAAGTTAAAAAAACAAAAGCGAACAGATGTAACATTCAAGTTGTGGGGGGCCCAATGCGCACACAGTAACACGTGCACCCACACTCTCACTTTCATGTACGCACATGAACACGTCCTTCTATCTGTCTCCCTCCCTCCCCACCACATGAACAGTGATGCTTTCCAAAGCAGATGAGAGAAGAGTTTAATAATGATGAATTGTAGCCTGCGAAGATTCTTAATCATCCAGGTGAGATTGTCTAGAAGCAACAGCAGAAGCTATTTACGTCCAGTTGCCATGACTCAACTTCCAGATGATATATTGTAGTGTTTCTACACTTGGTGACCAGTCATTTGTACTATAACAGATGTAGAAACTATTAGGAAACTGGAAAAAAACGTGCTTTTCTGCCACTGCATATTTTTTGATACTAGATGTATTATACACCTACTGTTTCTGACAACAGACTCGACACACTGTGGTGCTTGTTTTCTGCTCTCTATCTGTCTTTTTGCCACCTTAAAAGCAAAGTACTCAAAACAAAAAAACACCACACCAAAACTTACCAAGTGTACCTTCTAATTATAATATGCACCATCACCAGTATCAACTAAGCTGATACAGAATCGATTGAAAATGTATTCAAAGACACTAACCTATACCACAATCCACCAAACATCATTTTCTTTTTTCTGCATCATTTGAAGCAGTTCTAGTATACCTGGACCCCTGATTCTCCTTTGTTTCACCTCCATCTCTCAGTTTATCTGTTCTCTTTCATCTTATGCTTGTATTGCTGCTGTATCACATCTCAAATCTAAAGAGCATGACACATATTGATTTTCACTGTTGTCAGTAATCTGATGTCCTTATCTCACCTCTCATACAAAAACATGCCTACATCCTACATGAAATTGATTTCACACTCCAGGATGTAATTACATTTCAGCCACAGTTGTTGTAATCTGATCAGTCTTTGGCTCCACACATGCACAGTTTAATACTTACGTTCTGGTGTCTCTCCCCCTGCGATTTCATTGTAGTAGGTGTCGTGGTAGTTGACCTCGATATCATCCTCATCTGCAAGAGCCAGACACACAAACACTGACAGCGCACACGCAGCCTGGAGGAACCTCCACGGAAACATGATGCTCTTACTGCTGACTGACTGAAGTGAAGGATGTGTATTTATGTGTGTGTGATAGGTGTCACGGCCTCCTCTGCCTACCTGTCTGTCTGTGAGTGTCTGTGTCTGTGTGTTGTGAGAGAAAGTATATCAGGTTGTCTGTGTGTGTTTTGGTTTTCTCTGCTGCTTTCTCTCTGTCTGCCTCACGCTCTAGATCACTGCAGGTCCTCCACTCTCCTTTTCAACCCCTCACTCTCATACTGTATTTGTCCCTCCTCCTTAATGACTCCCCACCTCTCTCTGCTCCCTCTCCCACCCCCCCCTCATTAAATGCTGAGCAATCTTTTGGCAGGAAGCCCGGCAATGTAGAGTACTCCAACCAGAGGTGCTGTGTGGAGTCACACACACAAACTCATGCATTTGTAATTCTATATAGTACATATTAGAACTTTCCACTGATTTTGCCCATGGAGCCTGTGTGCTACTATTCTTAAAGCACCAATCAGGTTCTTATTTTCATAGTTTTATTCACTGTTTCTATTATTTCTTAACTCAGCTGGGATCTGGGAACACAGTGACACAGACACTTGTACACAAGAGATAGATTAGACTGATCATTTAAACCACTTTATGTTAAGTACAGTGCACCCACAACATTGCAGAGTTTACATGCAAAACTGTGTCAAAGATAAACCTGTGCAAAATATGGTACTGTATGTTTACAGTAGTGTTTTTATTGTTTTCCTGTTTTACTTCTATTTCTTTTCTAAATCAGAGATATCTGCCTGATCTCCACTTACAATCATACTCTGACTTCCCTGACTTCCCCCCATTTCTTCAAATATTCCCTCTTGTGTTTTATCTGCAGTTAACTTGTGATCGTTTGTGAGGTAAGATACCTATAACCCACTATCATTTGTAATGTACCTACACTAACTCTAAACCACAGCTCTTACTTAAAAACCTTTTACACGCTAATCTAAACCTATTATAATACTGAAAAACACAGTTATTAAACAAAATTATACATTCAAACACATGCTATGAAGAAATTATGAAATGTTCAAAAATATCTCGAAATTTCCATTCTTGTTTAAACATTTGTCTGTCACAAGTCAAGAAATCTAAAAGCAGCGCCCTGGCCTGCGAGCGAGGCGGTGAGTAATGCAACGTTGGAGGTAGCCTGTATGTGGTAATCCGATGTAAGTGCAGCTCCTGTGACTCAGAGATAGAAAGAGGTTGGCAGTAATGGGAAGGAAGGGGAGGATTCAGAGAATGTGAACCTTCCTGCTTTTTGCCCCATGCAGAGATGTGTGTGTGTGTGTGTGTGTGTGTTGAGAGACGTTTGAATGAAACCCAGACATCAGGGGTTTCTAAATGGGTTTATTGTTCTCCTGCTTCACTCTGTTTATTTATTTATATGTGAGCCCCATCGTGTGTGTGTGTATGCATGTCTGTGAGTACTATATGTAGGTCTATATGCTGCGAGTGTGTTTCTCTGTGCATGGGTGAATTTTCAAGGGAATGAAATAATCACTTCCTGATGGAATTTTAGGTTTTACCCCCTCTCTCACTTCTGTCCCACTGCCCCTCCCTCTATCTATCTCTCTGTCTGCCTGCTGCTGCCTGGTCACTTTCTCAGCAACTACTGTGCACAGAAAGTGATGTACTTGCCATTCATCAGTTATAGTACTTTGTTTGGGATTCATACAGTGGGATGTGAGTAGCCACCATGTAGATCCACTGCCAGCAGTCACTACAAAGAAAAAAGCACCACCACCAAGGTCATCTTCAATATCTCAAAATATCAGAAACACATTTGCAAAGACACTACAGCAGCTAAAACATTTTTGCTCGATAGAAATGTGTTACATGTGTTACGACATTGAACTCAAGCAAACTGAAAATATGGGTGGCAGGCCTTTGCCAAAATATCAAATATGTTATTTCTTGTAAATTACACAGCACTACTGTGTGTGTGTGCATGTCATTTTGCAATAGAGGAAATAAATTGGCAGAAGAAAATAAGTACTGCAGTATTTTGAAATGTCCTTCTTTACTTGCTTTACTGAAAAGAACACGTTTCTTTGCCAATTCATGTTATTATTTTGGTTTTGACGAATTTATGATGTACTGTAGAAGTGCAGTCCAGGGTGTGTCAGGACTGTGACCTCACTGCAGGGCGTGGTTACACACTTCAAGTGAGTTCAGTAAAACATGCTTGTTTGAAGTTACTGTTATTGAACTATGGTCAGTGTGTTAAGTTTTAACCACTTATTCCCACTGTCAAAAATAAGATTCATTTCTTTGACAGACTGTATGATTAAGATTCCAGCCATTCTCTGTTTAGGCCATGTTTTTTATGTAAACATGGAACAGAGAGCAAGAGAGGCCAAGCATACATCTCATAACTCAAAACAGATAAACAGTCAGAGACATTTTCTTTCATAATCTTTCAATTGATGCCACATTGATGTCTGTAGATCAAACAAAAAATCTGTGAGAAATTTTGTGTCACCCAAAGAAAAACAAGTTTTTTTAATTACTGCCATAGATAAATAAAGAAATCACAGGCAGAAAACTGGAATATTTGCTTAGAATTTCAGTGAATTTTAAATGTTTGAAGAAAAATTCAAATTTTGTTAGACAGAGAAATACATGCTTAAGACACAACAATGTAGATGTATACACAAAGATGTAGACACATATATAGTACATGTAAAATTGTAGTAATTAGATTTTTGTCAGTGACATGTTAGGCTCATGTTTCATAAATATGTAAATTTTCAATATTTACATATTAGTTAGTTAGTTATTTACATATTAGTTGTATATATGTCCCATCATTACAAGTGTTCTTGTCTATTACAAAGTTTGTTCACAGTTTGGGTGTTTGAATTGATTATACAGTGTAATTGAATCAAAAAAAAATCTGATGTAAAAATTAATATTTGCTTTTGAGAAAAAAAGTAGCATTGCTGCACAGGAGTTCCTCATCTTCACCATTATCCATCCATTATCTACCGCTTATCCGAGATCGGGTCGCAGGGGGTGCTGGAGCCTATCCCAGCTGTCTTCAGGCGAGAGGCGGGGTACACCCTGGACAGGTCAGGGCCAACGCACAGAAAAACAAACAACCATGCACGCTCACATTCACACCTACAGACAATTCAGAGTCGCCAAATAACCTATCATGGAGTACCCGGAGGAACATGCAAACTCCACCTGGTCAAAATAAATGTAGGTCAAACTGAAACAAGCAAATAATAAATAACAATTGTGTGGTAATGGCCACAAGGAGTATTGCTACAGGGTTGAGTTTGCACACTGAGCAATCTAAGAAATTGATTTAATATTAGTCTCATTCTTGTTCTAAAAACTTCTTCAAACATACAGTAGCTTCTGAGATGGGATAAACACTAGTGTGTGTCTGGGATATAAGTAAATGCTTCCAATGATTTGCCTAATTGTTGCCACCTGAGTTTAGTAGGAAGCTACCTAGAAACACATTATACTAATCCAGAGTGTGTGTATGCTTTCTCGGATAGATTTGATTTATTGTAAATAAATCATGATAAAATGTTTTCCAGGAAATTATATTTTAAATCGCCTCAGTTCTCTGTAAACTTTGCACACTGACAATCATATAGTTACTCTGCAGGACTCCAAATCTGTCCACAATTCATCACAGACTTCACAATGTCACAGTTCACAGAAGAAGTACTGTACATTGTAGTTAATAGAGCTGCTGAAACAAAAAGAGACAGAAAAATGGGTGAACTGACTGATGACCGAATGAACAAAGCTCAGAGAGTTACATTAGTGTTCCCTGGGGGTGTTATATTTATGATATATATACGTATATATGATATTACCTTCATATTACTTGGATAATGGATGAACAAGCAATGGAGACTATGTATCTTCTATATTATAATCCCAACCAAGTAGTTGCCAGTTCAGGATATAGTCATGACTTATCATTTGAGATTTCTGTTGAAGTATGACTTATTTAAATGACTATACAGCAGGGGAGAATATGATATCAAGCATTTAGATGTGTCATCCGTCCCTCCAGCTGCTCTTAATTTCTGCTGACTGAGCAGTAAGAGAAAAATAAAACTTCTGAAAGTATTTTTAATCATTAACAATATGGGATGCAGAGGAGCTGCAGCTCATAATAAAACACAGAGGTTGACGGGGTTAAGTTTTTCAGGCAAAAAGGGGAAAGGTCGTCATCACGTTTAAACTTTGCAGGAGAGAGTGTCATTCTCTCTGTGTTATAGATTTAGATCTATGAATTTTGCTGCCCTACTTCTAACCTGCTGTTATGATGTGCATTTTATTATAGACATTTCAAATTATTTTATGCATGAAACTTTTGGAGTTATGTATACATGTAATAAAAATCCTTGTACGCATGTCTGCAGTCTGGTAACTGGATCCCTTCCATAAAGCTGGGCAGTAATATTTAATATGGGCCTAGATACTTGCAGGGGGGATTTGTTCATGCAATAAAAATGCACAGAATCCCGAAGATATAGTATTTCTGGGAAAGATTTGTCTTGTGTCTCCTGGCTCTTGCATTTTGGTTTTTCCCCACCCTCGACCACCTGAGGTTACTCGAGCTGTGTCATATATGACTTACGGGACATACTTACATGAAAAGTTCGAAGCTACAGAATCTATCTAACTTGTAAAACTCTCCAGAAACACCTCGCTAGATATCATTTGTGCTGCTCTCTGCAATTTAACAATGTGTAGATGTTTCACCTCTCTTTTGCTCTCCAGTCACGAATGTGCTGCTCGTTGCAACAGATTGCAACCAAATCCCAAGTTGTTTGGTCTTAAATACTTTGCCTGTCTTTGTAAATAGAATACATAGAAAGAAATATACATGTGTGTAATTCAGATCTTAGAAGCTGCTTTGATTTATATGTCCAGGTCACAGCTCTGTAAGTGATACCTTCAGTTTATGCTTTTGTCATTGCTGTGGGCTATAATGACTTTTCAATGCACTGTATCTATAGCAAAGAGACTAAAATCATTTTTCCCATGGCTCAGAATTTCCTCTTAGGAGCTTTATGGAAGCATGTACACAGCTATTTTAATGTGTCAGGGACAAAGAAAGAACCTCACTTTTAGATAGCCAACAGCTGCTTTAAAGTTATTTTTTATTCAAAGTTAGCTGTCTTTCCAGAATTTTTTCTGTGAGCCACTTTGGGATTCTAATGTGACATTTGGAAGACGTGCATACTAAGAGAAACCCGTCATGTCCTCTCCTGCCTCCTCACAATAGTTTGACAGATCAGTTAGCAGATTTTTTTTTTCCTTGTGGAAAAATTTGGAGGAGCCTTTCAAAAATGACGCCTTTGTGAGCTGAAGGACCAATTGTCATTACAGGATATTTTACTGAGATTTGTAAGTCAAGATGTTGGTTTGGGTGTTTGCTGGAATGAAGGTATGAAGGTCAGATACTGCACACACACACACACACACACACACACACACACACACACAAACTGAAGAGATGCAGTGGGACATAAAGCTAAATAAAACAAGGCTCACGAAATACAATGTATTAGAGTTTATTCAGTCCAGCCATATTGTGTCTTGCATTTAGATGTGTGTGCCTCAGGGTACAGCATGCACGAGACTTAAACATGTAAGTTTACGTACAGACTCTCACCTCCTCCTCCCTTTTCACATTCTTCTGAACAGACCTGTAAATGCTATAGACTT
Organism: Ctenopoma multispine; assembly: GCA_034779795.1. NCBI lineage: Eukaryota > Metazoa > Chordata > Actinopteri > Anabantiformes > Anabantidae > Ctenopoma > Ctenopoma multispine. Next base: position 12,484,932 of record JAUYWH010000005.1, on the reverse strand, counting down.
GACTTTGTGGTTGTTACCAGGTCTTTCTTTTTGTACATGCCTTGTATTTGTCTCTTTTTATGGTAGTGTGTGTAGTGTAGAGATGGGTGGGATTCATGATATTGAATGATTTGAAGGACGGAAAGGGACATAAGAGTCTTCTAAATGTTACTGTACACTCTCCTCACTTATTGCACACAATAGTATATGATCAGTCATTTTGTTCATCACTAAGTGCACCACATGCTGTTCAATAGAGTGTTACTTAAATGTTTAAAGCAACTGTCTGGAGAGGTTAGCTAAATAATTTGGGGGTCTAGTATGGATCAGTTCAAAGGGAAAATGTGTATTTTTGTATTGGTTGAACAAACCAAATATAACATCTTAATTAGTGAGCTTCACAATTGTAGGGTGGTCCGGTAATTTCAGAAATCTAATGAACAGATATGAAAGTTGTATACATTTTCTCATCTGTCTACAAGAAAGTGTATTTCTCAAAAGATTACACTACCCCTTTAAGTGCCCTTTATCAATTTGTATCTCCCTAAATGTCCATCTGTTCTCCCATCTCTCTGTATTTGTCAAATCTATTTTCTCTGCACTGTTATTGTTTCCTTCTGTCCCAGATACTGTAAAATTCAATGAAATATTAGAATTAATCCCCAGTCATTAACACCACATATAATCTGTCCACTATTAAAACCCTGCCGCATGTGTGTGGGATCTATTGAACTTTTAGAATTAGCTCTAAAACTACTAGAGTTAAAAATTTGAGTTGGCAAGTTGATTGTATTCCCTATTGTCTGGATTTTGGTCCGCTGCAAGACACAAAAGCCATTGTTTGAAATCTTGAAAAGGCACCAGTAATGGACCAAGCATTTTAAAACTAGAGGCTTTGTTCAGCTATGTGAATCATTTAAAGATGTTTCATACGTGAGTCAAAGGGTGTTGGGTAAAGCCGTGGGCTCTGCTGAGCTTCGTGCAGATTCACAATTGCCGTTATGTTCAGCCATGCGTTTTTCATGCAACAGCATCACTGAAAGGATATTGACAACAAATGGAGAACATTTTATTCTTTAACACAGATGTTATCGTGACTCTGGATTGTGTGTTCTCTGAGTAAAATAACAGTTACAGCAAATACTCATGTTGTACAGCTACACCACAAATAGCTTAAAGGGAAGTTCCATTTATGTACAACCTGGGTCTTATTTTCTTAATTTTGGCCATTGATTCTAGTGGTAACAATAAAATTGTCACCAAGTTGAATGTTTAGCTCTGGGAGTTGTGACACTATGGAGCAAGACAGAAGAGCAGTCAGATACATTTTTACAAAGCATGGTTAGAAAGTTAGCCAAAGAGAAAATAAATGCAGAAAGTAAATGAAGAAAAAATCTCTTTAACAGAAGAACCCTCCAGGGGTGAGTGGAAAGTGGAGAAAGAAAAGAACAACATGCAGCAACATTGGGCAGGATGGTAGGGCAATAGGCTGCAGCAATTTGTGATTAACTAGAGGCTTTTTAAGGGTGAGTCATATTAGTTAGGAGTTACAGTATAATCCAGTCTAGAAGTAAATAATGCATGGACTAGTTTTTCAGTTTAGTTTATCACTCTGCCATAAATAAAGCTGGGTGTCATCTGCGTAGCAATGGAAATGTATGGATTTTTTCCTAATAATATTGTCTCCTTGAGACCTGGTCCAGGCACAGAACCCTGTGGTACTCCACATCTGACTTTTTGTGTATATGGAAGACTCATTGTTAACATTAACAATCTGCAATCTATCAGAATGTCAGAGATTGTTAATTTGTTGTATGTTTGATATACAGAGGTGCTGCCACTAAGATTCAACTTAACAAAGCACAAATAGGGAAATGTGTTTTTTGTTGCTGTTGAACTGTACTGTATAATACAGAGAAGTGTTTCTGTTATTCTGTCTCACTGATGTAACTCAGGAGGTAGATTGGTTTTCCACAATCATTTGGTCCACATTTCAATATGTTAAGTGTCCTTAATGTTGTCACAAAGTTTGTATTTCAAATGTATTGCCGTACACTGAAATTTATAGGAATATGAGACTTTTTTAAACATATTTATTTCTCGTTCTCAGGTAACCACATGCTGTTACGAGTGTTGCCATCCGTTTACCCCAGGCAACCAGACACCATCAACCGCCACCTTGGCAACCTTACTGCAATGATGTTACAGCTGGAGTCCCCAGAGCAGCAGCACCTGATTAGACTCATTCAAATGGTTGCTGAGCAACATCCACTTGTGAGTGTGATGCTTTTTATCTATACTTGCATATAGTAAATTATTGTTGTAACTTACTGCATATAACTGCCAGAGCAAATTATCTCACTTTGTTGCCAGTGATTTAAAGATATAAAGATATTTTCAGATTTTTCAAAACTTACAGTTGACACTACCTTGATCAGTCTTAGGATCAATATTACAAGCTTAGTCAGACTTTTTAATGTCTAATTTTGCTACATCCTGTACAATGCTCATGTCAAAATTCAGAAAGATTTCTCTGGAACATAGTTGGAAGTGAGTAAATGGGTCAGTGCATGTTTAGTACACATTTCTCAGTAGGAATTCCATTAATCCTGCATATTTTGGAGCAGAGCTGTTGATGTTCAACATGAGGGAAAGTACCACATTCCAGCAAACAGAGCACATGGTGGTAAAACAATGCACTGGAGAATCAAAACCAGCCATCTGGAGTTACTCTGATCTCTACCCCCCACACTGACACACAAGATATTTTTGCTGTGAGCTGCAATCATCACAGCACTTACCAAATTTTCTTTATTGTAATATTCACTTACTGGAAGTGATGCAGTATTGAAAAGATTAAGATTAACATTGATATGTAATTTTGAAATTACATAACTGAACATCTTCTCTCTCAGGAACAGATACTGTTTTATTTTAACATCATTATGACTCACAACACGTGACTCATAAAGTAGCAGCAGGAGGACTTCCATTGTGGGCATTGTTAGTCTGATCCAGGGCAGTCCAGTGTGACCAGGACAGATAATGAGGAGGAACTGTTCATTCACTCAGTTTGTCCAGACAGTCCTATAGTCAAGCTTTTGTTTATTATTAATTTACAGGCTCTTCATCTCGCTCCAAGGTCACTCCTTTCACCTCTAACCTTCATTAATAACACATGGAGCCTCTGTTTGGTAGTGTTGATGCCCAAACAGTGACAGAATTACTATTTTATTCAAATCCAATATAATCAAAAATGAAAAATAATTTTTTTACTGCCTGCCCTCTTTGTCTTTGTTTTTCTTCATCCATAAAGATGCTTAGCCCTCAGGTACCTGCACTGGTTGGTCACCTAGGCAATCAGTCTCTGACTGAGGCTCTTTTGGGTGCTCTTGTGGACATTTCACAGGCCAGCCCTTCCTCATTAGTCAGTTTTCTGCCAGCTCTGAGAATGGTAGGACAGCAATGCCCTGCTCTCCTGGGTCACGTGGCCAAAATCCACGGTGCTGTGGGCATCATCAGTGAGGTACAAACACTCAAAACACACACAAATTGACAATTTGCCACATGATACAGAGATAAACAAAGTGAAAGCATGTGTCTGAAACTGAACACTAAATGAGTTTAATATGCAATTTAATTGCAGAAAAGGTGAGTGGAAATTTATAAATGAATGCAAACACATGTAGTTCATTCTAACAAGCTGCACAATTGACTGCAACTGGTTAAGTTTGCCATGGGTAAACTTAAAAAGAAATGTACTACTTATTTCCCAAGTCTCAATTAAGGAACATATTGAAAGATGAAGATGAAAGGAGGAAAGGAAGGAAAAGTGGAGTACTTTAAAATCACTCTAACCTTAAGTTTTGACTTATCATGTTTGGTGCACATTGTTTTTTCTGCAACCATATTGTTGGTGCAGTGACTATTTGTTGCAAACAGTGTGCAAAAATCACAAAATGTTAGAGAAATAACCGCAGGGTTGGTGGTTTCCCTAGACAAGACACTGAACCCATAGCCCTCAAGGGGCTGTCCACAAGAATTTCCCCAAGGAGATTAATAGAGTATCAATTATTATTATGCTCTCAATGCACCTGAGGTCAGCCTGACAGTGGGTGTCCATACACGCTCACATACACACAGAGACAAAACGAGAGTTACACGTGCACTGGAGTGATTATTTTAGTGAGTAGGGAGGAATGGACTGCAGTCTCACATGATTTGTTCTCTGTTGTCCTGCCAAGTGTAAAACACACGCTCCCACACACAGGACAGGTCATGCAGATTGGAAGGATTTGACTGTTTTCTGTTCAATGGTAGTGTCCGTCCTAAACAAACAACTGGCAACTGCTCAGGGGACAATAATGAGCCTGAAACTGCTGTTGGTGTGAGAAAAGTTTGGGAGAAGAGTTAAGAAGCAAGTTTGTTAAGTCGTTGCCTAATGGTGCAACCATCACACAATTTAAGTGGATCTTACCCCTAGGAAATATACGTGGTTCTACATATGCTGACAAAGAAAGAATCGGCAGTGTAAGAGCAGAAAAAGTGTTACATATGTGCATATATATGTAGGTATGCTAAAACATCCAGCCTTAAATTGTGTGCCATAAATTGTGCCTTTTAAGCATATCAAGTGACCAGTTTTGCTTTGTCAGCATGTTAAAAGCGCTGGCAGCTATCTGACGAGACAACGACATTCGTGGCTCAAAATGGCAATTATGTGAGAACAAATCCTGTTCTAATAACCACCATTAGGTGGAAAATTCTGATTACCAATTTGTTTCAAATTAGGCTAAATGTGCCCTGTGAGCCTCATTTTGGCCAACTCATGCAGACTCATGGGTTAAACACTTGGCTGCCCTGCAGACTTGGCTGCTTCTTTGCCCCTAGTAGCTCTTGTCTTGAAATAAAAAGTGGTGTTTCAGCCATTGTATGACTGTGATTGGAGACCTCTGCTAAAACACTTGAGTTGCTCATTACAGGTTGATTAACTTAGCAACTGGAGCAAACTCCAAGGTGGCATTGCTCCTGACTGATGAGCTGGAGAAGGAGTGAGTGATGTCGGCTGAGGTATCACATGCATAGTCAGACAGCATGCATGAAGGGTCAGCAATTAAGCTTTGTCTTAGAAGCTTGGTTTTGTTTGAGGAGAACAATCCTGGACTGACCTTACAGTCAATGTAGCCAATCCTTAGTTTTTTTACCAAATTAGTACAGACCCAGATATCTCAACAATTATGCGATAGATTGCCATGAAACTTTGCACAGACATTCATGGTGTCTATAGGATTAACTCTACTGACTCTGGTGATCACCTGACATTTCCTTTTGCGCCAGCAGCTGGTCAAATTATGGAAATAAAATACTGTGAATCTTAGCATGTGCTCAATATAATATGTTGAGATACAATTGCAGGTAAACATTTTTGGACATTTTTTAAGACATAGCTAACATAGCTGAATTAACTTGTTTTCGCAGACGTAAAACACAACATTGTGGAGACTGATGTTGGACTGATGAAGTCACAGTTATGTATGTGTGTGTGTGTGTGTGTGTGTGTGTGTGTGTGTGTGTGTGTGAGATGAAGGTGACAGTAGGGCAGGGTGAGGGTTCCCCTAACTCTTTTTCTGAGGGCCCATTTAAGGCAGTTTAACAACAATTTGGGAAAATTTATGAAAACTGGAAGCAGTGCATTACACAGACACATACGCACTGACACATCCACAGCGCTAAAAAGCATAATAAAGGTTCTTAGTACTCCAGGGAAATCTTTCCTCCAACCTTTTCACCTACACAGCTTCCTCATACATACATACACAACACACATCTATGCACACACAGTTGGTTGGACCACGGTGTCCTGTCTTTCTTCACATTGGACCCATTTGGAAAATAACCCAAGTTTTTCTGGGAAATGCCTCTGCAGAGGCCTCCTGGTGATGGCAGTGGAGAGTGCCTCATGTGGGTTTGTGCTTGTGCCCTACACACACACACACATACATGCACACACTTTCTCACTAGGATGCGTTTGATTGCACAACACTCTCTCTGGGTCCTTTACCTCCTGAAGTGAGTTAGTTTATCTTACTTATTGGTTGTTAGGTCAGAATACATTTTTGTTTTCTCTGAGAGACCAGCAAAATAGAAACACCTGGACATTGTATAGTGGAAACAAAGAGATGATGGATGAACTCTTCGGTCATTTCTGAGTTAAGCTATGCATCATTTAGATCAGTGAATGTAGTTTAACACGATGGCGGAATGGGCATCAAATGATTCAATACGTTATAAGTTACAGCATGACGGGGATGTGTAATATTGGAATCTGTCACAGTTGTTCTGTAGTAGTAGTAGAATAGTGAATGCAAAATTTACATCATTACTCTCTTGATACAGTACATATATTGTTTATAAAACACTGAATACTACAAAAGAGATTTGAGTTTTCCTCCTTTGAGAATACAACAAAACAAGTTGAACAGGTTGTAAATATTCTGGATATGGTTTATATAAAAGCAGGCTGAGAATGAATAAAAGTATGTACGTACAGTATGTTTGTTATTACAATGGGAAAGTAAAGCCATTTGGGAGAAGTATGTTTAAATTGTTTGCTAAGAGGCAACTGCATGTGTTTGTATTTATTATTGTTTGTTAAGATTTAGAAACCTAACACCAAAACCCCTTAAACTTCCTGGAATTGTAATGTGTGTTAAAATTTTGTCTTTTTTCACAAAAACACATTCAGTGAGAACCGCTACCAAATGTTCCCATATAATGACACAGAAACATTTTCAGTGCAACCCACAACACTGTAAATAATAATTAAACTGCAAGTTTTTGCATTAAAAAATTCTTATTCTTTCTTTAACTATTTTTTTATTTCTCTGTTTAGCTTTATTCCAGGACCAGCATGGATCACAACACTAGACACTGTCATTTTAACATGTTTTCTCTGGCTGCATTATACTGTTTTTCCAGCCTCATGCCCACAGCTCGTTGGTCTACCTGGTTTCCCTTCTGGGGAGCATGGAGCACAGCTTTCACCACACACTGCTGCTGGAGATCCGAGCTCTCACTGACCGTTACCCATCCTTACTGGGAGGCTGTGGTAAAGATGTCTACAGGATGAGCAACTCTTTTACAGCTATAGCCAGACTGCTTGGGAGACGGCTAGAGGAGATCACAGTCACACACTGCAGGTTGGAAAGGACATGATAACACACTCAAAACGTCCACAAATACATTACTCAAAAGGTTATGCTACTACTGTACAAACTTGCCAGTTAAATGTGCCGCCAACAATGGGAATCCATTTTTTTTTCTCATTTAGAACCAAAACTTTGTTGATTAGGATGTTTAAATTAAAAACTGACATCTTGTACATAAACCATTATATTTCAAACCATTGCAGTAGGTACTGTAGATCTAGACAAATGGTATTGGTATAAGTTCTAATATTGATCAAAGTAATATTTGGTCGATACAGACTAAGCAATATGGGTTAATTGAAACATGCATTTACTTCAATAAAGACAAGCAATGAAGCATTTGCTAAATAACTGACTAGATAACTGCCTTAAAGAGATTAATAGTGAGAACTGTATTTCATCAAACCCAAGAGAATACTCATATTGAGCCCATACACTCAACTGCTTTGTGCTAAATCCTAAATAATATTGATTATTACTAGACCATTAAAATGTTTTTCTTTTTATATCTTTATGTACTTCAGATTTTCTCCACTGACTTCTTCATGGTGCGATTTACATTGATTGGAAGATTCGAAAAGTGCTTCAAAATGCTGTATGCATGCATACAACATGTGGGGACAGCATGTGTTTTGTGTGTGTGCATGTGTTTGCGCGTTGATGTGCACAGGCCTACTGGAATTCTGTTGGCTGCAGTGTGGGAATGACACGCACAGCTCTCTGAAATAAGAACATTGTGTGCAGGACAAAGGCTTTGCTTGGGGTCCTCTGGAAAAAAAAAAGACAGAGAAAACGAGGGCCTGAGAGAAGCAGGATGGTTTATTAGTGAAAGAGCAGGGGGTGAAGACAACACAGTGAAGTTGGAAGTCCTCTTTCAGCAAACAAGTGAAACGTTTGATGAAGTTATAAAGGCCACTTATGAAAAATAAAAAGGGAGAGAAACACAGAGAGAGATGGAGTGAGGGAATAATTAGTTTAGTAAGAGAGGAGAGGGCCATAGAGGCACGATAATGAAAGACTAAGAAAAACTAAGCCAAAAAGGAGAGGGGAGAAGGTGAAATTTAGCCAGAAAAAGAGGTTGAGAGGGGGACACCAGGGGTGAGAGACACAGAAATAGAGCCAGTCATTGTGAGAAAGCAAAAATTACAGTAACACTGCCCAGAAGGACACAGAGGGGGACAGTGAGGCTACTGAAATCCATCCAAATGTGTGTGTGTCACATGCCCGCCACTTCCAATCCAACCCTGTGCCCTCTTTCTGTGTTTGTTGCAGGGCAGATGAGGCATGCCCGCCGTCCCCCTGTGCAGCTCTTCCAGGGGGAGGAGGTGTGGGAGGGGTGGTGCCAGAGCCGCGTCTGCAAGTGAAGATCCAGGCCTTTGAGGAGAAAATGGGGGAGGAAGAGGGAGGGAATGAGGTAGATGAGGACTCTCCTGCACCTCAGAGACGGTACAGCCTAAGCCAAGCTGTGAGGGAGGAAAGACGTGAGATGAGATTCAACAGGTTGGTTAGTTTGCAACATTAACATGGTTCTGCTGAGTATCTGTTTAAATCTGACTGGATAGTAATCATTTCTTTATATTAAGAAAAGAATGTTGTCACTGTCCCTGTGGATCCTGGTTCATTTCATTGATTTCAAGTCCAATTTACAAGAGATCTCTTAAGCCAAAGAAACATTACTCTGTTTGTTTAGAAAATTCAACACAAACCAACATTGAAGTTTTTCAAGTTTAAAAATAGTTTGACATAAAAATGAAGAAATGTAGTTTATTGTTAAACTTTGTTCAAACTTCTAAATGTGCGTCTTCTTTAGGAATAGTATACTATAACTTTATTTTATATATTTCTTTCATCTTCTTTTTTTGAATGGGTTTCTATGGGAGTCATCGTTTTGTTTCGATTCATCGTACTTCATTTCAACTTGTCCTCTTTCCAGACATGCTTCTCATAGCGATTTTTTGAACAGCGTTTCAAAATGTCCATACTGTACCATTGTCTCTCCCATTTGTCAGTTCTCCTCCAAATCAGAGCCAGAAAACTCTAATTTCGACACAAACAAGGTATCGATGTGTTTGTTGAAGCCTTGACGTGCTGTAAGTCTTCTTTATTTTTCCAATATGACCAATGCTTGTTGTTGAAATAGTGTTTTTCTGAGCTATTCCTTAGAGGATTTTTACTGTTTTAGAAGCATACAGGAGTGTGTGGTTTTTACTGACAATGTGTCTGTGTCCGTTACTGTGGCATCACAAGCACCTTGTTAACTCTTGCTCTCTGATTGGCTGAGGATTCATCAAGATGACCTAGGAGGTTCCTCAAGTTCAGTAGTGTTTTTTTTGTGTCTGTGTGTCCCCACTCTGTGTGCCCGTCCTTTGCTTAACTTCAAAGGTATATGTAATAATTGGTTAAAATCAGGAGATACTTGTTAATTTCCCTGATAAAGACGTGTCAGTCTGCTCCTACCATGATCTTCATGTTTAATTATTTTCAGGTTTTTGGCCTTCTATGTTGCCTTCTCAGCTGGATTATGATCGACTGTTGTGCAATCAACAACTGTTAAAAAATTCAAAAAAGACCTCCTGGGTTGCCTTGACTAACTGATGACTAACTAGATGACTAACCTTGCAGTCATCTAATCAGGGCCCTACCCCTCTTACAGTATATACAGTATACAGTAGTTGTCACATAACGAGTGTCTCTTTATCGCATTCTTCTTATTGTACTTTCTCCACAGAAAACTGGAAAACAAAGTGACGGTGTCAAAAATGGACAGTTATCATTATAAGGCATTGAACCATAATTAGTCAAAGTCAAATTACATAGTTAAGATGTTCAGTTTTGCAGGACTGAGTTCTTTGTATTTCATGGTCTCTCAAAGGTCAAAGAGTCTGGCTCTCCATGCAGTTCGGTCCCGCTCCATCAACTCAGACACTGGAGAAGACAGTGAGGGAGTGGAGTTCAGCCCAGACAATATCTTATCCAGTGCTCTGCATAATCAGCACTCAGAAGACCAGGAAGCGCCTGATGAGAGAAAACTAATGGGTGACGTCTCTCTAACTGTCATTGCTCCACTGGACAGAGGGGTCAAAGAGACAGACAAGGGTCAAAGCAGAGAGAAGGATGGAGGAAAGGAGGAGCAGTGTGAAGCTGACAGGCTCTTCGTCCATTTAAGAGACAATATGGAGACGATCAGAGAGTTCTGTAAAGAGATGGTGCAGCAGATCCCCATACCAGAGCAGTGTGTGATTGAAGGTAATGTGAACAGGATGAATGACTTTCTGGGCGCATGCTTTCTCCTTGAACACTACAAAAGATAGTGTTGCAACAGCACAAATTATTATATTATATGTGTTCATATAGTACTATAAAACACATATATTACACACAGCTGTGCACACAGAGGGTTTCAATAATCTGTTGAACCTGGATGATGATTACAGTCACGTGTTATCTGTCTCTCCTTGTCACTTTCACTCACTACCTCACATTCAAAAATACATAATGATGCAGTCTGGTGTAACAGTTAGGCTGATTAGTGTCTTTTAAAGTCCAGGGATTTATTTCTCTAGGAGCAACATTTTAGTGATTTAAATGTTACATGTACTGATAAATAATTTTAATACTGTCCAGAGGACATTTGTGTGCGTTTCCCCCTATTAGTTACATTCCTAAATAATCCTAAATTCCTAAAATTTGTTCATAGCCAGCCTGCCCAGAACCAAACCACACAAATCCCGACGTGCAAAGTTGTGGAAGCAAGCAGAATTGTATATACATCTGTGGGTGTGGTTTTATGAGTGTGCATTTATGTTTTTATACTGTAGTTCATCAGTGCATTCAAACTAGAAGCAAGAGGTCAAACAGTTCATATGAAAAACTATGAAATGAAAAACCTTTTACATTTCCAACCTAATCTAATCTATTTTCTTAAACTAATTAATTTTCAAATTTCCACAGTTGATATTTTATTTTCATTCATTTCTGCTTCAGTGCTGCTTATTTTCTATTTCTCAATTCGCTTTGCTTCACTTGAATTAAGACTTCATTGTAATCTTTTACCAGTGGCTTTCATCACCTTTTCTATATTGGATCACATGTGTTTAACTTGATCCATCTCCTCCCAAACTGATATTAAATTAATGTGAAACACGTCAAAATTCATCAAAAACATAAGATATACTGAAGTGTGTTTGAAAATGTTGCATATAAATATACTGAGCAAGCACTCCTGGACCTTACACATCATGATGCACACATTGGACTAATAGGGCACAAATTTTGGTTTAGATGGTTCTTTGTCTGAACCATCTACAGTAATGAACTCCACCTATTGAAACATTTAAATCTAAAAAATAACATGTAAATATAAACTAATAGGCACATGCTCCATTTCTTATCCTGTAATTACTTATTTGCATTTGTCTGGTAATGTGAATCAACTGAATCAACCCCAAAGATATGATGTCACAGGTGGTCTCAATTGGATGGTGTCATTCTGCTCCTGACTGACCTACACATGAGCTTCTGACCCAAGGGGGAGGATTACACAGAAGAGTGCACGTGCACATGAAACGCAATCAAAACATCTAGAAACGCACACAGATGTTGACACCAAAAATATACAGCGTCACAGACTGTTGGCCACAAACAAACCCCCTTAGAAACACACGTGTTAATGAGCGAATCAGTATAAACAGATGCATATTTTGGTTCATGCTCGTGTAGCTTTAAACACTTCTCTTTTTTAAACACATACGAATTGAGATAACCTTGTTTTTGTGCATGAGAAAACTACAGATGTGTTATACTGCATACTATATAGTATAATATTCTGTGGAACCATAAAAGGTATGATTGTTTTTTGCAGAATAACAATTTAAGGTTGAGTTTGGTTGTAAATGATTTGAACGCATCTGTAGTTTAATTTTTCATTAAGACTTAGTACACATGCAGTATAGCACTAGAGCTTTGCTATGCTTCTTCCTTATCCTTTGGTTTTTTACACTGGTCTGTAAGGCATAAAATAAAAATGAAGTACTAGAAATAAAGCAGTTAAAAATAAACCATATTATTGTTTTAATCACCCATTTTGATAAAACAGATGATTTCACTGAGATGCACAGAAACCATTGGTTTATTCCTTTTTTGGTTGAGCGGTGATAGTTTGTAGTAGCTTGTTGTGGGAAGAAAGATGTTTTCGAATGATTATGAAGTGAAGTTTTCTTTCATGCTATGAATCATTTTGTACATTTGTTCGCAAGGTTACAAAAATCCATAAGTCAGAGTCACTGGGAGTCACTGGACTTTAGGTGTACTACTTTACTTTTGCAAATATAAGTACTGTAGTTTTATTATTTTCACTCTTTTACATTTGTCAGATTCAAACCGAGGATGTGTGGCCAAGCTGTCGTTCTCCTGTCCTCTGAAGGGCCACTACTGTCTGTACGCCAAGTCCTGTTTCAACCTGACCAGCCGACAGCCTCATCTGTGGATTCACATCATGCTGCTACATACACAGGTGCAACCATGTTTCCAGCTGTAAAGCAGAAAACACATTAACTACCTATCAAACTGTTCATATCAAGGGATTATAATATTCCAAATTGCCTCTCATGGTGCTGAGTAAAAAAATAAATAAAACAGCAGCATCATATAGTTTTGTATGTTTGCTGCAGAGAGTTGTCACATACAGTTTGAATGTCCTTTCAATAGGAGGAAAACCTGACGCCATAAGAAAGATGTTGATTCAGAAACACACATTGTTATATTTAAGAATATCTAAAGAGCTTTGTTGAAGCATATCCTGGAATGTAAAAAGTGGTTGCATCTGTTGAAATATAAAATTGCTAACAACACTAGCTTTGTGTGCCAACCTTTTTTCTTCTACTTTCTCACATTTCTCCTGTCTCTATCCCAGCCATGTCTCTGTTTCCTGTTAATTTTAGTTTCCCTGTTGTTCTATTTTTTCCCCTCTCCACCAGAGTAAGTCCGGTTTCCCTCTGTGCTCCAAGGACGAGTGTGTCCAGAGACTAGCTTCTCTGTGGGAGAAGACGCAGCTTAAAGGGGCTCACAGTTTCTCCATGGCTATGACACAGCACACCACCCCACACAGGAAGGTACTGGACCACAATGTGTGTGGTGGTGGTATGTGTGTGTGTGTGTGTGTGTGTGTAGGTGGGGACTGCTGCTTCCTGCTCAAAGTTATCTTAGTTAGTAGTGAAAAGCAACTATGAGATAGATAGAAAGTGTTAAAGTTCAGCATCCACTTTGTTTGAATATGGAATGTACTAAATGGACATTTTTATATACAAGGCTATTCACCTTTATCATGGTGTGTGTGTGTGTGTGTGTGTGTGTGTGTGTGTGTGTGTGTGTGTGTGTGTGTGTGTGTGTGTGTGTGTGTGTGTGCTAATATGCATGCCTGTTGCCTCAGTGTTTTTGTAAGTAATGTAGATGTGGGTGGTGTATTCTCGTGCTGCCCCTTCATAATGTGACAAGCTAAGTGGTCGCTAGGAAATGATTTGACCCACAAAGAAAATACAGCTGTTTGTGTTACTCAGTATGTGTAACTAAGTGTGCTGTGGCTGCAGTGAGATGATCCTGTTATGGCTACCATATGGAGCCACATATTTAATTCCAACGACAAGAAACACAGAGGCAGACAAATGCTGTCCAGTCTTGCAGTTCATTTAGAGGTGTGCTGTTGTTATCCTTTTTTCTGACATTCTCAAACACACCGACACATACAGTACATACCTACTGTTCACAGGACTGTGTGGCGCTAAACTGTTCAGACATGACTGACTTTACACTCTTCTACTCTCTCTACTCCTCAAAATCAATTATTTACCTGCTAAACCTGCAGTAAAGAAGTGCTAATCTTGCTTTTAAGTTTACATCTTAGCAGAGAGATGGGGCACAGAGGAATGTAACTTGGTATTCAAAGATTCAAATCACCTTCCTGATTCACTGTAGTTCACAACCAGGCTGGACTGGAGAATGTGGCTGAACTGAACATTCAAATGCAAGATAACCAAAACAAGCTAATACATACGAAAGCTAGTTTTGAGCAAAACTGGAACCAAGATGATTTAGCATTATATGTTAACAACAAGCACTGTGGGGAAAAAACACAGAGAAAAGATGATATTTAACAGGAGAGACACAGGAGGAAGGTCACAACCGTCTCCATGTGCGCTGCATTTCCTGTTGCTCTGTTTCCCTCTCCATCAGATCCATCAGCCAAGCAGAAACACATGTAGTGAAAGACAAGGAGAGAAGAGATGTAAAGGGAGGAAACACATATAAGACAGAAATAGTTACCAGTTTAATCTATACTGACAAGGAGATTTGGATGAATATAGGACTGTATCTAACTCCCAAGATTTAAGGAGGCCTTGTGTGCTGCCTCTGATAACTTGTTTAAGTACTTATATGATAATAGAATGCTGGTTTAAGGGAAGATGAGAAGAATAGAGGGGAGATGATGGAAAAAAGGATGTTTGCAAGATTCAGAGGAGAAGATGTTGAAGAAAGATGAAAGCAGCAAAGCAGATTTGAAGTAGCACAGGATGGTAGGACCAAAAATTTGAATCGCTCTAATTTTTAAGATTCTGGTGGTTTCACATATATCAAAAAACACTACAAGGACTGAGGGAAACGAATACTGCACCCCAAATCCTAGAGGTTCCCACTATAGGATTAATGAAGTATGAATTATTGTTATTATTATTAGGAGCACTTCGTAGGAGCACAGTGAAGAATGTACAGATTTCTACACAGGAGAGACCAAACAACAGCTTCACAAACACATGGCACAACACAGAAGGACCAGCACATCAGGACAGGACTCTGCATCTGAAAGACAAGGGCCACTGCTTTCTATACAGGAATGTTCATATTCTGGACGGGGACAACTGGTTCAAACGACCCGCTGCCTCGTAAGCAGACATTTGAGGTTTCAATACATATAACATATAGAGAACTGAAGCCTACAAACATACCAGATGACAATGACAGGATGGTGATGGGATTGTGAAATGAGGGAGAGGGTGAGAGCATCAATGCGAGTGAGACTTTATGCGGAATGGAGAGGATGTTTTAAGAGAAACAGGGAAACGATAGAGGACAAGAGGGGGGGGGGTATTGCGTGAGAGATGGAGAGGGCATGAGCAAAGTGCAATCCTGAGACTGAGGAGATACTTGACAATTATTGTTTTACCTTTTTTTCTTCTTTTTCCCCAGAGTAGAGCATTTGTTGATGCAACTGTGGCGGAGATAAAGTTTGGAGGAGGAAGAGGAGGAAGGCTGAAAACCAAGAGATAAAAAAAAGCCACAGACAGAGCCGAAGCTCAGATTAGATAAAGAGTTTTGGAAAAGGAAGGAGAGAAGGGAGTGGGATGAAAGAAGTAAGACAAGACCTGTCAGAGCAAACAGGATCAGAGGAGGGTCACATATGAAAGCTGTTAGTTCTGTCATTGCCTGTTTGAAATGGTTCATAATGTCACACGCCTGCTTTTCTATGTGTGGCCAGATAGATGTAAAGACGAGACACTCCTACTTCTTGTCCACTCAGCTATCTGCTAACAGACCCTCCCCTGTCTCCTCATCATCCTACAACCTCCCGCTGTCTTTTTTCTTGTGTGGAGTAACCTCCTTGCATCTACTCTTATCAGTTCTAGGGTCAACTTGTACATTACTAGTATGACTAGTGTGGTTGTAAGTAAATTAGTAATGTAAGTAAAAATGTTAAAACATACACATCTAATAAAAGGCTAAGTTTTGAACCCACCAAATATAGAACAACCTAAAACACTAACAAAAAAAAAGAAAAGAACGAAAGAACCTGATTAAATTCCTCCCTGATGACTAATACATTTTGTCTTACAACTGAACATGGGAATAAATGTGTTGCTTGATTGCAGAAAAAAAGGGCACATTAAAAGAGTAGAGGAGGTTATATTCAGACTCACATAAGCCTTTGTTTCTTCACATCTTTATTGAGTCTACCTCTGTATTTCAAATGAATCAAATATGACATTGTGTTTGTTAAAATGAGTTTGTTGCCCCGCTGCAAATTTGTCACAGAAAAAACACAAACCTTATTTCCTAAAGGCTCATTCAGACATACATTTTCTGCTCTGTGCATTATTAGCTGTCATCTGCCTGGCACCACAGAGACTATAGTCTGAGGATTTAAAGGATTTGTTAGTGGACTCTGGATGAAAATGTGTGCTAACTTACGAATTTGTTTTTTGTTAGTGACTCATCTCTTGTTGTGTAATGCTACAAAACAGGGTTTTGTATTCACTTTTACACATTGTTGCTCAACAACTGACTCACTCTGTCTTTCACCACTCTTCCGCTTTTATGTTTTCTTCGGCTTTGCTTTCTTAATGAGAAAATACTTTTAAAAGCTATTTTAATTACTTTGACATTTGCTTAGACATGAATTGGATTGTTTATTCCAAAGAAAGATAGTTTTTATTGTTTAGATTACTGTAAAGTCCAAAATGATTTAACAAGAAACTGGCAGTGAGCCTCAAGTGGCGTTATTGTCTTGTTTTCCAGGACATGGTTTGATAATAACTGACATTATCTGTGTAGCATTATTATACTTCTTATCTTAAATTCTCACTATTAAGCTACATAAGTGAATGTACCAATACAAAAATATAGAAATACTACTAAATACCAAATATTATATAAAAGTAACAGTACTTATTTTGTGGAGGAATAGCTCCTGTGAGTGATGTATTATAATTTTATTAATTTAGATTTTTAATACAGTTGTATCAATGTTTATGTAACTTTTTACTGTTGTAACTGGTCAATGTTTATCAAGTTTTAAAGGGTTACTGCACCAAGTTATTATCAGACTGTCAACAAGATTCTTGGCTTTTAACCTTTGGTTGGAAGTTGTTACCTTTTTCCAGAAGTTAGTTTTTTTGGACTGTCTATCTCTCCTTGACTAATCAAAGTAAGGTAGCCTGCTAACATTGCCTGCAACCAGGTTTCCTTGGATAAATGGCTGCATTAGAGTTTGTAAGGTTATTCTCTGTAATCGTGATAAGTAAACTGTTTACCAAGTTTACTCATCAAGATCAGTTTACTCATCACGATGTGATGAAATGTAATTTCACAAGATTTTACAGTTATTGAGAACCACTGTCACCATTTGTGACCTCTCTTGTCTTTGAGGAACCTTTTGCAACCTCCTTCTTCTCTCACACTATCTGGGTTTTCCACTGATCACAGTCAGGTTTTCTCACTCTCCTAAAGACCACTGAGTCCTCTGAACCCTATACCAGAATATAATGTTCATGTAAACCCACATATGGACTGGCCCTCTCAGCCACATATGGTCCTAGTTTATGTGTATCTGCAGGCAAAAGCCCTTTCACATCAATTACTTAAGTTGTAACAACACAAAGAAAGCTCTGATGTATGAATGACTCTAAATGGTATGTCACTGTTTCAATCAAATGTGTTTGTTTGTGGTCCCACAGTGTGTCTGTGTTGAAATGCAGGTTTTACTGTCCAAATGGAATTACACACTTAAAGAACAGATTTCACCTTTACATCCTCGCTCAAAGACTGAAAGAGCACAGAAGGCCAAAAGGTCAGACAGTGTAGTAGCCATTACAGCTACCTGGTTCTGTACAACCATTTAAATGCAACTTTCTCTGGACCCTATGTTCAAGTCTAACATTGATGTAGTGAGAAATTCTACACTCATTCAGATGTAATCAGAAGATGTGAAATACTGCATGATCAGAGTTACGACATGATGAAACAGACGTTAGGTTCAGTATTACTGAACTGTGACCTCAATTAAGAATAAATAAAATTTGGTTCTACCACATACTATGGCAGCAATTACAGTATGAATACAAATGTGGGCCCAGAAACATTTAAATAGTAGTATGAACAGGAGCTTTTTTTGTTGTATGTTTTTTTTTTCAAACCACATTAAGATAAATCCACATTATATCAAGGGTTTAAGTATCACAGAGGATACTTAGGCTCACACTGTTTTTGTGCATTTAAAGTGAAGTCTAACTCTAACCATGTGCATGGCGGTCTTTAGGGATTTCCAGAGGAGGTCTGGGATTCGATTACTGTCTGTTTTCATACACGCACACACACAGACACACACACACACACATATGAATACCAAGGTTTGCCATATACAACAGAAATTCATCAAACAAAAAAGCGTTATTTTCTTAATTAATTCTTTACCAGTTTAACTGTAGTAGACTGACGATGCTAATGTTTAATGTAAAACAAAATGTTTACAATATATACTGTATATTTCATTAGGTTAATTCAAAGACAGTTTTGTGATGAACTGAACATGTGTGTCCTGTTTTCAGGACCTGGACACTCTTCAGATCCATCTGGAGGAAGTGCGTTTCTTCGACTTGTTTGGATACAGTGAGGAAGAAGGAGGCTGGCTCTGCTTCATGTGTAACAATCCAGAAAAAGCCACAGGTATACAAACACACACATACACACATGCCTACACACACGTTTGCTGTATCTTGAGCACAAACACAAGTAACCATGAATAGTTGAATACATCGTAGTTTTGTCCAAGAAAGGAGAAGCAAAACTTTTTTGATACAGCACTTGTCAAAATAAAAGTTACAAAGTAGACACTTTACAATTAACCACACAAAAATCAATAAATTCATGACCATAAAAAAAGAATAATGTGAGACAGATGGGAAACACACAAAGAAAAACATGCAGAAAGGAAGAAGGTACTGGAAGATCAGTTGTTATCTAGTAAATTGACTGCCTTCAACTTAAAAAAAAGCTTCCACTGTGGTTTACCCTTTAACTGTAATGAGCTTTATCTCTAAATAGAACAATGTAGAAGTAAAGTGGGGATTTCATTATTTTTCTCTTATTTTCAATCATTCAATAGGATTTTTTTGGACACAGAATTGGTTCCTTGGAGTCCGACTATAAAACCATCACAGAGCTCCAGGGGGTGTTTTCTTAGAACAGGGGAGAAAAATAGAGCAAGGAGTAGTGCGTATTTAATAGCCAGCAGTCTGATTTGAGTGTTTATGAAGGGTCACTGTAATCAGTGGTGTCTAGTTTACTTTTGACCACTAACCCCTGCGAAAAGCATTTTGTTGTAATGAAGTCAGAGTTGGAATAGTGACCAGATCTATTTAGATTAATGTATGTGTGTGTGTGTGTGTGTGTCTCCCCTACAAATACGCATACTGGATACCTTATAACATCTTCAACTCATCTGTCGTCCACCTTATGGTTCACTTGTCTGCTTGTACTGAGATATGAGTCAGTTAGTGACATTTAAGCCTTAGGAGAGGAGACAGAAGAACAAATGTGACAGAAAGTTTGTGAAACAGACTTTAATTCTGAATTTAAAACGTATCTATGTGAGTCTCCCATGGATGCAGTTATTAGTTATATAAGAGGAATCCGAACGGATTCAGTTTGAGGGAGATGTGTTGGAGAGGGGGAAGAAACAGTAAACCTGAGAGGGTGGTTTTCACATGATGACTTCAGAGAAAGTGGCACTAATAAGTACATTTAAGACTTTCTCTTTGCTGTTTTCAGACACTGATGTTTGATAGCAGGTAATAAGAAACTAGAAGGTGTTTCTTAGAAAAGCAGGGACAGGAAGCTGCATCTGCATGTGTTTATTTTTTGTGTTTTGGTGGAAGAAGAGGTCAGATAAGGTTAGACTCTAGTATTTATCTAACAACAACTTGGTTTATGTTGTGCTCATTACAAAAATATTACAACATAATTATTGTGTGGTGTATAGGGACAGAAACCACTGCTGAATGTGTATGACCTTTGAACTCTTTAAACAACTGAAGCTCAGGTCAGATGGACCAAAAGACAGTAGAAACATGTTTTGTGGTCAAACTAATCCACAAAACTATCCATGACAAACACACACAAAAAAACATCTAGACTGTTATCAGCGAACAGTGCAAAAGCCGGTATCTGTGAGGGTATAGCGTACATCAGCGAGAGTTAGAAATGCACATGCTTTTCCAGGGAAGTTGTGACTTTGTGCTTGACTGGCCTGTCTGCAGTCCTGTTTTCCTGCAGTGTTTCCTGCTGAAAATGTATGGCACGTCATGAAGAGGTGAATTAGGCAATGGCAGAATGTTGAGCAGCGGAAGTCTTGTTCAGCATAAAAAAGGAAAATATGACATAGTTAGTAAACTTTGTTTCATTCAGTTCCCAAAAGATTAAACAGTGAAATTAACAGGAAAGGTGATGTAACACAGTGGTACACATGCCTCTGTTCCAACGTATTTTGTGTTGTAGGTATTGTTGTAGAAAAACTTTGTTCAATGAATACTCTAAAATGCTTGACTTTAAAATTACTACAACTTTTATTGCTGGATA
>JAUYWH010000005.1:12454179-12464244 GCA_034779795.1 Ctenopoma multispine | reverse complement strand
TACTCATAGTTGATAATAGCTGAATATAACATATATATATATAACTGTGAATATATATAAGACACTTTTCTACTACAGTATCAAACTGTAAATTTGTTTCTATTGACAAAACACAATGAAAACGCTGAAAATCGTTTGGTATTTTTTCATATCTATAAACGTTCAAGCTGATTAACAAATAACAGATTTTATTTTTTATTGCACTTTTAAAATGCCAAAATCTATCTGGAAACAGGGTTTGTACAAGGAACTCAAACAATGAAATTTCTGACATGGAACAGGATTGGTCTGGACTGGTAAGTTACTAAATACCTCCCTGCAGTTTTGACACAATAAGCATTTGGAATAACACTGTACAGTCACTTGGAAATGACTCTACAGTAATCAAAACATAACAAATGAAATTCATATTTGCACGGTTCGTTTAGATTGAAGCTGTCATTAAACTGAGTTCACAGCTTTTCATTTTCTCTGTCTTACAATGTCATTGTCTCATTGTCACCAGTTTCAGGGAATACACAGACACACGCACAGAAGTAAACACACGCATGCATGAAACTGCAAATAAAAAGCATTCTTCCAGCCTCTGATGTTCAGAACAAACCAGTGTTTGTTTCAGCCCGCTGAATGACTGCGAGGAACACGACTCCCTTTCAGATTCATGCCAGTCTCTCTATGTTACAGGAGGATTTGGAAAAGAAGTAGGACTTTCCCTGTGGGACTGTGTGATGTGCATGTGAATGCATTTTTGTTTATTAAGGCACTGGGTCTTTGTAGCCTTGGATGGTCCACTTGCATGTTAATCTGGTATAAGTGACAAGTCAGAATAGCTAATGGCCAGATTGAGTTTCTGGAATATGTTTCAGTAACAGAAAAGGCCAGAGTCAGAAAAATGCAAAGAAAATAAGGCGTTTTGTGTCACTCACACCTCAGACTGCTGACATGAACTCAGTGGCCTGAACCAACACAATCTGCCCCATATAATTAGTCATCTGTGAACAGTGAGCTACGTAACTAGAATAGAGGGAAAGAGACTTTGTAAATCTGTTTCCCCACGATCCAGAAACATGCAGCATCTCTAATCTAATTTGCTGTGAGGTGTGAATGTCAACATGAATGTTATCTCTGTATGTCAGCCCTGCAATAGACTAGTGAATAGCCCTGTAACCTTCAAGTCTAAGTACATATATCCTGATGGGACTGACTACATTTGGGTTAGTGATCGTACTGCAGTGCCTGTATCCATAAAATAGCGTTGATATTGGACGCAAACTCATATAGGTCATGAACATAAAACTGTTTATCAAGATGTGAAAAAGATCAATATATCTTTCACCAAAATTAAAATGTAGTCAGAGCCAGAAGAAAAACAAACCATCCACTATAAAGCTTCTTACTGGTCCAGCAGGCAGCTGTCCAGCCACATCGAGCTTGTTAGATCAAGTTACTGTAAATGATGATGATTCATCTCAAGTCAGATGTAATGACTTGACTTCAGTCTCAGTGCGACTTATTTTTAGAATCTTTCATAAAAGCCACATATAACACATTTACCTCACATCAATACTGTTCTCCTGACTATGTGCCAACACCCAACACTTAATTTAAAAATGTTTTCCAAAAAACTTGCTGACTTGGCTTGAGCGGCTCACCGCGTATACAAGTTGCACACACATGCAAAGAGCTGGTCTCATATTTTAATGGAAAAGGAGAACATAGAGAAAGGTGAAGGGATTTTTGTTGTGAAAGTCAAAGTGGAGCCAGCGATTACTGCAGCTTCACGATGCTTCATGATTTACTGTGGAGTTTAACTCGTGGAATGTCTTTGAACTGAGCGGTAATGAGCAGAGTTGTGTGTGTTTGTGCATGTACTGTGAGTGTGGACATGCCAGAATAAGATGCCTAAGTATTTTTACTATCACCTAATCACCAAACCTACCAAAGAGTAAGAATTTGTTTTTTTCCATCTTGCCACCTAATTAATTATCTCATACCTGAGCCCAACACTAAATGTATGTAAAGTAACCACAGTAGTACTAATAACTGGTGTATGAGTATTAACAATCTAAAATCATAGTCAATAAATCAGAATTAGTCGTGTAGAATTTTTATAGTATTTTATAGTGTATAGTGTATTTTTATTTAATTTATTAGTAGACCCACCCCCCACCCTGCCTGTGTGTTAGTGTTGTGGGTGGCAATGTGACTTTTGCCCCTTACAGTGAAACCCAACCTAAACAAAACTCTTTGCTTTGCCTTAGTTGTTGTGAAATCTGTTTTTGCACGTTGCATAAAGAGATTTATAAGAGTGAGTAAGTCACCTGTGCATCTCCCTGTTATTACCATCTCATCCTTCTGCCCAACCAGCAGCTATACACATGCACTGGTATGTTATAAAGGCCAAACAAATTTAATATGAAGGGCCTTTCATATTTAGACCTTACTGTGAAAGGTGATGATTTGGCAACTCTAAGATGCAATGCTTTTTCTTATTGCTCCTGGTTTTAGACACAAATATGCAACATTTCCTTTACTTGTAAGGGCATCATTAACATTTGATTAGGAGGTTGTTGTGTGTATGTGTATGTGTGTGTGTGTTTGTGTATGTGTTTTGCATCCTGGTCTCGCTGTTTAATGTCACTGTGTCTCAGACGAGAGGTTGTGAGTTGAAACACATGCCTGGGGCTGACAACAAAGCCAGGGATCACTTTCCAGGTGTCTACATCAAAGCTAAGTGATGAATGATTTATGCACCAGACAAGTTTATTTCTGCTCCCAAAAATCTGAAATATTTATTAGATCATGCAGACAAGTTGGCACCATAATGGCAACAGTTTGTCCAGTTGTATTTAAGCCGTGCTTCTATTATTTTTCTATTATTATATGTCTTCTGCTGAAGAAGTAAGTAAATCAAGTGAATTATTTAGGCAGAGATGTTGTTAAGATATGCCATGGTGGAATTTTTACATGTAATTATTTCAGTGTTATGAACACCATAAATTGAATTCCATTTACTTCATTTTAAAGACATACATCAAAACCTGGCTGGAAAAAGACAAAATAAAAGCAAGAAACTGAATTTTAATTTGGGTAAACTGACCTTTTAAAATAATTGATGGGAGGAATTAAACTGGAAGTCAGGAGGAGATGGGCAGTGACAGGACATCACTGTTGACCTGCACATGGGAGGGCTTTGTGGTTAAGGGTTGAAACATCCAGTGAAAGCCGGGTGCCACCTGATGACATCTTCTCCTGGCAAAAAGCTCCAATCTCAGACATGATCGAAGGAGAAGCATCTGTAGAGATGTATTCAGCAGTAGATCTGCATTATCAATATCAATTAATATACTTAAAGCAGGTTAAAAAGAAAAAATCTTAAATGTGTGATCAAAAATCTAAATAATATCTAATTTAAAATAATGTAAAAAAAAAAAAGTAAGAAAAAAGCTAAAGTCCCTCTGGTGTTCTGATTTAGGGTTTAATGACCTTTAATGGTTTGTTATGATTGGCTTCAGGTACCTCTGTGAACAGTCTTTTCAGCATGCCCACACATTCACACGCACTCTAATCAGATTGCAGTAATCTCTTGTCTGCTTTACTCGTCGATGTGGATACAAAGAGTGGCTCTGTTTAGTGGTTTACTGGAACAAACCAGAACATCTGGAGATCACAGTTTCTGAAACATTTAGACTGCACAGTCGCACACATGCATATAGAGACTTGATGCTTTTGTGCTGTAACAACAGGTCAGTTATTAAATGAGTGTTGATTTGTAGGTTGCTGTGTTGATAGGGAATTAATGACTGTTTGACTAACTGAAACATGATTTGAATGATTATTTGGTCAGAACAAAATAAACTGGTAACATGCAGTCAAGCAAAACACCCATATATAGCGATTTATATAAGCACAAAAAACACAAAACAAGTATACATACCCGCACAGATAAACACACTCAAATTGTTCCGTGATCCGGCTGAGTCCAGGAGGTCGATGTGGTCGAGCGCTTCTAATCAAAACAGTTCAGACATGAGACAAAACACTTTTGTTGATTTTAAAAAAGCAACTCAGTGCTGACTATGGATAAGTATATTATTTGTATTGCACAATTTTATACAGTTGCAGTTCAAAGTGTTTTTAAGGTTGTAAAACATTACAACTATAAAAAAAGGAAAGGAAAAAAAAGGAAATTGAGACCACAACAGAACATAATGACAAAAGGCTTAGCTCAGAACAGTGGCTGTGTTGTGTTTTACATGCAAGAATGCTGAATGTTGACTACCATGATTTAGAGAAAGAAACTCTGGACATATGGAGAGGGCAGGTGCACTGTGATCCAAGAGATCTGCAGGATTCACCTCATTTAGTGCTGTCACATTACTTTTCAGTACAGTTGTTGTGTTTAAGTTATTTCCACCTTATATGACACACGTGTTTTGCACTAAATGGTATGTTTGGTTCAAATGGACATGAAAACACAATGTTTCAAACATCTCAACTCAAGGATGAACTGATAAGCTTTTGATGGTCAAATGTCAAAGGTAGCTGTGACCCATTCTCATTAATGCAATGTGTCAGTTGCATCTGGCACAAACATCTACTTAGATCCATGGATGAACTGGTATTTTCTGCCTTTCACTGTTTTTCTTTTTCTTTCTTCCTTTCTCTTGTGATGTGCTGCTGTGGCCCTCTAGTTGTGAACCAGGAAGGACAACCTCTGATTGAGGGGAAGCTGAAGGAGAAGCAGGTCCGCTGGAAGTTTATCAAACGCTGGAAAACCCGCTACTTCACCTTGGCAGGAAACCAGCTACTCTTCCGCAGAGGCAAATCAGTATGTAGCCACTGAAAATGAAGCCTTCTCACACACAAACACACTCAGGCATTGATACCTAGCACACTGTCACTGGATAATAGTTCCTTATTCTGTGTCATTTGAAACATGATGAAACTCTTTATGAAACAGTGGAAATCCCATCTTGTGATAAGCTCAACTGTCCCTCAGGAACATCTGGTGAATCTGTCTGTAACAAATTTTGGACTCATTTAGGACTCTGGGGACACTCCCAAGGCCAAAGCATGATGCAGCAACAGCATGAGTCACTCTCACCCACTTTAAGTGAAAGCAGATATCATTATGCATCAGCAGCAAACACAGAGAAGGAGGTAATGCCTAGTACAGAGTGTGTGAGCAAAAGAAAGACAAACATTCTCATTTAAGCAAAGGTGAGGAGATTTCCGCCTTGGTAGCAACGGCACTTGACATTTTTTTCCTCCGACCTCCACATGTTTGTTTATGGCTTACATTAATGCTGAATATTGGCTGGGGCCACCAACCAGAGAAATGTTGTGCAAGGTAAAATTTTTCCTAATCAAAAACGTAGAGCGAAAGCAGCACTGAAACTGTGCTGAGTTCAGAGGTCTGAAAACGTTTTCTAAAAAAAGGTCAAGTTGGATTTCATCCAGCTGAAAGAAAAACATTTACAGTCAGCTCAGATCATTAGAAAATCTGATTTAAGTGGAAGTTTTATTTCACCTCGTAAGGGTCACAGGAGTGCTGGAGCCAATCCCAGCTGTCATCGCAAGAGGTGGGGTACACCCTGGACAGGTCGCCAGTCCATCACAGGGCTCAGAGTGAAACAATTTATTATAATTAAAATAATTCTCATAGTGAACAGGATATGTCCTCTGTGTGTGTGACATGTTTACACAACCAGCTTCCATGAATTAGAAAGAAGCACGACATCACGGAGTAATATCTGGAAACGGGGAATACTCTTTGTTGCTAGGAGAGCAGAAGTTTTTTTTTTATACTCCAAACAATAGTCTTTGTACTCCTCTACAGATGGTATGCATTCCTCTTATTTGCAGCAGCCACACACTGGAAAGGTTTTTTTGTCTTTCTTCTTGCAGCTCAGTCTGTATTTGCCAGCATGTTCTGGAGGTGATTGGTGTGTTGCGAAAGATTTTTCCTAAAGTGAGTAAGTGTAAAAACCAGAAAAATGTAGTTTCTGTCATATGTAATGATCAAGCAGCTCCAATGCACACAAACCGGAAACTTAAATCTTACTCTGGTATTTAGGTGGTTGCACTTTTTTTTCTATTAGCACTGGACAAAATACTGTAATTGCTGTGTTGGGTGTCCTCCACTCATTACTGTGTGCTTTCTTTAACTGGGACCAGAATAGGCCTAAACATTGTCCTTTGACATGAAATCCAGAGAAAGAAGATGAGAATATCAAATTCTGTGTTATGAATATGTGCATGCAACCACGTACCTAATGCACTTATGATAGAGTTGCTTGAATACATTATGTAGATATTATTTAGAACACAGTATACATCTTAGCAAGTTTTAATGCCTTATCTGTGGAAAAGAAAGCACATTCTATTTTCTATTAAGCCTGTGCAAAGGAAATATAATTTGTCTAGTTTTTGATGACATTTTCTTGTAGCCAGTACTGTCATTTACTGTATGTCACTGCTAAGACAGAAACTTGCTTGCGTTAGGTAATCCATCACTGTGACGATGTCTATTTTTGTTTTTGTCAGTGGAAGGTAGTATTGCATAGTGTCATTAAAGGCTTAGTTACAGTGCATTCAGTTTCTCAGAGAAGCTCCAAAATCTAGCAAACGTGACATGTTTTTGATTGTACTTAACAGGCACCTCTTAAAAAAGATATAATGCAATAAAGAAAAAACATGCTTCTGTACATCTTCCACGTTCTGCTTTATATTGTCAATAAGCAAAAATAGAAATTTCCCCCTGTTCATATTTAGTGCAAATATTAATAATAATAATTTCTTTCAAAATCTAAAGGATTATCCAGTTCTTGGCTTTATACCAGTACCACTGCCTTCTCAATTGCATCTTTACAAGAGTTATAACCAGTCAGCGAGGGGTTAAATTAACACATGAAATCACTAACATGAATCCTCAGTGGGAAAGAGAAATCAGATCCTCAGCGCAGGAGGTAAAACTGTGAAGTCTGCTCTAGTTGAAGGCTTTTCAACACAAATAGAGCACAGAAAGGATGTGGACAGCTGCCATGACTCTTACAGCTAGCTGAAACCACAATACTAAGTATGGCGTAAAAATACACCGCACCTCCCGCACATCAAAATTACACTTAAGAAACACACAACAATAGTTAATGGTCATCCTGTAAACGGTTTGATCTGAAGTACTATGTACTACAAACAACACAGTCTGTCAGAAGCTACATCGGACATTGTAAAAACAGTAGTATTTGTGAATGTGTGTAAAAACTGCAAAAATCAAGCAGGGAGAAGAACTTAAGTAAGTATAATTAATAAATATATAATAATGGATTATTGTTTTGTTTTACTTTTTTTATTTTCTAATTATTTTGCCAGTACAAGTAAGTACATTTACTCAAATATGTACTTGTAGGTACTTGTACCCTAACAAAACATTTCATTTTCATGGGGAAAATAGAGTCTACATTTTACTGCACTGTAATTATTTTACACCTTTAGTTGTTGTTTGGCTGGATTCTTCTCTCATTTTCCATCTTCTCCACAGAAGGACGAGCTGGATGACATCCCCATTGAGCTGAGCAAGGTACAAAGTGTCAAGGTGAGGAGTTACTTGAGTTACATTCAAGAAGTCTGCTGCCTTTTGAGAAAGCAGATCACTCACAACGGGCCAATATATCACAAAGTATTGTATGCAAAGTCTATTTGTGGCATTCTCTTTTTTTCCTTCCTTCGTTTATTAGGTTGTAGCCAAGAAGCGCCGTGATCGGGGTCTGCCGCGGGCCTTTGAGATCTTCACTGACAATAAGACATATGTGCTGAAAGCTCAGGATGAGAAACATGCTGAAGAGTGGCTGCAGTGCATCAATGTGGCTGTGGCCCAGGCCAGAGAGAGGGAGAACAGAGAGGCTACCACCTACCTGTGAAAGACCGGTGTGGGCACCAACATGTAGGCAGGCACGAAGACCTATGATAAGAAAAAATTAGGTAGACCACCAGAGCGGACCAGAGGAAAACATCACAGCTGCTGAAGATACTGTGGTAAACCTTAGCAGAAAAAGAAACACATACAAACATGATATACTGCCAGTAGCACTTCAGTAGCATTAGAATTTTATCTCTGCAGGCAGTGGTATGCAATGCCAGGGATGGACCAGACAGCAGACTAGCAATAAATATCTTACAATCATAATACATATTTAAAATACTGACTCTACTGTTACACCGTGGACAAGCTGATGATGTAATATTTATCTACATCTGTGGACCTTCAAAACCAATGTTACAACACAAAGGTTCTAAACGCCGCTGTTACATGTGACTGGAACATACAGTATCAAACTCAGAGACTGCTGTGAACCAGCAACCAAACAAAACCAGCATCTGCGGAAACTTGGTATTTCTGTGGTTAATGGTGCGTTATGATTGAGGCGCATCTGGGTCCAGAGTAGTATTTAGCAATAAAGACTTAATAGAAGCACTGACCTCGTAAAGACTTGTGGCAATAATGAGACTGAACGGTTACTCTTGAAAGCAGGAAGGATGAAGAGGAACCTAATGGACAGCAGATGGGTAGAGCATTAAGGGGTGGTGGTGGGGGGGGTTGATACAGTCGTAAAGAAATCAGTGCACTACTCCACTCTGTCTGAAAACCAAATAAAAAAAGACGAGTTCTACAGGGGTAAGACCACACCTTCCTGACCTTTGGTGGGCCGTTTCCCTCTGTTTACCAGCCGCAACCTTTAGCTTCATATTTATAGACATGAGAGTGGTCTCCATCTTCTAATCAAACTATTGGCAACTATTGTTTTTTGTTAAATATGGATTACAGTATATATTTAGACCAGTGTTTTAAATAATTGTGAATCATTTACTTTCTTTATTTTTTTTCTCATGCTGTATTTTTTAGCCCTAACACCATTTTTTTGGCCAAAAGTCAGTAGACAACAGCTCAGATGAATTACTATAAAATTCCTACCAAGCGCTCAGATTTCTGAGACTATGTGGACTGTTTTGGGCTTTTCAACAGTTCATTCACAACTCACTCCAAGTTTTTTTTACGAGAAGTATTGCGTGAGCTCAATTGCTTCTTACAGATTACTAAGAAAACTGTGATGTAAATTTGTGGTTTTGTGATGGATTTAGAAACTGGACCAGTCCAGTCACCATTTTATGACTAAGTGAAAGGTTTTGTTGAGACATCCAGAGTTTGAAGATGTCTTAATCTTAAACTCATGTGACAGAGAAAATATGTATATTTTGTGATCATAACGCTGACTTACCCATTCGGTCAGGTTACCACTAATCGTATCAAATTCAGTGTTCCTCCTGCAGCTGGCTATGAACCCAGTCGTCAGTGAGAGTTCCCACTATGACATCAATAACAGTTTTTTTTAACTGCATCTAAATATAACCGTGTAATCATTTTTAGCCTGTGTAGTACTGTGACTGTATAGATGGCAGTGTCAGTCTGTGAGTTCAGCCTCCTCTTGAGTACAGACTGAAATATCCCAACTATTGGATGGATAAAGATGATCTATAGCATGCATCTAACAAGCTATTCTCTCTTTATCACATATCCACAATAATTGAATCTTGTGTCCCAAAGCAAAGAGATTAATAACACTTTCTGTATAGTTCAGTAGCAAAACATTCGAGTAACACATCCACATATCGGACTGTAGCTGCTGGCAAGCAAACGTTGAACGCTTTGCCATAAACTCTACAGTAAATGTACCATGAAGCTGACTTTACTCTTTCACTTGCACAGTGTTGATTGTTGTTTAAAGTGAATGTCTCATCATATGAATGTCAACGTTGTTTAAAAGCAACAATGTGAAGAATCTCTGGCGTCACGCTGCCATGTTGGCCTAGTTTCCAAACCTGTGGGGCCAACGTTTTGTAGCTGAAGAAAGCAGTTGTTTTAGGGGAGTTTCCTCCTAATGAAAAGCATCTGTAGGCAGCTGTGTAAATAGTCTAAAGGGCAGATACTGTACTATCTATCTATCTATCTATCTATCTATCTATCTATCTATCTATCTATCTATCTATCTATCTATCTATCTATCT
>JAUYWH010000005.1:12435301-12454049 GCA_034779795.1 Ctenopoma multispine | reverse complement strand
CTATCTATCTATCTATCTATCTATCTATCTATCTATCTATCTATCTATCTATCTATCTATCTATCTATCTATCACACTGAACAATAGAGAGCTGTTACCTAAAAGCACAATGAGATTACTTTACATCTAAGCAGATATTAGAATTGAAAGCACTGTTTTCAACAATCACACACAAACTATGTGTATGTGAATTTGACTGACACAAGTATTAACATTTGTGAATGTATAAAAAATATGTTGTGGAAAAATATGTTGTATAAAGAATCATAGGAAAATAATTTTTTTACTTTAAAGAGTTAAATTACATTTGATTTTATGTTTTATCTTTGATATAAAAGTCAATATTTATTTTGTCTGAAAGAACTACTGAAACACAGATTGTCCTCCCCTTTTAAATGTTGTCTTTTATTGACACTTAATCGATTTACAGTAGTTATGGATTTTATATTTGCTCATTGCACTGTTGCATGCCTCACACTGTCTTTTTGTCTTTTTCCCAACAAGAGTTGTACAATAAATCTTTACCAGTAAAATCAGTGACGCTCTGCAGTCTCTTTTTCAGTCCTACCACATCTGGGTTTGGTTTTAGTCACCTGGAGTAAACAAAATCTGCAAATTACATAATAAAAGAAACTGAAAAATGGTTTACTGGATCTTCATGACAAGGAAAATAAAATTTTATTCAAACCAAGTGAGTTGAAACCAAGTTTTTTTCTGCGCGGGTCTGGCTTTAGCTAATTCGTCCAGTTGAATTCACTGGGTTGAGTCACTGGGACTCCTGTAGTGACTGTTCAGTTGTCTCAGCTGAACTCCTGAGAGGATGCACTGACAGCAATATATTGTTCAGTATCTTTGACTCCTCTCTTAAAGGTAATTCTATTACATCCCCATTTAAATTAGAACTGGGGTATTTCTTCAATCCAAAGAGATCTGAATCCAAACCCATCAGATCTGATCTCTCTCCCACATTCAGTCTGTCAAGATCGTTTCACATATCAGCTGTACTGAGTCTGGCAGAGCTGATTACTTGACATTACCAAAACCCCATTATAAGTATTTAAAAGTTCTTCAGGAAAGTGATTAGTCATGCAGGGAAATGGGGAAAACATGGACCATGATCTTCAGAGGATGACTCAGCGTGAAGGGACTGAATCCTCAGTGTGCGGAGACTGTATGACTGTACAGTGTGCACAGTCCCAAAGAAATTTGGTGTTACAGTTTTTCTCATTCGCGTTGGCTGAATTGTCATATGAGAAAAGCATTTTTCAAAACAATTAGAACAACTGTCAGAACAATCAGTTTGTTGGTCACAACAGAAAAGGAAACACATAAGCAGAGGTCTCAGAGAAGCAATTGTTGCAGCCCCTCAATCTAGAAAGGGTCAGAAAACCATCTACAGTGATAAAGATTATTCACAAGTGGAAAGCCTTCAAGACAGCTGCCAGTCTACCCAGAACTGGACACCCCAGCACATTCACCACAAGGTCAGACCATGCAATAACCAGAGATATACAAAAAAAACCCTCAAGAGCTACATTTCAGACCATACAGGCCTCAATGAACATGTTAAAATCCATGACAGCTCAACTGGAACAAGAGTGAACAAGTATGGTTTGTTTAAAAAAGAGTTGCCAGGACAAAGCCTCTGTGAAAGCAGAAGTCAAAACGTTTGAAAATCGCATCACACGACCTAAATGTGGCAAAATGAGACATAGTTATTTTTCCACTGAGAAAAATATTAAACACAATCTAGACGTGGAATAATCTTTAAGATGTCAAGTAAGTGGAGCGTAGTTTAAATGTCCACCTTAATAAATACTTACTGTTATGAGTCGAGAGATTCTGGAAAGATTAGTCAGATTAGTTCAGTCCAAATATTAAATTAAATGATCCATTGCTTTGAACTTAGCACCATATTTACTTTCAAAATATGGAATGATTCCAGCAAAGCGTGCTGTTTCAGCACTGTTAGTTTCTATGAAATGTTATAAGCAAAAGGAGTCACTGCTTTTAACACCACTTTTAACTGCATGTGAACAAATTAAAAACTTCTGGAACAATGTGAAGATGATTATACCCAGATATTTGTTCTTTTCTGAAAAAAGTGCTAACTTTGGAACATGAGTGATTTACAAATGCTGAAGTGGAAACATGATAAGGAGAATTAGCTACCTTCTTCGTTTGATTGATTAACATTCAATTAATCAAGCTTAGTGGCTTTACACAGAAAATGTACACAGCCAACTCATTGTGTAAGAAGACACCAAGCTCTCATAAGGCAAACAGCTCCCCCTGGCTGCCATGTGCAAAATATGTTTTATAACCTTATTGCACTTTCCACACAACTAGTATTTAGGTAAACATTTAATATTCTATAACTATTCTATTCTATAACCCCCTTTATTTACTCAGAGGACGGTTGTGAGGCGTTCTTATGAGTGCCATGCAGTTCAAACTATCATCAGTCTCTGCTGCTCTTGCTCAAACACATTTTGTTCAGAACAATTAATTTTATTACAAGAGGCACAAATTCAATGAAGAATTTACAGGTCAGTGGCATTACTCATTTATTATCGAATAAAAATTGGACATGAACTCGTGCAGACTAAAACCAGTGTAACAAATTGACAACCCTAAAACATTTTGAGATCAAGTCTGCATCCTTGCTGAAAAAAAAAAGAAAAAAAAAACAGTTTGCTTTTTTTGAAACTATACACAAGCAACATCTGTCCAAAATAAAAAACAAACCATTCACCTGCCATTTCCTTAATGTGCAAACATGTTGATCTTTCCTGAATGATAATTTTTATTTTACATTTATTCAATCCTTCCACTGAACGGTTCGCTTTTATAAATCAAAGCGTTCACATGTTGTCGGTGGACTCCATCCATCTTTACACTGTAAATAAGTCTGTAACATCACATGTAAAACCAAGAAAATAAGGACAGGCTAAAGGGATGGCAGAGGGGTGTAGAGACAGGGTATCATGTGAAACTAAAACCAGTAGGTGGAGCAAACGATAACAGGTCTGGGACTGATTTCACAATGCACTAGTGCCATCTCTCAACCACTGATCACGTCCGACCAAGTGTTAAAAGGTTCAGCACGAACATACAGTTTACTGTATGCTGGTAGTTGCTGCTGACTGTGTTCCTCAGATGCACACCTTCAAACTACATGAAGTGCACACATGCTGCTGCGTAGATATGTCAAAGCAATGAATAATCAGCAAGACATCTGTGCATACAAAGGTCGTGTAAACCTCGTTTACATAAATGCTGCTGATGTCACTGCTTTATTACAGGTATTCAATGACAAAATTAAATCTTACTATAGGTTCTTTATTTTGGTGTACACAACAAAATTTAAAGGCAGAAAAGAATCTGCATTCCTGTAATTTATACAATTCAACTCTTGGGTGCATATGAGAAATCCAGACACCAAAATTAGTTGGTACGAAGCAGGTAATATACTTAAAATAAAATCAAACTGTTCTCTCAAATACAGGACATGTGCAGCATGTGATCTGGACGGCTACAGCACGTTCTTGGTTACTAAGGCGGCAGAAATTACATTTACATCCATTATCAGTTGTAGTACAACTTAACCATCTGAAGAAGTCGTGAGATGTGTCTGCTAACATGAATCCAGCTGGAATAAATGTGAAAATTAAATCTACAGAGCAGGCTGTATAAAAACAGAATTCAGAGAACATACCATATTTGATTTTGTTTTGAGTACAGAGGTAACATTTCAGTGACTATCAGCCCCAGAGCAAGTCTGTTGGGATACGTTTGTCTCAGCGCCGGTGACGGCTATGTCCTGAGTGCCCACTACTGCTGTGGTGTTTGCTCTTGTGGCTACGCTCCCTCTCTCTGTCCCTGTCGTAGGATCGAGATCTTTCCCTCTCCCTCCTGTCTCCTCGATGACCACTTCCTCGCTCGTGTTTTTGTTTCTTTGAAGAGAGGTCAAAGGAGCTGCGATCTCTGTCTCTCTCTCGTTCCCTCTCTCTGTCCCGGTCCCTGTCTACTTTGACCGGTGTACGGGAACGTGACCGCGAACGCGAGCGTTTCCTCTTATGTCCGGATCCTCCACCTCCACTATTGTTGTGGCGTCCACTGGACTTTGAGTCACTGTTGCCATGGTGGCTGGTCTTGGACTTGAGGTGTGGTAGGAGGGGTGAGGGTGGATGTCGCCGAGGTGATGGACTGCGACTGTGAGAACGAGAGCGTGATCGAGAACTATAGGTCCCTGAGCGACTGCGCCTACTGTTGTAACTGAAAATAGAAGAAAAAGAAGATCAATACATTTAGGTCACTAAGCAAAATTACTTTCTAACACAGAGATGATACTCAGAAGCTTAGACTAAGACTAATACACAGGTTAATTCTTACACCAGTAAACTAACAAAGTCTTTCCACATTTTAAATAATCTTACTGTCTGCGAGGAGAGCGGGATCTAGACCGAGAACGTGTTCTTGAACGAGATCGACTGCCACTCCGACTGTTCCTCCCAATTTTCACCTCTTTCCTCAACCTGTAAAAAAACCCGAATCAGACTAATCAGATAGAGATCATTTTGTCTGCCCTTTTTTGAAGTATTTTAGGAATTACAAAATGAGTCACTGATAAAAACAAGCTTGATGGCTTCCATTGCTCTGACAGTCCCGGTCAGCACTGTAAACTTTGAGAGACTTCTCAACTATGAACAGGTTAATACATGCTATCACTATTTCCTAACAGCTATCACTTTTAAAGCCTAAAAGTTAATTTATTTGCACGTCAAAGCAAACATTCAGAAAAGGTGCAAGAAAAACATTTGCATGCAGATCTCAATAAATGGGCCAGATGTTTCCGAGTTCCCATATGAGGCGGCTCTGGAAATGTTCTTTTAGAAGCACAGAAAAATACACTGCAGTGAGAACAGCTGCACACTATGTGGATAATTCAAATAATAAAACTTAAAATAATAAATAAAAATGTTTTGTACAGTTTAATACAGTATAATAAACGTATAAACCATGATTCTGATTTCTTGAAGTGTTTGTGTTGTTCACCAACACCCTGTTGTCCACACAGAAAGGCCTATCACTAAAGTCTCAGTAAAATGCTATAGATTTGTTTCTTACCCATTGTGAGGACTCTTGTTGACCTGAGTCCGGTTGTCTGGCTCCTTTTTAACTGGTTTGAGGGTCTGGGGATTCGGGGACTTCTCCTCTACCTTGATAACATTTGGGGAGGAGGGCTTGGAAGCAGGAGAGAAGCCACCCAGTGTAGACAGTGCAGGGGTACCATCAGGGTTCAGGCCTTTGGCTTTGAGTTTAGCCTCTGCCAAAAACACCTTTCTTCGCTCCACCTCTTTCTCCAGCTGCTCATAGTTGGGCTGCAAAAGAAATCACAATGAGTTTTCACATCAATATTGCTGCTCCGGCAGGTTCCCTAATATATCCATATTACAATATTTATGCTAGTGTAACAAAAAAAAAAAAAAAAACATAACAAAAAGAACAATTACCTTCTTCCGAGTATAGAGTCTAAGAGTGGTGATGCAGATGTCTTTAATCTCCTCTTCACTGGCTCCAAACAGCAGGTACCAATTAGGTCTGGATGGCAGAGGTATCTGGAAACAATATGCACAAGATGTTTTAACACTTGAGAACATGACTATATAAATTAGATTGTGTTAAAACTGGCCCTACAAAAATAAGCATTCATGGAAACATGTCCACTGACCTGCAGAGCTCGGGCAGCAAGGTATATGCAGGCACAGGCAATGGTCTCTGCTTGGAACCTCACAAACACATTTGTCCTCAGGCTATCATTCATATAGTTCCTATAGGGACAAAAAGAACACAAAAACATAGCAACCTCTTTCCCATTCCCACATTTTAAACCACAAGTCATTACTGCCAGTCAAAACTCAGAATGCAACATTCACTGTCTATAGTGCTAGCTTAATAGCAGAGCTTTATATAAAAACATTTCTTATAAGGTGATTTTGTTTACATACCTAGCTAATTCTTATAGCCAACACTGAGGACTTAATGAAATGTGACTTCTAAACAAACATTAATTATATAATCACTTATTGGTATGGCTTGATGTAAGCTTATTATTTATTTGATGATTAGAGGTAGTAGGAGTATTTGATATGTTTAGCCCTGAGCTATAGAAACAATACACACATTGGATTGCAAAGTTACACAGCGCTGAAGTGAGATTCGCATTTTCATATGTGAAGTTTAACTTTGTCCATTTCTCTCTGGGGCATCCATGGGAGTGCTGTATGTCACAGGTAAAGCATGACGACACAGATGGTAAAAATCTAAAGAAGACCAGCCAAGACGACGATACCACACTATGACCCGAGAGTAACTATTATGTTACTATTAAGACTAGAGATGATCAAGACAATGACACATGCAGGCATACAAATGTACAACATTTATCTAAAGTTCAGTGGACACTTACAGATTGTTACACTGGGGAGAATATGGAGGCACTGTATGAACAGTGAAATGCAGTAACAGCTACTTTTTGGGAGTCAGTAGTTTGCTGATGTAATCAGCTGATGCAACACTGCTATAACTTTGTCATTTTAAAGTTTGTAGGTTTAGCATCTGAACCATAAGGATTTTTACCTTCACTATGCAAGAAAAAGTCAACTAGAAACCCCCCAAACAATTCCTACCTAATATAGCAGTGCTCTAATCATGAGTTCAAACTGACTCCCATAAGATCACTGATTCAATATGTCCGCAAGCCCATTCCACTATATGCAATTGCAAAACCGATGTAAGAAACAGACGGGAATCTACGCGCCTCTACTTGGGCAGACCAATATCTCAGAGCAGGTTATGCGTCAGTAGGTTATCTAGGACAATGGATAAATGAGATAAGCCTCAGGGAGAGCATAAAGAATAAAAAAATTGCCAGAATGTTAATCAGGCAAGTACAGGGTGGTGTGAACATCTATGTCCTTAAACATAGAAGTCAGTAAGACAAAAAAATGGGTGATGATAAAAACAATATGAAAAAGCTCCCTGATAAAGTTAGTCGATCCTGATGTGAACAGTGCAACCTTTCTAAAGTTGTGACACTTCTCTATTTGCATACTCTATGTGTAAATTTCCACCCTAGCAAATAATATATATAATGTTCTACTGGAGGTTTGTTGAAAACCTAACAGAGGGTTAATTTCCAGTCTAATCTGCCCTCAAACAAAAAAGTGACCTGAACGTTATTTTGGCAGGTCAGTCTATGCCAACACTACTACAGAACACATGGCCGTTGGATTCTGACTGCTGCGTGAGTGAGACAGGTCCTTCGAGGCAAAACATGCGAACTGGATCAGCCTGCAAGACAGACACATGTCTGGACACCACGTCAGTTGGGGACAGGACACAGTAAAACTACTGTAAATGTGAAAAGTTGGTCAAAAAAAGTTATTCTGTTCTGGCTAAGTTTACTTCATTGCTAGATGCAAGTAAACTATAAAAAAGTCAGAATATAAATGACACTGTAGCTACTTGGCAAAATAGGTATTACAGTTGAAACCTTTGTAGCAAGACCAAAAAATACAAATCCTTTTGGACACCCAAGAGTAAACAAGACGATGTTGGCTGTTGGGAAAGGCCCGCCCTCCCCTTCAGTGAATCTCGGCATTGGGATTGGCTGTCTGGAGAGGGGCAGCCAGCCAATGGGGGGAGCTTCCTGAGGTCATGTGGTTGGAGTAGGCAGAGTTCAGAGGTTCTGTATGTGACTTACCAGCATGGACTACCCTTTAATCAAAGAGTAGAGAGAAAGGACAAAGTTAAACCAAGTTCCCTGGGCACCGCAAATCAAACAGACTTTATAGCAAAGCCATGTTAAGGGCAGACAGAGAGTGAGACACGTAACAGGTTTGCAATAAAATAAATTGCTCCATCAGAAAAAAAAAGAGGTGAAAAGGTTAAAATGAAGTGAGGGAATGTCGCAGTCAGACCTGGGCAAAATGGTTGTTGAAAGCTTTTCAAATTTGTGCTTAAAACGTGAAAGGAGGCACTTGAGCATCACTTATCTGACAGGTGCCGTTTCCACATATGTCCCAAGTTCCCAGCAGATAAATCAAGTGCTCTTCAAGTAATTCAACCATTTGAAACTCGTTCAACTTTCATCTTTAGCCCAGGTCTGGTGGCATTTCTTGCAGACATGACACAGGTTGCTGCTGTAGGGGGGATGGTCAGTGGAGAACAAGAAAGAAACTTACCAGGCCGTCTGGACCAGTGTCTGGTTCTTCTCACATTCCAGGACTTGAAGGTACATGACAATAACCTAGAATAACAAAATGACTGTAAAAAACACAGAAACCAGCCAAGACTTAGCATTGTTGAGGTGGACCTGCACTGCGCTACACAAGTCAAATACTTTTCAGAGTGGCTTAAACTTACCTTGTGTGGATGCTTGACATGGACACAGAAGCCCAGCTCCTTCAGGACCCGCCGTTCCGCTTTGATGACTTGGTTTTTGGTATTTATGTAGTTCTGATCAAGTATCAATGAACTTGGAGTCCTAGTTTATAAAGGAATCAAAATAAAATAATATTTCCCCCCTTTCAAAACAAAAGTAAAAAAGAAAGTACCCTTTTGATCTTTTGTACTCTGCTTTTTTCCCGTTTCAACCAACTCAAAGCAACGGGTTAAACTGTTTGCAAGCCTGACAGTTTGCTGGGGTTTGAGGACTCCTGTGGTTCCAGTGAAAGCATACGGGATCTATAGACAGTTCTCAAGCACCCTGTGCCACAGCTTTAACAGAAATATCAACTCAGATGTTTGCCTAAGTCACTATCTCAGTGCACAAAAACATGTTACTCTCTAAATTTCAACTGTAAAAAATAAAAATGCAAAGCTTTCACAGCTGTTACATGCAACAGATAATTCAGACTAAATGTAAAAAGTTTGTTGTATAATTATATTTCACTACAAAAATACCATCACACTAAAAACCTGCTGGTAAAACAGCACATTATATAAAATGCCACTAATACAGACACTTCTTAACATTACTTAACTGCAATCACAGCAATTCTTTCTAAAATGAAAGATGATTTGCATATGTATATGAACATAAACAAATCACACAAGCTGTATGTAAGCCTCTTTATGTCCAATTTACAACTACACAAGAAAAACTGAATAAATTAACTAAAACAAAACAAAAAAACTGACATCCACCTAACATATTATAATGATATTCAGTAATGTGAGTTCAGTTATCCTACAAACCACATGCTTGGGAAAAGGCCCCTACAGAATCAATGCAATGTCCATTATTAAAATGGACACTTCATAGTCTAAATCCACATCTGAAAATAGACTAGCCACAAGTGTGACAATTCCTGATACATAAAATACCAACCTACCAAAGCTACAGTGCATGCACTGACTTTAACAAACAAGGTGATATTTCTATAAAAGCCATGGGTAACAGTTGAATGGGGTTTTGCTCTTGAAGCATAAACAAAAATGCATGGTGCAGAGCAGTCAGAAGAAAACTACATTACCCAACAATCCGCAGAGTAGCGGACAGATACCCAAAGCTTAAGAATGAACCACAGGAGTCCTCAAGGCGCCCCGGGGGCCAAGAACCTTCGGCCAACCTGTCATCCCCGATCCCAGTGCCCCGCAGTGGATCAGACCACGGGCTTCTCCCATAGGAGGGGGTGGGGTGGGCCTGGGGGAGGAGAGAGACCCCCTCGCATCATGGTTGTCATGCCGACTGCTTCATCTTACGTACCATTCCACATCACCCAGGATTTGGTAAATGTAGCTGGTCGCTGTTAGTTGGTTGCAAGGGAAAAAAGAACCCAAGTTAATGCCAAGGTCTATAGCACTGACATGAACAGATTTCTATGGAGACAAAGGCAGACTAAAAATTCTGCAGTCGTGCTTTGTCTGACAATGATTAAAATGCACTCCAATTTTAAAGTGAGTTTGTTGTGACATCAATGCCAGAGTAATGTCAAACTCAGAAGTCATATGTTGACAATTACACTTTGAAACTACCAGTGAAGGGGAAACTGAAAGTTTTAAAATGGTTTAGAGTACATGGATAAACAGAAGAGCACTTTCACAGTAAAAACAGATCATCATACAACATTAGATAAACAGAAATAAATGCAATACAGTGTATCTCATGAAACAAAACCATAATGCATTAAATACTATTAGACTAAACTGTGTTGATGCTTACTTTTTTCCTCTGAGCTGCCTCAAATAGTGGAAAACATTGATGACATCTCGTATTCGTCGTGGAGCTTCTTCGATCTTGGAGGCCAAGTTGATACAAGCCATAGCAACAATCTATCAAGAAAATCAAAGCAAAAGTTGAAAGAAAGAGCTCAATAACTTCAGACATGCAGAAAAGTGTTCACATGTGGTGAATAAGGTTGGGCAATATGACAATTACCAGACAGAAAAATCTGCCAAGAGACCTTTTCATATTTTGATTATTTACCATTATTTATCATAAAAATGACCATTGTAACAGTATTTCAGCACTAAGCCATTGTAAAAGAAACTGTAAGTCACATGACTTACATACCTATTTTTTACACTACTTTTATCTACACTTGTGTAATGATAACGCTATAGCATGATACAACGTGATTGAGTACGTCCAATGACCAAAGCAAGATGCACAGCTTAAACTCACGTCATTCGCGAGTAACAATACTTAGCCATGCTGCCAAACCAACGTTGAATTATTCGTTACTTAAATCCAAAAACTTACTCCTTTTTGGTATGCCTTTTGTTTTTTTCAATTGACTCTTAAAACTTCGGTGACGTTTCAACTATAGACAATATGGCGGCCACGAACGTAATCACAACGTTATGCTAACACTGCTACCTAACAATGATCCATAAACTTGAAGGACTTACCTCAAAACTGTGTTTGACGAAGGATTTTGAGTAGAAAAAACGATGGAAGAGAACCTGCCCAGTCGCCATTGCCACCTAATAAAAATACAGAGCATGAAGTTTGTACTTTGTGTTGAATAACACCTGGGCTAACATCGCACAAAAGACAACCGCCATTTTAACTCAACCACGCCAACGTCAAAGAGCTAACGTTAGCAAACTGCTAATAGCAGGCCATGACGCCTTGCGGGTTATAAAAACCTATAAACCTTATATCGTTAACGGGTAAAACACAAACCAAGCGACACAACTAAGGTCAGTGATGTTAACTATTCAAACGAGTGTACCTGTGGTAACCGCAGAAGAATGCCTGCCGACTGAATCAATTCACATCCCAGGATGCGAAGGTCGGTCTCTGAGTTCAGGTCGAGGCCGTCAAGCATAGAAGGTGTCGGGGAGAGCCTTTCCTCGGGTACGAGCGAGTTGTCAATCGTAAGGTAGACTTCGGAGTAAACTTTGTCACCAATGAGAATGCCATCGTTGTTTGTGGATGCGTTAGAAGATACAGAAAGAGGACCTGCGGCCATCTTCACCCGAGAAACAACAGTTACAGCTAGGCCAGCTTCAACGGAAAGACAGCGGAGCAGGCTGAGTGACAAAGTACATGACGTCACCTTCCTGCTGCGACTGAGACGTAAGTGCACATCCGCGGTGGGAAAATAGGTTCGCTAAATTGAATAACTCAACCAAAAAAACAACATCATTACCTCTACAAATGTCCAGATTGCACTAAAATGTTAAATCAATTAAATTCCCACTGTTCTTTCAATTGGTCACATTTACCTTCGCCTAAATGTGTTCACTTACCACGCCTGTATAAATATTGTAGCAGTAGACTTTAACAAAGGCAATGTTAATTACCATATAGTCTAAACACGTAGTTACATATAGTATAAAGTAATGTACTTAATATACAATTATGTTGTTTTCTTTTTCACAAGTGGTAAATTCAAGGACTCAACGTATGCACGTTTTTCGAAAACACAAATATCTCTGACGATACGGAATAAATGAACCCTCAAACAAATTGTTGTCGGTGTAAAAGTTTTGTCTTAATATAAAATTTAACAAATTTAAATTCTTGATGCCGAAGTCATAGAGGAAGCGTCAGATAGGCCTACATCTGTATTAGTTATGACTATCACGTTTCAGTGTCAAATAATAGCCTTTATTACCTTAATTATCTTTAATTATAAATAGGGTCAGTTTAACCATTAATTATAGGCTTACCTCATATATTGTGCAACTTTTAGGCATGCTTAACTTTACATTTTTCAATACAGTACAATAATAATCGATATGTTTTTCATATCATGGCTATATTTCCAACATCACGCGAAGGCAGCAGAGGGAAGCTGCTCACCACTAACAGTTTCTGTGACGTAGTTTACGGGAAAGTCCGGACTTCTCACCACTACCACTGGAACATATCCATCCGCCAATTGAAAAGGGAAAGAGTTTTTGCAGTAGCTCAATTAAATTTGATGATTACATTTAATCGATAAATCAGTGTTTGTATGCATGTTTACGTATTGTTCTAGAAGACAGAATATCTATTTATTGATTTTATATCTGACCATTTATATACAGGAACCTAGATAGGGATAGCAAGGAAAAATGGTTTAAGATGTGTGCCCTTAATTTTAAAACTGTCTTTAACTGAGTTAAAGGAGGAGAAGCTACATAATGTCAGCAGAGGGAAAACTGTGTTCACTCACTGTTCCTTTTATTGCCCGAAGCATTGCATTAACTAAAAACGAACAGCAGAGAGAACTAGAGATCCAGCAACTGAGGTTTCTGGATGGCTCAAGTGAAGCAGTGGGTATCCTGGGGTTAAAGAGAGTATGTTGTTGCTGTGCCAACAGGTTATGGGCGTATGATTTATGTATAGTACAATACAAGTTTGGTATGAACAGCTCAGCTCCCAGATCCCCGTGATTCCTGGCCAGATGTCAAAATGTCCCTAGACAAGACACTGAACCTCAGCCACTGGCACCTTAAGGGGCTGCCTGTCCACAAAGAATTTCCCCAAGGAGATTAATAAAGTATTAATTATTATTATTAATTGTAGGCTAGCACTATTACCTAAATGTCAAAGGTGAAAATAAAGTTTTAAGATCTTATTTAATGTAGTTTATACCAGCGGCTTCCAACTGTGAACTGCAATCTTTTGTCACAGCTTGCTATTAAATAGTATTTTTTCCAACTGACTATATAATACAAATATCACAAAAAAGCAAATAGTCAAGTCCAAAAAAGGAAGATTTGGTTAACAAAATCTTTCTATTTATATCCTAATAATCATCTTGTGACCTCTCAGATTTATCTTGGGACTCATTAAACTGGTTTATATTGTGCACACTTGGTGCATATTCCTAAATAAAGTTGTTTTTTTAATCACATAACCACAAATTAACACACTGAAAACATGGGGTTGTAGTTTTCCACCAACAAAAGCTCATTTTTTCCAGTTTTGAAGGAAAACTATATAGTGAAGTGATTAGTCAGCTCAATTTTTCCTGCTGCATGCAGCGGGGACAGTGGGGCACATATTTCACAGAGGGAGGAAATGTGGAGGTCAGCAAGAGCCTAAGAGCAAATTATTATCCACAGGGCCAACAGTTTAATCCTGCCATGGTTACTGATTTCCTGAGGTTTATGTGTTTTGTGTGTGTGTGTGTGTCTGCTTGGATGTGAAGCTATTGTGACCAACCATGCAAACATAGTTGACTTTCATAAACTGTTTGAGGCTCTGTGTGGCATACATATGAGACACATACACACACATACCCTCCTCAGCTTTACTAATACACCACATAAGGCAGCTGACTGAGTTCTCATTGTCCCTGTCATTAACAAACACCTACAACCGGCACCTCCGGCCTCCACACTCACGCAGTTACCACGACGACAAGAATACTGATCATTCTTTCTCCCGTTGCCTGGGTGACACTAATTATAGGGCGTGGGATGGCTCACGGGACGGCAGAATTCCGGAATGACCGTGAAACTCAGGGGCGAGGCATTCAGGGACGCCCAGTGACGAACAAGGGCTCAGTTATACACACACGCCACTCCCTGGAGTATGTGTGTGTTTACGAGCAACTTGCACAGATTCCCCAGGGACACGTGTGCATGCCTGCCCTGCTGTGATAACTACTGCGAGGAGATCACACTACAAATGTATGTGTGAAAATATGGATGTTTCTTGTGTGTAGACATTAAATAAAAGTGGTTTAATCTAAATTTTTAAGAGCAACTAAAACTTCATTCATGCTATGCCTGTTACAGTAATACCATTTAGGCCAGACCTCTCACACACACGTGGCCCAAATCTCTCTTACAAACACACGCATACAAGGATGGAC
This sequence comes from Ctenopoma multispine, assembly GCA_034779795.1. Classification (NCBI taxonomy): domain Eukaryota; kingdom Metazoa; phylum Chordata; class Actinopteri; order Anabantiformes; family Anabantidae; genus Ctenopoma; species Ctenopoma multispine. The sequence goes on along the minus strand of JAUYWH010000005.1, from coordinate 12,439,722 downwards.
ACCAGGTCAAGGGCATTAAAGGGAAAAAAGACTACATCAAACACATAGCTGAGGAGGAGAGGCTGAAAGAGATTTGGTCTAGTGTAATGGAAAATTACAGTGTTGATTGTGATTTGCTTAATCAAACAACAGTGTGTGCGTTTCTCTCTCTCTGTGAGTGGGAAAACACAGAACAGAATGCTAAGCAAATAGCCACAATTAAACAACTGAATGGCAATGGCATTTAAAAAGCCTTCTGTATGAAAACACCTTGCAGCAGAGAAAGAAAAGCTACATTTGTCTGACTTATGTGTGAAGAGTGTGTTAATGCCTCTGACTGGCATATAAAGAGAAGTCTCTTTAAATACACAGCAGACACACAGGTGAAAGTGGGAGGAAGTATAACAAACATAAAAGGAAGAGTCCAAGGTCACATGTGCATCTGCAGGGAGAATGTAAGCAATATCAAAAGGTCAAAAGGTCAGCAGACAAAACCTTTTCATTGCAGACATTTTGAGTTACTGAAGCAGGAGAGACTGGTGTGAATAATAACATTTAACAATGGTTTCATAACATCAAGTGTCCCAGACAGTACGTCCATGTGAGCTAGTCTAATAGCAGAGCCCTTGAACTAGCTCACCTTGACCTACAACTATGAAATCAAGTTGAACTCTAGCTGTGGTATGGCTCATGGCAGTTTCTGTCCATAATAACATGAAAAAGCTCCATGCCTTGTACAGTACATGAGCAGCAACCACTTGCGGCTTGCTGGAGATGCCCCTATTAACCTTAAGTTAGTTAGGCTTTTTTTATTCAGGAAATCTCTTTTTTGAGAGAGACATAAGACATTACATTGCGCATAAGAGAACATGTCAATGAGGTAAATTCATTGCGCACACTAAGTAAAACAGCTACACATAAAGTGTTATTATGATTATTTGCTGCTGTTGTTTACTGTGAAATACTCTCAAATACTTAAAACAATGAAAGAATAAATCTCTTCAAACTGAGTTATTTTCAGTAGTAAAAGAAACCAGTCTTTGCCCATTCAGAAGTCAGCTAAGTATGTTTAGTATCTCAGCATCTTAAAGATGAAAACACAGCAATGAACATTCAACACTGTCATTTATTTCACAGTGGTGAGTGTGATGCTGCTGCAACTAAAGTAGGGACTTAGGGGTTAGAAGAGTGAATCATCATGAATTAAATACGGCAATAGTAAGTATGAGAACATTTTTACCTGGTAGCAAGTGAAATGTAAGTCATGGAATGAATATTATTCTCTGCTTTCATCATATTATAAGTCATTAAATTTGACTTACACAACGCGACAACGTTGATATTCCACACATAGACTGGGACATTTCTGTACAGTGCACATTCTCACAACCATGTAATAACTTCCTGTGTTGCACATATGGACACACACACACACACACACACACACACACACACACACACACACACACACACACACAATGCATCGTGATGATGACCATACAATCAATGTCCTCAGGGAACATTACTTGATTACTTTAAGTGAGCAATGGTAGTGTTAGGACAGAAATAATCACCCACTGGAGACACACACACACACACACACACACAATCAAACACAGAAACACAAGAGTGAGTGCATCAAGGTAACATGTACTGTTGTTGTTTTTTTATAGATATGCAGTTAGGGAATAAAATAACAGTTTATAGCATCTGAAATATTATAATGAAGTAATTAAGATTTATTAGGAAATCCAAGTTCATCAAATTATTTAAATTAATTTCTATATTAGGATTACATGTCAGGCAACTTTATGAAAAACACATACACAAACACCAGTTTGTTTTGTGTAATAGTTAATTCCCCATGTGCTCATCTGACATTAGAAGAGGAGGTAGAAAATTAGTTTTCAGTGGCACAGAATCTTCATTGTTCTGTATTCCTGAATGCCCTCTTCACACGTATCAAGGGTTTTAGCAGATAAACCATATGTGTGTGTGTGTGTCTGTATGTTTTGGCAAACACAGGAAATGCTGGCAAGATAACATCATAATCATCCCACCTATTCTGTGTGAATGATATGCACATGTATTGTCTTTCAGGCAGATTGGAAGAGAGGGACAAGGGGAATTCAAAGCCAAAGCTTTCCATGTGTGCCAGTGAGCGGGGAAATTAGTTCCATGCCACACACACTCACTTCACGCATTTCTGCCATCATGCCAATTCATTCCAAATGTAGAGGAAAAGAGGGAGAAGGGGGAAGGGGTGGAAAGACCTTGCACGGACTGAATGATGTCAATAACACACAATGCCTGAGGGGAGTGGGCTGGGTAATTGTTGTGTGTGTGTGTGTGCGTGTGTGCGTGTGTGTGTGCTTGCCTTACCTTGCCTTTGTGTCGCCTGCCTTTTGCCTGTGTCCACAGGAGGCAAGGGACACACTGTCAGCTCTACCCTTGTAACAGGCTGTGTCTTTGTCTGTGTGTGTGAGTATATTATGTGTATGTGTGGGTGTTTGTCTGCGAAATCCTGTGCGTGCCAGTGAGACTGTGTGAGTCAGGTTGTGAGAAAACAAGTGCATGTCTGTCGGAGAGTGTGCGTCCCGAGAGTTCAGTGGTGTACAAACAAGAATCAGCAAGTGTGTCTTTCTGTGTGTACGTGCACATGTGTCTGACTTTAAGAGACAAGCAATTAAAAATACTGAATTAAATTCTATGAAATAAAAATAAAATACTATAAAAAACATTTTGATGATTTAGGATTTTTTTTTCACTAAACTAACCTGGATTTTGCTCACTGTGCTGCTCAATTTCAGTCTAGGCAGTGCACCCTCTCGCTTTTTTTCTCCACCTAACACCCCAACAAAATTCCAAGATTCTGAATGTCTCACTCCCTCTGAGTTCAGGCCTCTGTCTTTTTCTATGGAGGCTGAGGAGGGCCCAAGTGTGTTTGGGGAGGTTGAAGAGCGACCAAGTGGTACCCGGGCTTGACTATGGAGATGGAAGTGCTTGTTCCTTGAGGGTGTGTGTCTCTCCACGGAGCTTGGAGGAGACCTGGTGGAGCCCTGATGAGACACTGGAGATCGCAGCCCAAGAAGCTGCTCTCGAGCTTCAGACAGAGCCGCAGTCAGCTCCTCCCTCTCCTCACACTCCCTTCTTACTGTCTCCTGGAGTAACGCCACCTGGAGGGAGAGAGGGGAAGTACTGTAGAAGCACTATTTCAGTGTATTGAGTTTTTCTTGAAACAACACTCCTTTACTTTAACCAACTATAACCAACTATTTAATCTTCACAGCATGAAGTTCAGCATCATGGGAGATTTGCTTATTTCCTTTATTGTCAAGATAAGAAAATCAATATTAACCTAATATATGTGTTCATACTGTATGTGTACTAGAGTCAAGATGATGTGCACCTAGCTTAAAGAGGTAGCAAGACTTTCTTCAAAGTTCAGTCTGCCATCCTACAACCTCCCTTCACATTGACTTAATGCTCAGTGGCATGATGTGCAGCCTTTGGCAGGAATCATTCACATGTGCATAGATGTGAAAATATTGCTCAAAAGCTTTACTAGTGGTCAACGACTCCACTGGGTACCTTTAAGGCTTTGAACTGAAGGAGACACTGGCTGAGGATGATAATAGAGATTGGTTGTGGATACAGAAGAAAACAGTGACCATTCTGAGACTCGATCAACAGGACCCACACAGGCAAGCTACTCTAACACAGTTACAAAGATAAAGTATTAATAGCGGGAAGCACTCACGTCATAGTGTCACACTTTAAAAAATGAAAAATACATAGATGTACAACAATCTAATTAAAGAACAAGTGTGGATTTAAATTACAGATACTTATCTGTAACTGTGCTGATGCTAATTGAGAAAAACTCAAACATAAGGTACCTATACAATTATTTACCCCAGAATCACAAAACAGCTTGTAAACAGACCATGTGTGGACAGCTGGTGATGGGATGTCAACATGTGATACATTATATTGTTTATATCTACTGAGAAAAAAAACCCTCTTTCATTAAATCAGGTTTGATGAAAACAAACTGCAGTTCTTCTTATGTGACATTCTGTGCTCACTTTATGTCTTGTGCCAGAATTTGAAAATAAAAATAGGCTCCGACAAGACCCTTCATGGCTTTCACATTTCATATCGGTACATAAATACTGCTTACCGACTCATTTAATCACAAACATATGCTGTTTGAATGGTTTACATCATTACAACCATCTGCTGTCTGATTACAGACACCTGGTATTTGCATCTCAAAATGCCTGGTGACATTTTTTTTATTTAACAGTTACGTCACATTTGGCACATAACATGTGTTATTGTATATGTATATTATTATATTTTAACTAGTGGTGGGCATAGATTAATTTTTTTAATCTAGATTAATCTCACTGTAATCTTGGAATTAATCTAGATTAATC
>JAUYWH010000005.1:12408385-12430940 GCA_034779795.1 Ctenopoma multispine | reverse complement strand
CCGAAGACAGCTGGGATAGGCTCCAGCACCCCCCGCGACCCAAATTCGGATTAAGCGGTAGATAATGGATGGATGGAAAATAATTCAAGTCATGTTTGTGTGAACAGAGAGACTGATCAGACAAGTATTACATATAGGAAGGAAGTGAAAACTCCTGATCTTACAGTCAAAGAAGAGAGAGACGCAAAGAGACAAGATAGGCACCTAGTGAAGTGTAACAGCCAAAAAGTGGACAGAACAAGTAGAGAGATGGCAAATTACAAAAGAAAACAAACAGATATACTCATTCAAGCACACTCTCTGCCACATTCTCTGCAACTTCTAAATGATCTGTCTGTGCCACCTATTCTGCTATCCTTCTGATAGCAAATGAAAGATGTAAAGGATATGGAACAGGAAAGCAGCAGTAAAAGTTGGTATTTTAATAACATGTAAAGTAATGTGATGTAGTCAAATGAAATTCAAATCAAATCAAACTTTGTTTATATAGCCCAAGATCACAAATCACAAAATGTCCTTATGGGACTTTACTGATACCAAATCCACCATCCTCTGTCCTTAGAACACACCTTCTGCTCAAGCCTTGTGTTGTCTTGCTGGTATTTTGTGAGTAGCAGTTGGTTCTTCTCCCCGTCAATCATCACTTCCAGCTCCACCTCACTGCGAAACACCCTCATCTGCTCCCTCAGGTGCAATGCATTCTGGGTTCTCTGCTCTTCCAGGGCAGTAGTCAACTACAGAATTAAAGACAAAGACAAATAGCACATTCAACCTAATACAGTTTTCATCATGAAGAATATTTGTGTATAAATAGTGCATAATTAAACTAAAGGTAGTTTTCATCATATCCTAAAGCCTGTCTCTAATTCACAGTCCTAAAGGGAGGCTGTAAAGTGTTGATTTCTTCATGAGATAAACAGGAAGGAGGAAGGTCACACAAAGCTTTGTGTATAAAGAAGTGCTGAGACAGGCTTTAGCTGACAGCAGTGGTGTACCAAATGTCAAGGTATGAACCATTTACATAAAATGGATCTCATGAAGATGTTAAAGATTTTTAGCTAACACTGCTCTCTAACCCTCTCAGAGCACCTCAATAACAAATCAACTCTTTCTAATTCATCAGTGCTTCTGTAAATATATTTATCTCAGAAAAAATGTTGTCCTACCATCGGTTTCTAACCTCTAAAACACATGTTGATAAATGTGCTATTGTTTCATGTTGCGTTACATGTCATTGGTGCTGCGAGCTCCAAATAGAAACAATGCCTAAAACCCTTTTCATTATTTATGACTTTTGGTTATGCACGATTTTGTCAGAGTGACAATGACAGCAGTAAGACTGGCCTTGTCATAGTAGTACTGCGGGAGTCAAAAATTGAATTGTCGGCGACATAAAACACCAGCTTTGGCTCCAAGAGTGGGTCTGAAGTTGCATGTAATATATTTTTAGTCAGGCTTGGCCAAGGCCACCTTGTTTTTTTTCCACCAGCACTAGAGATCAGACAAACTGAGTGTCAGTGCCATGGGCTGGGATCACTGTGGCTGTGAGTTTGTTTTTGTGTGTTTATCTGTGTGTGTGTATTTATGTATGCAAGCGTGAAAAAAGAAAAACAGTGGATGTGGGTGTAAGAGAAAAAAAAAGACCAATTGGCGTGTGAAAATGTGTATATTTGAGACTGTGTGTGCGTGTGAGTTAAGTTGCAGTGGTTGAAGGGACTGTATGAGACTAAGATTGCATGTGTTGGATCAAATGAGAAAACACCACTTCCTCTTTGCTGGGTGAATGTACGTGTGAAGAGCCTGGTTGTTTAATGCGTGTATATCCTTTTGTGTGTGCAAGTGTGTATGTACACAGCTGCTGTTTATATTTTAATAGTGAACTAGGGTGACCGCTTCCTTTCTGTGGGCATAAACCCATGTGAGGTCAGGAAGTCCAAACGGAACAATAACCTGCATGGACGTGTGTGTGAGAGCTGACCTAGTGAATACATCAGTCTGTTTACACGCAATCTGCTTCTGTATGTGTTAACCTGCCACATGGTTTGCATTGCACGTTACATTATATATCTATTACTGAGATATAGAATAGAATAGAATAGAATAGAATAGAATAGAATAGAATAGAATAGAATAAACATAATTCTTGAAGTTCCGCTTGTACTTTCTCTTTGATCCCCTTGGCTAAAAATGATAACGCGATCGGTTTCTATTATGCAATTTCTGGTGTTAAATGTGTTTTAGCAGAAGAACTGGGTCAGCGATTAAGACCAAGTAGATGTCACATAAATGGGTGAGTGCCTTAACAGCCATCAGTGCATTTAAATATGATTTCTTCTTGCTCTGGTAACTGTATGAAAATCAAAGCCTTTTGAATACACGGACATGGACTCCTGCACCTGTGTGGAGAACTTCCTTACAGCATGTTTCATGCAACTGATTCTGTTTGATTATTTTATTTATAACCTGACAACCAGAGAAGGAGTGGACATCAACATAAAAACATTATAAAATCAATAATAACTTGATCTTTCTTTACCAAAAGAAAAGCTGTGTTAAATGTGCGGGAACAATGTTTTTCTTATACTAAGACTTAATTTGTTACTGTATTTACAAATGAGACAGAAACAAAAGGTGAGACAACATCATTTGGTCAAACTGCCTACTAAAGAGACAGACTGGTTGTTTGTGTGGGCGTTTGTGAGTATCTAGTTAATCTGACATAAAACAGACTGGTGGTCTTGGAGCCTCATAATTTTGTGTGTGTCAGGAACCTCTTTACTAAACTCTTCTGAACTGTCACAAAGGTTTGGATGTGTCCTACATGTCTACTTACTTTAACACGCTAGAAATAAATGCCTGCCAGTCATAAACTGATATATCCAGTCACAGAGCTTATGAGCGATGTTTTGATTTGCCTGTATTCATTATACATATTTAATACATTACATTAGCTATTTAATAAATAAACCAGCTGTAAAACTGTTGTTTTACATGTCTGGTTTGTTTCTTTGACATTCAATAAGATTCAAGTCCTTAAGGAGGCAATTTTATGCATAATTTCAGGTTCATATTTTAAATACAGGGCTCTAGAGAAACACTCACTGGAGTAAGGCTGTTCCTGTCCTGAAACAAACTGTGCCCACTTTTGTTTTTTGTTTAGTTTTTTGGGTAAAGTTAAATTTCTTTCACATTTGAAAAAACTATTTCTGCATTATATGACAACTACTTTGCAGAGCTAAGTACAAAACTTCCCAGCTAACCTGAACAGGTGCAAGTGTGTATTTTATGAGGAAGTGGAGATCATAGACTGATGACGGTTGTACCTATGAATATCTCTGGGAGAATTTATCTAGAGCTGATGTTTTAGACCTTTGGCCTATATGTTTGATATGGACAACCATTTTCACCAAAATGAAGTTATAACTATAAATACAAAAGCATAACATGGCTCCTTTAATGACTGACACTTTGTCCAATGTTTATTTTAGTTGGCTTCTATTAATTTTTTTATTCATACAGTTCAGCTTCACATTGTGGTCTGCTTCACTGTGTGACTCTACTCGTTTAAAGAAATCCAATAGGACGTTTTTTGGCAAACACAGGCTCGGAATGGATTAGGCCCAACAACAATCCATGTAACCTATACTGATCCATAAAATAGAATTCAGACCATGTTGAAACACTTCAAACAGTATTATGTCCTTGCTGATGACTCTTTTTTTACTGTTATTACTGATATTATTGTTTAATCTGTAGTAATAGGTTAATTGTTAGGAGAATTACCTTTGAGGCCATTTGCTGCCTGAAGTCTTCCTCTGTTTTGGTCAAGACTTTGCTGTGAGACTCCCTGTAAACATGCAAACACAAGAAAATCAGAAACTACTAAGGTCTTTTCATTTATTCAAATGTCTTGTTTTGAAAAGACAATAATGCATTCATTCCAAAAAAATTTTATGGCAACATCAAACATCCACTGTGAACTGCGAAGATAAATTTAGCATCTGGTCAACATCAACATCGTAAGCCATGGTCCAACAGTCCATTCGTTAAAAACCAACACTATTCTGCACAACCAAATGTATACAAATGTCAAACAACACGCAGTGACAGAGACAGACATGAACATTTTACTAATGTAGCACATTCTGCATCACACATATATCTATCACAATGCTTACTATGCTTCTTTTCTGACTCCTTTCAGCATGTTAGATGAATGAAGAATGTTTAAGAAGGAACCCCTCACAGTCTCTTAGGCAGGAGAGAGGGGGATAAGGAAAGAAAACAGCTAAGAAAGAAAAAAAGAAAGGAATTGTGGGAGGTGAGGCTACAGTTTGTTGATCTTCTGTTCAAATATGTCACTTCAGCAGCTGGTCTGGCTGATAAGATGTGAAGCAGCATAAATCTGAGACCAGTCAGAGAAAAGATGAAGAACTGAGAATTTATTTCCAAGATTTGTGCAGTTTGGACAAATCTTGATCTAGTGGGAAATGCTCTTTGAAGGTGGGAGTCACCAAAACACAACATTTAGAGATGAAATTCAAAATTGCCATATTACAAGTGGTTACTACAGCTGGAAATGCTTTACTGTCTAATTAATTTCTCGTAAAATGATTTTAATTTCTCGTAAAAGTAAAATCAATCAAATTCAGTTCAAATGCTTTCATTGTAATAAAAAAACATGAATATTTCAGGGTGATTACAAAGGTTTTGTATATTATATATAATATATAATATTATATGTGAACATATTCACACATACACACACACACATAATAGCACAGAAAATATACATACATCAAAAACTCTGAACCTGCATTACAATGCTTTGTGTAAGTAGGTTCATCTGTGGGTGAGCATGAGGTAATGTGTCTGTGTGAGCAGATGTCTGTGTGTGTACAGTCCACACTTGACTCTGTGTATATCTGATAGTGGAGTAGATGATCTACAGCGTAATAAAGAGCAGCAGCTACATTCCATCTCTTCGTACTTGGGGCAGACACAATATTATTCACTCCACTGGCTCTGGCTAATCACATCAGCCTACTCACCACAAACACACATGTACATACACAAAGGAAGAGAGGGAGAGAGACCAAAAAAAAAAAAAAGAATGCACAGCCATGCATGAATGATCCGCAAGAGTTGCAACTTTAGTGCCAAGATCTGACTGCTAAAGCTCATTTAAATGTGTTCCAGCCTTGTTAAAGGATGAGTTTCAGAGAGGAGATGTAAGCTAAAAAGGGGGCCGTCGCCATTAAACACATTTTACATGTATTACCAGAGTAAAAGTCTTCCTAGATGTGGAATATGTTGTCACATGACATACACACCTCAACAGGAAAAACTATTTCTGTCTTTTTTGTATGTGTCTCTGCTGACTCTTGTTAATGTGTAAGAAGCTAAAGATGCTTACAGCGTGTGTTTGAGTGCTGCATGTTTGTGCTCCGCTGTCAGATATAATTCTATATCTCAGATTATCAAAAACGTAAACCCCTGCAAAGGTAGCATATCAGATGTTTTAAAATTGTACGTGTGTGTGTGTTGGCATGTGTGTCGGTGCGTGTGTGTGACCCCCCGGGGAGCTTGAGCGTGCAAATTCAGCCCTGAGAGGGAGGTCTAGGGGGATTACAGAGAGGAATGATGGGAAAATCTGGGAGCACTTTCTCATTTGCTCACACGCCAGGCCGCTTTTAAGGATAGATGAGTGTGTATGTGAGCAGTGTGGTGACTGTGTGCGTGTGTTTGAGCGGCTGCTACCTCTTCAAGAGCCACATTCCATTTTTCCACTTCGTGCTGATACAATCTTTGTGTGCACAAGGAAGTCTGACTCGACTCCAAATGATGTCCAATTTTTACAGTGAAGCTCAAGGGCAGTCTTAAATAGTTTGTATTGTGTATGAATCAACAATGTAGATCCACAGTCAACAGGAATCTCCACTGACATCATCTCATACATCCTCTAAGCTTTTTGTAAGGGACATAACCCCCCCAGCTGGAAAAATGATTAAGATTTCAAAGTCAAAAATCTTCTCACTTGTGTTTTTTAAGCAGGAATCGATTGCTTTGTAAAAAGTTTATGTATATATTTATATATTTACGGCTTCAGCAATTTATGACAAGTGAATAAAAAAAGAACCTAAAAGCCACAATAAAAGTAGAGACCCAGAGAAGGATGCTATACTAATTTCTACTCTGGAAAACAGAAAAATTGAGAAAATACAGTAACACAAAAGAGAAAAAGAGCGTCAAACATAGCTAAAGTAAGTTTCTTATAAATGTGCTGTTGACATTTATATTTTAAATTCTTTTATCAGCTTAACTGAATAAAGCCTAATGCATTAAACCACATCACTGTATAGGGAAAAGCAGGAGGGATAGTTTTGTGGATCATCATCTCTGTCACGAATCATTCCTCTGCTGCTTGAAACCACTTGAAGCAAGTCCTCTCAAATTTAATAGATGGATGAGGAAGCGCACAGATACTCCTGACCTCTCTTGACCTTCCAATCTTTCACTTTCTGACACTTTTTTCCCCTTCATCTTCTCTTGCTCTGCCTCTTTGTTTTTAACTTTGTGTCTGTTATACTGAATCAAGGTCAATCTGTCATGTGTGTGTGTGTGTGTGTGTGTGTGTGTGTCTGTGAGTAGATTGTGTGCGGCCCCTCCAACCCAGGCTGTGTGCATGCGAGAGCCAGACAGCGTGTGATGTAACGAGTGCAACCACAGTCACGGTCTCCCTCCCTCCTCCCTGTAACAATCCCTCAAAATCTGCCTCCTACCCTCCCTCTAAGTCGCCTCTCCTTTTTCCTTCTTCTCCTCCCTGTGACCTTTCACGCTTCTCTCTATCCTCCTTCTGTCCATCATTTCTTCCCTTTTCTCTGCCTCGGTCTAGTCCTTTTCCCACCAATTCTCAGTATTACCCTGGCTTGGGGAAACAATTGTCTGCTGGTTACCATGCTTGTCTTTTCACTGTCACTTCACAGCTGTTTTTTTATCAACATCTGCATTACTGCAGGTCAAAGTCAACCTATAGAAAATGACAGATATGATTCTTTTTACTAACCGGGTGACCTTTTTTACTCTTATGCACGATTTAGTTGCTTATACTTTATAATGTGGTGTAAAGCAGAATTATGTTTCGGAATGTCTGAACATCTAGCAGACTGAACATCACATGGGCATGAAACACATTATTTTGTCTTTCCATACCGTCCTACTGGAGAGAAATAGTATGTGATCCTGTCTGCTGAGTTATTTTGCTTGTGGTTCATGTTTTTAACTGAACTTTCTGCGCTGCGTCAATCAGTGGACAATTGAGTGGACCTGTCATGGCTGCTTTTCTTAAAAACATTACTTGCAAATGATGGAAATTTTCATCTAGAGCAAAGCAGGCAGAACTTTGTGTACGAACTTCTACTACTTTTCAGTTAGGAAAAGATGAACCATATCTTCTCCTGGCATGTTTACAGACATTCAGAAATTTCATCTGACATTTTTATCATTATGTATCTTGTATCATTATGTCGTGTTTATTTTATTATTGAGCCATTCTCTTTAACATAATTGTAGATTCAGTATTAACTGCATTTCAAACATTACAAAACAATTCACAGCAGTTACAATGATACTGCATGTTTGGTGTGTGAGTGGCATAACAGATGTCACACGGGGACAAAAAGATGTAATCAGATAAGATCAATGAAAAAGGGAGGTTTGATAAGAGGAAGTACAGCATGTGTGTGCATAAGAAAGACAAGCACGACAAGGTGACAATGTGCCCTTTTCATGTGTCGCTGGACGTCACTGGACGTTTTTAGATCTCTTTACTTTATGACCAGACCTAAATAAAAAAAGGAACTACTGGAATGTGTGCGAGCATGCGTGTGTAAATGTGTGAATGCTTGTGGTTGGAACATAAAGTGAGCACAGTCAAGACGGTAATCCAGCCTTTCCTCTCTGAGCTTCTCGGAACATCTGCAGAATGGACATACACACACAAACACACGCACTGACCATTAAGCGCTCAGCAACTGACCTCAGTTCAGCACGTTACACAGATGTCAAAAGGAAATAGGCTTTGGTGTCCCAACAAGTCATTAATATTTATTTAAATAACAAGAACAACTGGAGAAATGGAACTATTTGTGCCTGGAGATGGAAACATTTGACTGAGTTTTTGGAGGTTAAAACTATTAACTTTAACTATTTAGATGACAACAACAACATTAAACGTTTCACTAGTGGATACAAATTATTTTAAAATATCTAATACCTCTCATTATGTACAGCAAAATATGCTTGTTTTAATTGTTTTTGCAGTATTTGAAAGGGTTGTTGATATGATAAAACATACTGTATATACACATTTATAAATATGTCATCTATTTGGACCGATTAAGTAACTAATTGAGAAAACATACCTATCAAAGGCATTTCAAAACCTTTCTGGTTGTGTTGTTCTGATTTTTATAACTTTTGTTACAGTGTCATTGTTTTCATTTAATACAGTATATCTAAGAAATGTAATCAATCGATAATGTATTGGTGTGTGTGTCAGATTCTTTGTTGGCTCGTTTATTGATTACTTCAGGACTGCAGCTGTTAACTGCAGTTATGAAAAGTACACGTGCACTTGACGTAGTTTTGTCTTTGTTTTGTATTTTTTCTGTTAGTAATGTTTTCTTGAACTATAAAGTTTGTTGCAAAGGAAATTAGTGAACTGTTCAGTCAGCTTGACTGGAGTGTCCCGTGTCCCGAGGTCATCAGCGTGCTTGACAGCATAACCAGGAGGAAATTAGTTAGTTCCACTGTCCATGTTTTGCACCTCTAAAGCCATAAACTTTGTACTCTGTCACTAGTGGAGACTGTTGGTCCGAGAATCTAAACCCAACATGCACCCTTGCTGAACAGAGCTCTGCTCCACTGGGCTAGAGAGGAGAGCAGTTTTATGGTCTGGTGTCAGAGGTTTAGGGAAAATGTGTTTTTTTTTGTAGGATTCTGTTAAAGTTAAGTAGTTTGATATGTAGTAAATCTGCTCTTGTGTGTAAGAAATGTCTGGTTTGTATATTTGTATGCATCAAAGTTTTATGTGACAACTGTATAACCTATGGCCTCCAGCATGGAGTTGACCTCCTGCATGAAAAGACACAAATAGGAAATCCTCCTCCTTCCTTCCTCTAGTGTCTTACAAAAGAGGTTTTGTTTTTACAGGCTTGCAAACAAGTTTATAATCCTGAGCTGAAAGCTCCATGATGCATTATATTAAAACTAGGAGCCTTACAAATATGAAAGATTAACCAGAGATTGAACAAACACAAACGATTACAGAAATACTTGTATATATGTACTATAGTACAGGTAGATGAATAGATAATGGAAATATGGAATTGTACACATGTAACACAGGTTTATGACATTAAACAAATGTACCGAAAGAGTGTGATCCTGTTAAAACCTGAATTAATCCAAAAACACAGAGTAGATGCAACAACACTACAACCCAAACGTCTAAGTCTCATGCAGTGGTATCCACTGACAATGCAACCAGGGACATTTAGTCGATGTGATGAAAAACTAGAAAAGTATTGGCATGGATAAACAAGCCTAAATGCAAGTGTATCGAGCAGTATGCTGAAGGGTGCGAGCCAGCCAGACATGGAGAGGTAACACTTTGCATAAATGACTGGGCACAGCTCCCAAAACTCTATTAGGTTTACACTCAATCTGTGCTCACAGGAAGCAGGTAGTTTCTTGGATTTGCATTGACAAGCACACATAAACAAGATTTCTGCTTGTACTCACCCTGTGTCATCTCAGACACAAAAGGTTTGTAAATATTTAACATCAGAACAAAACAGCTCCCAAATCCTAATGTCCCAAACAAGGATTCAGACAGTCTGAGTGGCCAGTTTTGTGGCTGTGGTTTCACTAAGAAAATTATTACAGCACAGAAAACTTTAATTGTTTGTCATTTTGACACTATGGATCAGGCCCGTCGACAGGACAGGACAACACCATCCTTCCCTACCGGACCAGCAATCCGATCAATAAACGATTGATACCCGCTACGCCCACTTATCTCTATGCCCACTTCAGGGCCCCCCCCCTGCCGTGGGGCCCAGGACAACTGACCCATTTGTCCCCCCCATGGATGCCATGGATCAATATCTGACATTATCTTGTCAACATCAGATGGGTTTCTGACAAGTTTTTTGGGTGTCAGAACACCAATATCATCAGTTCAGCTATGATTAAGCATGTTTGTGACTTTAATTAGGATCATTTTGTTTAGCGGCCAATTTACTGCTATTAAAATTCCAGATAGAATAGAATAGAATAGAATGGAGCTATTACAAAATGACCTTTCTCTCCTCAGCTCTCTTGTTTCCTGTTGGACCTTCTCCAGAGTTTTCCTCAGATGCGCCACTTCCTCTTCAGCTGCGTCGCACTTCCGGGCCATTTGTTCCTCTCTCTGTTGCCACGACAACAGCTGCTCCTGTGTGGCGTCACACTTTTGTTGGCATGACAACCACCTCTCATGTTTCTCCTCCAATTCCCCTTTTAACCTGTTGAAATGATGCAGTAACACATTACCCATACTGCAATATTCCAGGAGGATTCATCTGCGTGTACATAGAGCATATGTAGATAACTACAAAAATAGACACACACATCTGGAGGCATACACTAATAGTATAGTGACAGGTAAACAGGTGAGCGTAAGTCTGCTACATGAGAAATAACATGCTTATTTAGCCACAACTTATATTCATTCTGATTTTCTTTTTTACTCTTTACTCCTTTATCATGAAACAAACGAGTATGAGGGAGTAAAGAAAGAGACGGACTAACAAGTAGATAGGTGAATCTACATAAGGCGGTTGGCACTAGAAATGAAAGTTTCAACAAATACTGTAATGTGTTGTTGAGCTGACAGTCAGTGTTATGGCTGCCGGCATATTTGCTTCAGACTGACATGAGACGAGGAACTATCTGATGGAGATTCACAAAATGCATTTAAAACGATATGAACAAAGTGAAACTGAGCACACCGACAAGCCAATCAACAAAAAGGGATGAATATTCAATAGCATCTACACATTGATCTGTCTGCAGAAAACAAAGCCAGATACACATTATTTCCAGGCACCCGTGGTCTCCAGTCCTGGACACTTTGGAGAATTGTTGTCTCCTCTTACATTTTCTGTCAGCTATGGCAGAGTGTCTGAAATAGCTTCCACCCCCCCAGTGGAGTGCTATCATATGTTGAGCTGTATAGGAGCCAGAGGGTGAGATCAGAGACTGCTGTGTGGGAAGGGAAATAAATCAACAGTGTAATTGAACACACCAGGCTGCCAGTGGCTTAGAAAAAGAATACCAGCAGATACCATGTGAGAAAATACACACCCCACATATATCTAACGCCTGCAGGGAAAGATGAGAGGGACTGTGTATATATGTCTGTTTGTGGGTGCACACATGTGGGTTGGGTGTGTGCGTACATGTGTCCGCCTGTGTATTAGTGAGATGCACTCCAGCAGAAGTGCCTGTGCATATCTACAGTGTATGCGTGCCACTGTGCACCGACAAATGTGTGTGTGTGTGTGTGTCTGTGAGAAACACAAATTCATGCCAACTAAGAAGTGCTTCCATCTGTTGCGCCAGCCTCACACGAGACTGATCGGCTGTGTCGCTGACACTTTGTGGAGCCTAAGATCTCCTCAACTGATCCAAGAGCAGATCTCAGCTGACACTAATATCCCCACCTCTCTCTGGGAGAAAGGTGCTAGAAGGGCGTGATGAGGCAGAGGAGGATAATGTGGAGGTGAATGAGTGGGATGAGTATGCGAACTGTGGGAAAGCTGAACAAAGGAATCAATGGAGATTTGTCAAACAAAAGACTGCAGAGAGATAGAAAAAAGGAGAGGTCTGTATACCTTAGTAGTTTTTGTCTGTGCTCCTTTTCAGAGAATTGATGTTGGGACAGCTGCTCCTCACTCAGTCTCTTCTGCTCCCTGGAGACACAATGAGCATGGCACATTTTACCATCTGTTGAGTCAGTATGGTGAGGGCAGACTGACATAGCTTATCACAGAAACTTTCTCTTTCCCTAAAATGTAATTAACTTTTAATTGTACCTGCATGTGACAGTCAGGGAGGACAAAATACAATATATACCCACAGAGCATGTTTTTACAATTTCAAGTATCATTGAAAAGTACTTGAGCAAGATTCAAAGTCCATACAACTGCTTTTCTGTACTCATATGTTTGAATCTCTATGTGAAACAAGCCAAGCCAAACTACGAAATTCTCCCTCTGGGATCAACAAAAGTTCAAGAAAGCTCCCATTTTATATAATCACTCTTTTAATTTTACGACTGAACGATGATTTAGATTTTCTTTAGGTGCTACTTGCATATGTGCAACTGTGTTTCCCTTCAGTGTGTAGCTGCTGCCTCACTCATGGGAAAGTAAATTAGAAATTAGTTTTAATTCTAATTCTGCGTGCCATGACAGTATGTGGTTCTCCCACCTTCTGTGCACACATACACACACACAAACACAGACTCTACCCTAACCCTCCTAACACTGTCAGCTTCTCTGCCTAATCCCTTCTGTGGCAGCATGATCAGTTAATGTGTTTATGCGTGTGTGTAGCTGGCTGTCTAGCCCTGTGACCTTGCAGCCACACGCAATGAGAATACAAAGTGAGAGGCTTACACGTCTGAGCTCACAGTCAGGCAGCCTGTTTTCACTACACTCTGACAACTTTGTAAATGTTTTACTAGAGTTGATTCAATAAAACAATCAGATCGGCTGATAACTCTATTAATAAGTCAATATAACTGCATCATAATGGACTGTAGACTGGTAGGTTTTTGATTTTTTGTCAGAAATAGTGAGACATTTATACTGTTACATGTATAATAGTAATATGATGACATTAATAGCAATATTTTCATCAGGATAGTGAAAGTAAGTCACACACACACAGATGCACATACACAATCAGATTAATAGACTCAGCTGTCTGGCACCAGTTATCAGCCTCCCTCTCTTTGTACCTTTCATCACACATCTACAACCCCCCCCTCTCTCATGCTCTCTTGCTCCCCCTTTTAACCTCCTTTTCCTCCTGTGCTGTCACAGCTACTGGTGATTTAGAGCAGGCCACATTCTGCCTATTTAGCTACAGTGTAACGTTCGTACTTTACAGTCCACTGTGCCTCTCCCTTATGTCTTTTCCTCTCTCTGCCTTTTTTAAGGCCAGAGATGACATGATATCTGACCCCCAGCAGCTGTTTCCAACATTTTTATTCTCAGCTCTCCTAGAGAGAGAAAGAGCAACTTTTAAGGGACTAAAAAGGTGGTGTTTTGTGAACTACTGTACATCAGTTGCACAATGCCCTGAAGGAGTGGCAGAGTACTTTGAGTATTTTTCCAGGAGTATGGTGTATCTGATTTGTGGAAAACAAGGTGAAAATTACAAAGAATTTATTATCGTAAATCATGAGTGGGTGTTTCAGAGGCAAGGACCTGAGGGTTTTCAGAGAAAGAGATAAATATTTTAAATGTGTTTCGATTTGATGATTTGATTTGATAATATGATGGAACTGAGTTGACTAAATGTGTGTGTGTGTGTGTGTGTGTGTGTGAGACCTGAGGATGTCACTGTCTCCATCTGCAATGACTTGCATTGAATGAACTAAGAAACTGCATAAAATAATGAATCACAACCAACAAGCGTGATGTGCTTTGGAGGGAAAAAAAAGTTTTCTGGTTGCACAATATTTAATCAAGAACTGGCAAGCTTAATCACAGCTTGACAACAGACGTCACTCAAATTATGGACTGCAGATGGAACAGCCTTCAGTTGGCTATAAAGAGTTAATCAGGTATTATAAACAACATGCTGATAATAATCAAACATTACCCTTCTCTCTATCTTCTGGCCATGATACATAATAAATAATTTTTTAATGTAATTAGATCTGTCAACCAGTGAAAGAATGTTTCATACAAGTGAAACAGACAAGCAAAACATGTGGGCGTGCCACCACAAATTAAAGTGAAGAAAACTCTGCATACTTTGCTGTTTATCCTGTCTGAACAGACGGGTGGCAGATGTCGCAAAACATGGTGAATCTTGACACCAAAATTGTAACGTACCAGTGTCACCCTGCTGCGCCTGCCAGCACTGTGCTAAATACCAAAAATACCAAACCGCCACATGAGAGTGAAAAAAACCTCTGCATTTCAGGAAGATTTCCATTTCTTTCATGAACATGCGCTCACATGATAACAGAGCCCGGAGAGACAGAGAAAGAGAGAAACAAGAGGATTGAGATTTCTTTTGAATCTAAGATCTAAAAAAAAAACTTCCTCTTTCCTGAAGGGCTGTGGCTGATTTGATCTAATATGAGATAAACAGACGACTGAGGTAGAAAAGTGTATGTGTGAGGCAAATCTTGTGAGAAATGAGGTCCTTGGATACACCCTGAGATCAATAGTTCTTTTTTACTGCCAATAATAACACATGCAAGGATACACACAGAGCAGCCATCGTTATGAAAACAAGCTGTATCACATTCATCACATCAATCCTTTGCTCTTTCTCTCTTGACCTTCACTCATTCCATCAACCACTCTTTTATCTCTCCACCCTTGCCCAGTGCATCCATCCTGTCTTTTATCTATCCCTCTCTTCCCTATAATCCATCCTTTCAACCTGGCCTACATCTGTGTTGGATGATCCATGTGTTCAACCTCTGATGAAAGAATGACCTCAGTGTCTCATGTCAATCAGGACACAGCAGGAAGATTCCCAACACCTTTTTAAATACATGTCATCCAGATGTTACAGAAAGGACTTTGTGATGCTCTCTGTAATCCTTGTGATGTTGTCAGAGTGCCCTTGGGCAAAGTTCATAATGCACCTGGCCAACACTCCTATCGGCTTGTTCAATGGACAGTTGCATTCGATTTGTGTCAAGGACAAAGCCAAGAGTGAAACCAAGCTAAACCATCCTGAAAAGTTTGTAAGTGTGTGTGTAAATAGTCATGACAAAACAAGCTGCCCTTGAGTGTCTCTCTGGCATGCTGATCAGATTGCACGGTGGGATCAGAAGGATTCCACAGCCGCTCGTTGTCCTCAGACTGCCCCTGAAATATTTATGTATGTGTGAGTTTCCAAGGTAACGAGCTGGCGCCACAGAAACGCAACAGGTGTGGAAAATTGATGTCTGATGTAGGTAGGGGTCAAAGGTGACGTGGTTGTCATGGCAACACATCTTTCACGCAAACAAACTGGATCTCGAGGGAGAATCAAAGGTTTGGGAGGCTCTGGAGCTGATGAGTTGCACAGTGAGAACACACACAGTGGCTGTGGAAGGGCCGCTTATCTGGCACTGGGTTCTTTGACTTTTTAAATATATTTTACTTTGTATGTTTTTAAGTGCCGAACTTTGTACAGTGTGGTATTCTTACTTACTAAGGTACAGGATCTGAATACTTCATGCACAACTACTTATGCTTCATGTACTTATAATTTATTTTATGCACATTAAATCTCAATTATGTTCCTGTAAGGATATAGGTGTTGTTTTGTACAAATGAACTCTACTCATGACAAACCTGGACTATATACAGACAATCGATATGAGCTGAATATAAAGAATTTTAACAAATTATCATATAAATTAATGTAAATTAAAAATATATTTTTTATTATTATTTATTTTAATTACTTATTTATATATTGTATGTGATTGACATAGTTCAACATCAAAAACAAGCTGTTTGGAGTTTAAATAACAGTAGACACCAATGTTGGTGTATAATATTTGACATGTGAGTCCTTCTTCTACCAATCTACAAGCATCTCCACACACACACACACACACACACACACACACACACACACACACACACACACACACACACACACACACACACACACCCTCCTTATCATGCCATCATGCAACATGGCTTAAAGCTGATTTCCCTATAAGATACTATATGTCCATATGTCAGGATGGCTTACATGTGAACCCATACACTTTGCATCCCCTCCATTCTCCCAGTCTCAGCCCTGATTTACTTCTTTGATAAAGTAAATAAATTAGAATTCAATATTCAGTGAATAAACGTATAATTTGATGTCTTCTGGCTTGACTGTGTTAGTATTTCTCACTGAAATAGGACAATATTCTTTAAAAATCACAAATGTACGCACAGATATAGATTCCATCACATTCTGTATGATCTAGTCTATCCTGTACTTGAAGCTGAAAAACAGAGAAAGAGGAAAAACCAGAGCAGAACCAAAAGTCCAAAACAAAGTTCACTACCAAAAAAAAAATGGAAGAAAGATAAAGAGAGTTATGAGGAGGTTATAGGGACCGAAGGAGGAAACATTAGCGAGCAAATGAGTACTTCATCTGTCAGGTCAAGTCGTTCTTTAATACTTTGATTTTCAGACAGATGCAACATTTAACATTTACTCCCTTTGTGTGTAGAGGGATATTTGTGTGTTTTTATGTGTGTTTCTGTGTGTATTTGTCCACTTCTATGACTGTGCGTGCGCATTTGAAGTGGTTGATTTTTCAGATATTACAATGATGTCACAAAAACAAGATTAAAAGCATTCCCTGTTGCTTTAAAATAACACTACACTCAGAATGTGGGACATGTGCAAACCAGTAAGATATAACCAAATATGGAATAATCTGTCCATCCAGTGTTTGAAATGGACAGGAACTTGACCTGCAGTAAAAATCTAAATATTAAGTTTGTGAAAACAGTTAATAGTGAGTCAAGGCACTGAAAACAGAAATGTCTGCCTATTTTTTACTCTGAGAACCTGAACACTGAGAGTGGCCATTTCCTGGTTTGGGTGGTGCCAGTGGCGACAGTTCAGGGAGTTTTGATGGGTTGACAAAAAGCAAACGTACCTAGAGCCAAACCCTGCAATGACCTGTTCTTCACCCAGCATATTCCAAATACCACGATTCACCTGCGCCTCCATCTGTGCACGTGTTTAACGTGTGTGAGTGTGTGTTTGTGTGTTTGTGTGTGTTACCACATACTGTAGACACATCAGCTGCTGAGTTATGTGCTCCTTCTCTTCACTCATCTTATAAAGCTCCTCTCTGGAATGTGTCAGCTCCTCTCTCAGCACTGTTTACACACACACACACACACACACACACACACACACACACACACACACACACACACACACACACACACACACACACAGAGAAAGAGAGAGATTTGATTTGAGTCTATTTGTGTTGAATCTTATGAAATTACCTTGCATATACGGTAACACTGGCTCAAAGCCAGACCTGTCGCCAAGGACTGTTACACTGTATGGTTTGCAGAAAGACAGAACTAGAGGAGACAAAGGACACAAGCAGACAGGTGCAGGACGCAGAGATCCATCTTGCTTTTACTTCAAACTTGAGCAGAGGAAGAAGCCCGAGACCAAATGAAGCTACCTATAAGACTGGCAAGCCCGATAAGGAGAAGACAATAAAATGTCCAAGCAGAAGCACAAGCACTTTCAACAAGATGTGAGATGTTGGAGTGAGTAAAACTTTAAGGGAGTGGGACAGGTTGAACGTGAAACTAATATGAAAAAAAATTTACATAATGAAGCAGTTGAAAATGAGAGAGAAAGAGAGAGCAGACAGGGGGAGATCGTGTTAAGAAGTTGGGAGTATGAGGAAATCTGTGCTGTGTGGGAAACATGAAACAGTACACCCAGTAGGGTTGTCTTTGTTGTTATGTGTCTGACATGATGTGCCTCCTGTATTGCTACTGTTCCCTTCTTTCACTGTCCACTGTCCCCCTGATAACTATGTAAAACATGTGCTAAAACAAGGACTTGAAAAAAATGTCTTGAGGATAAAATAACTAGTGAACAAGCAGTTCCAGGCAGTAGAGAATATCATGCAAGGAAAAAGCACTTAAGTTCCAAGTCTGGATAGTGAATCACATCAAACACTTTTACAGTAACTTTAATCTTAGCATATAGAAAATCATTATTATTACCAATATTTTTACCAAAAGCATCACTGACCAACCCATTATTTCCATTAGCTTCATTCTGCAGTCACACAAGCAGCACAAGAACTGGTACTATATGATGACTTTTATACCATAAAGGAAATAAGTGAAATTCATCATCAAAATCATAAGTAAATGTTACTACATACACAGTGTTGTCATGTATTTGCATGATGCAGCAATACCTAATGTGCTGAACTGGTTGTATGTATAAAGAGAGGAACTATGATTAATGATCTTAAATCAAATTAATATAATCTCTGAATTAACCCATTGTTAGGGACACAGTAAGTGTTGCGCCTTGTGTGAAGCAGCTGTGTAGCGAAAGCAGCTGCTGCAATCCACCATCAGCACTTGAAGCACTTTGGCATTACTCACAGACCAATACAAAATCAATGCAGCTACACTGTGTATACACAGTATGCATGGAAAGAGCAGCACGTTAGCAGAGCATCAACACAGGAAACGTGCAGGTAGGTGAGTAAGTCGCCTGTGGTCACAGCAAGAGCAAGTGAAGCATCAGACCTACGTGTGTATGTGTCTGAGGACACATAACTGAAAGGAGCAGCAGAAACCAGTTAAACATAGTAACAGTATCATGCTAATTATTTGTGTCAATCATAAATACAAATATGTCGTAAGAGACTTTCCTCCCTGTGTAAACCTACAATGCTTGTTACCTCAAGCTGATGAGGGTAGTGTCTACTATACTATACTAATACTTTACTTTACTTTACTTGGTAGACGCTTTCATCCAAAGCGACCTACAAGGAGAAGACACCAGCAATTACCATTCGGTTTCCGTAAATTCTGAGTTACTACAAAGAAAGAGCCCTGATAAGGCCTAACTCGTCAAGATAAAGAAATTGTTTAGTGCTAGACAATTTGTGTGTCTGTGTGTGTGTATGTGTGAAACCCATATGAAATAATTCTTAAACAAGTGAGTTTTCAAATGTTTTTTAAAGGCAGTGATAGTCTCAGCTAGTCGAGTGTAGCTTACTAATAGCGTGTTGATATAAGATGGTGCAGTTCCATTTACAGCCCTGTAGGCAAGCATCAAGGATTTAAACTCAATGCGAGCAGCTAATGGGAGCCAGTGGAGAGAGGTGTGAAGGGGTGTGACATGGGTATATTTCGGCTGGTTGAAAATGAGGCGGGCCGCCACATTTTGGACCATCTGGAGGGGTTTGATGGGGACTGCAGAAAATCCAGCAAGGAGAGAGTTGCAATAATCATGTTTGGAGATAAATAGTAATAAATAGTCAATAAAGCTGTGTTCGTATAACTGGCAACCATGAAAACATGTGTCCATGACATATTTGTCATGGTGGTCCCTGTGATTTGATTATCTGTCTCTTCCATGTTTGACATTAAAAGGCACAGGTATAAAAAATAAATAAATAAAAATAAAAGTATTTGTAACAGACTTTGAATAAAACCGGTAATATTATTATCATTATTATACTACGGGACTATGGCTGGATCCTGTCTAGCTGCTGCACAAAAAAAAAACAAAAAAAAAACAGGCAAAGGCTTTGTGCAGACGTCTGGCTAGTTGTTCACATGAGCGACAGGCTAGCAGGGTGGGTAGTGGATTGTGAAGTGTGTTTGTATTTTTGTGTGTGTGCATGCACTTGTGTGTATATTGTATATTGAGAGAGTTGTCTTTGAGGGTCCTTCAGAGTGGTGCGGCAGGGCACAGCGGCTATGGCTCTGGAGAGCTCTTAAACTGATCCAGCAATGTCAGCCTGACATTCTGTTTCTCCAAGTCTTTGTTTTTCTTGTTCACTCATTGTTTTTGTCTCTTTCATTCTTCTGCTCTCCTCTGTTTTTCTTCATCTATTTCGTCCTCTTTTTCTCTTTCTGTGGCTCCGTTCTCCCTTTTCTGTCTCACCCTCTCTCTCACTTTTCTTATCTGGCCTCTCTCTCTCTCTCTCTGTGCAGGATGAAGGGAGTGAAGGGAGGGCCTCCTCAAAACGGCAATACACCGATAATTGCTTTCTGGTCACTGTGACATGACGAGGTCCGTCAGGGTAAAGCAACACACACTTGCCACTTAATGTAGAAACTCACTCTGAAAGACACACACAGCAATAGCACACAAGAACACACATACAAAGAACCACTTGCAGAAAGACACACAGACACACATTGAAGCAAAAAGCACACTGGGAAACACACAAGTACACACAGTAACAGACACGTCCAAACAGAAATAGTTGTTTAAATACTTGATGGAGCAGAAAAGCTTTGCAATAAAAGCAAACCAGCCTCTCTGACTTTCTCTGCAGTGCTTCTATTATGTGTTTCAGTGCTTACACATAGACACAAAGTGTAACAAGGTTGCTGTAAATATAACATCAGCTTTGTGGCAGCTGGCCATCAAGTCATATTACAGTAACAGTTTTACGGTATTGTTACTGGATCGCTACAGTGCAACTTTATTTAGTTTAAACTAAAATAAATTCTTAACAGCCAAGTTCACCTCAGTCAATTGGAAAACTACTTAATGAAAGAAGCAGGTTCTCTTACAGTGCAATTTTTACTTCAGTAATGGCTGCCGCTGGAGACGTAATGAAGTCTATGAACAATTGGCTGTAGATACCAAGCCTAGCTTTAGCACAGGCAGATTACATTCATTTAGTTGAGTAACTTAATTTAGAGAACTAAATTAAGAGTAAATATCTACATTAACTTACATTTAAGTTGAGTTTCATATATTCATAAAATATAAGAAAAAAACCACTCATTAGCCTCTTTGTCACTGGCACTTCAGATATGTTTAGAGTAGTGAAAAAATACATTACTTCACCCAATGGTTCAAAACGTCACCTACGCTACTGATCCATGTGATCTAATAAGGTCTTGTATCTTGACAGTTACACATAAACACAGCTACACTCTGGAATTGTTACAAGAGTCTACATACCTATAATATCATATGCAGAGCTGCTTAGGTAACACAACCATTTCTGGGTGTCTGCCTAGTTTATTATATGTAATAAACCAACCAACTTCTAAACAGCAACAGCTTTGTGGAAAGTGCTGGATTGCAGACAGCTGGAAAATTGTTTCAACCTAAGGATTATTTTGTACTTAACTGTAATACTAAGGAATTTACTTTTACTTGTGCCACACGCACAAAGAAATTAGTCTTTTATACCAGGATTTATCATGAGACCATCTCATGATAAATCCCGGTGACCTATTTTAGCTGTAGATTCCATCTGTACTCTGGCAGATGTTTGTATGTCATTGTCCAATGATTCCTATGTTAGAATACCTACATTTCCTACTTAAACATGTATTTAATATCAATCTTCAAATAATAGTACTATGGGGGTAACAGATAGAGAAAACAATGCAGACAAATCCAGACAGATGTGGACAATGAGATGAAAAACACTTTCCTAAGTTGCGTGAGAACACCTTTGATGTTTTTATATTTCTGCTGTCGCTATCAACACACATGCATACAAAGTTGGCTTCCACGGAAATAAATACCATTTAGACTAAGGATAGCCCAGCATGTTGACAGATGGCTGCGGTTCATGGATTGGTCACACACACATAATTAGTCATAGCCTTTCACCTTAAAAGCCTCTATCCTCTTTTCCCAAATGCTAAATGAGAACAGGCACCACTCAAACCTCTCTGTCCATCACCTTCAAATCAAGTGGTACGAGTCATCTTGTACGTTTCAAAAACTGATATCAAAACTGAGATCAATTATGCGTTCATCTTCCTCTGCTCTTAGTGCTCATCTTTGTCTTGTCCACACCCCTTGAGGTTGTTTTCGTGTCTTCTCCCTCTTCTTCTCCACCTAACCAAGAACCACATTCATATGCTTACAGCTGGAAATCCCTCCTAAAGTTTTTTTTTTCCCTCTCGTCTTTCTTCTGCTGTTTGACTTTAATCACAGAACACTCACTGACAGGTAGCACAGTTTAACTGCCGGCTAACGCCCATATCAGTTTGGAGTCATACGCAGGTGACTGGTGTATCTGGGTGTTCTGTGGAGGCCTAATGAGAACCATTTCATGTGAATATCAAGATTGTTTGTTTGAGCCTCTGTGACCATATGTCCTGCATGCATGTTCAGATGCATGCGTGAGTATCTGTGTGCATTCCTGGGTGTGTATTTTATTGCATCTGTTGATCTGTGCAGCAGCTGCCTTTCATGTTCACACCACTGAACAAATACATACAGACTACTTTCGTTTTTTCGTTTTCTTCCTCTATCAAATTATCCCCAGTTCTTCTGTGTCTGCCACACTGACACACACACACACACACACACACACACAAATATACTCACATACATACACAATTGGCAGCTGTTTGGAACATGGAGTACAGAGAAAAAAGACACACCTATGAGGTGAGCCGCAGGTTAGCTTTCCTCAGACACACACACACACACACACACACACACACACACACACACACACACACACACACACACACACACACACACA
>JAUYWH010000005.1:12368438-12400556 GCA_034779795.1 Ctenopoma multispine | reverse complement strand
CACACACACACACACACACACACACACACACACACACACACACACACACACACACACACACACACACACACTTGAACAACATTCAAGCACACTGATACCACACTCTGGCTAAGTGAATTAACCAAGAATACGAAATGCATTTGGCTCCAGCGTGTCAATTTTAATTCTAATTCAGAAAGGCAATGTGTCTCTCTGTGTTTCATTTGTATGTTTGAGTTGCTATGCTACTGCATCAACATTTTACTGTTGATTACCAAATAAACTTTGTCACATCAAAAAAAAAGGAAGAAATAAAGAGACTTGTGTGCATGCACACACAAATATTGTTTTGTTATTGTTATGTTTTTGTCTATCGTGTTGTCATGACCCCACAGTGAAGCTGAGCAGCCATTAGAGCTAAATAGAGGTCATCTTCTACCTGGGAGAGCGCTGCTGCAACTAAAATACACACAACACACACACACAGCAGTGTGTGTATCACTTTGTCTGTTTGATGTGGTAATCTGAACTTGAAGTTGGATCGGTGCAAATACCTCACATGCTGACAGTGGAGGATATTTGACTTTGTAGATGCGACACACTACCTAACACATATACACAAACAGACAGGGAGAGTGTAGTGATTTGTGTATTGTTTCTGTGGTTGCCAGTGGAAACCAGAAATTGAAACAAAACCACATGAATGCATAACTAATTTAGTGTAAAGTACTTCCTTATTACAAATGGATTCTATTTGTCATCTATCATTTGTCTCATCTTCACTCCTGCACTTGCACCTACAAGTCATCTTATCACTTTAACAATCCAGCCACAGGTGTGTGTGTGTGTCTGTGTGTTTGTGCAAGTGCACATTCACACATTTTTATGAGTCACTCTTACTAAATGCCAATTCAATTTTTGCAAGAGTGACTGTTATGTCCACCACAGGTGTACAACACACTCACACACATCAGTGCTGTGAAAAAGTATTTACCTTCATGATTTAAAAAAAAATGTTTTTGTTTAACAATCTGAATCATTTAAGTGGACAAATATGCAAAAATTAAAAAAAGGAAGGGGGCAAATACTTTTACTTCACAGCAGACTTGTACACACACACACACACACACACACACACACACACACACACACACACACATAGACATAAACAGACTCACATCCAGCCACACTGTTTGGATCTAGACCTAGAACAGTCAGCCAGGTGGAAGCAAGCACTTCTCTCAGCAGTATAAGCATGCGCACAAATTACATGATATGTTTAAACCTGCCTTTACTTAGATGAGTTCTGTCTGTCCTTACCTGTTTATCTCTGTTACAAATGGAAAGTTTTCTGTCCCCACATAACCCTTATGCCCCTTTTCTCAATCTACAATTTGTTCTTCACCTCTCTCTTAATCTTTTACTATAAGCTGTATTCATGCAGACATAAAGTGTAAGTCCAGAAAATATAGAAAGTGCTAATATGCAGTGAGCACTAGAAACAATGGGAACTCCATAAACAAAAGCATTAGGCAGAAAAATGTGGGATTTCGTTATCTTCTTGTGCAATGTAACATCATTTGGGAAGATCCTGCATTGGCCAATCGTGTACATGCAAGTGCGTATTCCTGGTAGATTACTTTATAACATGAACACTGTACTTCAGCTGTTTACCTCGAGATTGTCACAATGAAAGATCAAACAATTGCAAACACAATAACTTTCTGGAGTTGTACCGTCTTGTCTGCAGGTATTTTAAAAAAAAAAACAGCAGTGTTCTGCTTGCAAGCTTTAAACATGCAAGACTACAAACAAATATACAAATGTGTTCCCCTAACTGGACTTCCCAGACCCAACTTGTTCATTGTCTGCTGTCCTACAGTGGAATATTGGACTCTTCTGATTTAAAGTCTCATATTTATGAATACTGTAGTTAGCATAAAATACTGTAGAATAACTGCGCATTTACTGCTTAAGCATACAGTATGTACTGGAACTGACTGATTGTGTTAGGCGTCCTTGTTTATTTTCTTTCAAAAAAATCTAAGTTGGATATTTTAGACCTTTCGCAAAGAATAGTAAAACTCTAAATTGCTACTGACATGCTGACACAACTGGTATTCAAAATAATAAACTGCTAAATAAAATGTCCCATTTGGCATCAACATGGCATATGTTTTCCTTGCTTTCGCTCCCTCCCTCTTTCGCTTTGAAAATATCTCCAGTCCATCTGGGTTTGAACTTGTCTGGCAGGTGACATTTTAAAAGCAGGTTTAATTGCACTTTGTACATTTTACTCTTCCCATCTTGCTGTCCTCTGTCATACAGACACACACTCTCACCCACGTCAAGTTCACACACGGCGTCTGTGAGGTGACATATTAATCTGGTTTGTTATCTATATTGTTATTTATTTTAATCGAGACACCACACACACACAGATTTATACTGCAGCCATTTGTCTCATCACACAGCCAAACAGACACAGAAAACAATGACATCTACAGCGAAGAATATGATTTGTACGGGCATGTCTAATGAAAAGTTATGTCTAGCAGTTACTTAAACTGCTAGAAACATTCAGGTCCGTGCCTGTATACAATCTCTTGCCCTTTTATGGTAAATTACATAATATACAAACAGAAGCTCTATTAGGTGTATAAAAAAGAAAGAGGAGGGACATCAATCATACACATACATCACATAACAACAAAGTCACACTCATCATTAACTCCTACTCGCATAATCTTTTGATTTTTTCTCTCCATCTTTTGCCTTTTAATTTGTTCATTAACACCTGTGTGAGTAATAGTGTACAATTGCATAAAAGTACTGGCAAATTGCTGGTGTAAGTGTTTAGGGGATTGTGAGATTGCAAAAGAGAGAAGTGTGAAAGACAGTGTGCAAAAAGCAAATTAGTCTGTACACAGGCGAAGAAGATGATGGTATTTCATCAGATGCAAAAAAGAAATACTTTTTTCAAAGCAAATGGACACAACAATGTACACAGATATATAAGGTTGAGGATACAGTAGGTCAGAGAGAGTTAAAGAAAGAAAAAATAAATAAATAAAAAAACAAAAGAAATCTCTCCCTGAACCTTGACCTCTTGGACCCAAAGGTCCAAATCACAGCTTTTCATTGTGTCTGAGTATGAATATGTTTAGCATTCAAGCGGGAACTACTGAGTGCTTATTACACTGTACAGGGAGCAATGAGTGAGTAAATCCAGGAGTGATTTCACAATCACTACTTTTTTCCCATTTTGTTAAATGTCTGAAGGCACTAAATATGGCATTACATTTCATACCCAAAATGTAGACACAAAAAAGGGGATAAATACATGCACTGTTTAGTAAATGAGGAGTGATTTAGGACACAGATTTCTACCTGCTATTAGTCTATTTCACCTAATGTATGGTATCCTGGCCACCTCGCCTCCATCCTCCACGATTGTTTATTGTGCTGTTGCCTACATCATTCCAGCCACCTATCAGTCCAGATCTAATAGCCAATACAGGATGAGGAAGCAAAGAGGCTACACATAGCCACATATTTTTTTATCTACAGTTCATCAAATCCAAAATAAACTACATAACAGCAATGATGAACAGTAGCAATTCAAAGCTCTTGTTGTGCTACAGTAACCCGTAAAACTACAATATGCAACTTAAACTAGTGTGAACATGAGATTCAATCCACTCTGCTCCACCCAGCCCTCCCTCTCCCTGCTATGTGATGCCCATGGTGTGAATAGTTCTTTAAGTATTACTCATTATCAATTTACAATAAATAAGAATGCTGCAAAACCTATTAATCAACAGAAATAATTGAAAACCCAGTGTCTGATTGTCTGTCTCTAACATTTCAGTAGCAATTTAGATTTTGATTCCTCTTTGTGAAAGGTCAACAAAGTTTGGCTTCAAACTTTCTATTCAGATGCGTTTAATCTGAAATTCCAGCATCACTTCCTGTGTGTGAGCACTCCGCTCCAATTGGATCTGGGATTTCTGATACCTGCCTCTGGCCCCTGTTTCTGACTGTGTTTCAGCAGTGGATGATTTTGGGATGTGGATTTGTTGATTTCTGGATGGTGACTATCTGTGTTTGGAAGAGAACTTTTTCATTGACTTTGGATTGAGGATGTATTGTCTCTGCTTCACTGATCTTCTGTCAGCAGGAGAATTAATTGCCTGTATGCTTTCTGTGTTTCACTCTGCTCTCTCCAGTCACCACGTGGCAGACATCAATCTCTGTCTGGCATCTTGTACTCACCTGCACCCTGCCTCAGCCATCTTGTGAACTCACCTGGCGGTTGTCCCTTCTGCTCTGCTGTTCCTCTGCCACACCCAGCATTGCCCCCTCTCCATTCAGTAATACTTATTGTTTGCTTTTCTTTAATAAACTTCTAAAACTCTCCTGGCATGTCTGATTGCATTTCTGGGTCCCATAAGTACAATTCTTACATCAACCTCTAAAGTCACAAAAGGTGAAGTTAAACAAACTCCCAGTTAAAACACAACATCTAGTATAATGTTTAATTAAGAGTTCTTGCCAAACCTCACAGCTGTTCTCAGTTTTTTCAGTTGAAGGTGGGTGGAGCTATGCTGTGAATAACATGTGATTACCAAAGCCCATTTTTTAATACAGTGACAAAGGTGTAGGTTGTCTCGGCATGACAAGTGAAGTAAATGTCAGTGCAGTGCAGTCTATAGAAAAAACACACAGTAGGCAGGCAAAATGTGACACAGGAGTCGCTGCTTGCATTGGTTTCTACCGGGCTAGTTGGCTAACATTTTAATTGTCGGTGCATGTGTAGTAAAACAAAAACATATTACAAATTAGCAACTGTTTTATTCTTTTTGTCCACGATATTCTCTAAAACATTATCTACTGTGTACACTGGGTGAAGCTGCAGGCAGGTGTGCGTGCACGGTTTCTAGAGCTTCAGAATAGTGTCATTGTTTTGTATTTCAACAGGACAGTCTTTAGATGTTGGGAGCTATTCATAGCATCCTTGTGAGTCATTGCATGCAAGCATTTCCAACATATTTCCCAGAAACTTTACTCAGCTTTTAAAGGCCGTTTGATTACAGACACCTGCTATTTGATTACAAACACTTTACAACAGGAATTTTAACCACTCATCTCGTGTCTATTAATGTGGGCATAGCACACAGACATATTGGCACATAGCACCCGACTTCAACTTTTCCTAAATTTGTATATCCGCTGCTCTTTTTACTTTACTTTACTTTGCTTGGCAGACGCTTTTATCCAAAGCGACTTACATGGAGCTAGTGATGAGTGTCTGGCTCAGGGACACACCTGGTAGGGGACGGGCTAGGAGTCAGGCTGGGATTTGAACCTGACCTGCAGCCTGCAGGCTGGGATTTGAACCTGCGACCTTCTGCATCCCACAGGCCATTTTTCTATGTGTTTATAGATGTGTTAATTTTGAATAGGGCTGTGATGTATTACTTATTTACTAATGGTTAACAGCTGTGAACCTATACAATTATGTTGATATTCATGAATTATGTTCAGTTATTTTTATTTATTTATCTGTGTATTTATTCATATGTTAATTTACATAAGGATAATTTTAACTGCAATCTTCCCACTAATATTGCCTTCACGTCAACACCGATTTACAGTAACACATGTGTAGGAGAAAGTATATAGTATGAGCTCAATCAAAATATGTCTTATACCATGTTCTTCACATAAAATGAGTCTGAGACCAAATAAATACCTTACTGGCCTGTTTTTGTTTTTGTACACAGTGAAAACAGGTTTAACAGACCAGACCATCACATAAGGGTTAAACAGCTTCCTGTCTGAATTGACTTGACTACGATATACTGCTTATTTATAAGAAAATCCACTTTTGGTGTACACTTACATTTCGCAGAATAGCTACCATCAGCTCCCAGAGAACATGCCTGAGCCTGCTGCATTCGACTGAGATATAGTACAGCACGTGTAGGTGGAGAAAAAAATTGCAATAAATGAGGGCATAGTAACAGAGATTAAAGGAGTCAAATAGCTGCATCCAAGGTTTAAAATAAAACATCTAGTAGCTTAGTTGCATTTTGATCTATTAAGATCTATTCCATTTTTGTATGGAAATAAATTGTTGTTTTGTTTATAGTGTGACTGTTCAATATCAGTGGATAATGTATAAAACTACTCTGCACTGGTAAGTTAAAAAAAATACAGTTTTCTTGGTTGACAGTAAACATATCTGTCAGCATACTGTTTCACAATACTTTGTATGTGTGTGAGAATTGCGTCTGACTTACTGACAGTAATAAGGGATTAAATACCATGTCCCATAGTCATTCCATTACACTGTTTATTCTTACACCCTCTTAATCTGTTTCCGACCTGCATAATGGGCTATAGAAACTTTTGGTAAGAATTAGATGCCTTACTGCAATACTAGTTATTACAACTATCTTTGCTAAGCTAGTAGCTCTACTGTGGATATTAATTTGCTTTCCTTTTGTAGCAGCAACAGTGGTCTGGCAAATAGCCTCTTAATAAAGGACAGAGTTTTTTTCCTTTGCAGGTTATTATGAAGTGTAACAAGCCTCAAGATTGACAAGTTTATACTGTCAACCCCTGTCAACTCATTTAGGGGCTGATGCACAATGCCTGCAGCTGGCTGCCACATATAACGATAAAAAATAACAATTGCAGCCTGTAAACAAACCTATTAAATATTGTTAAAAAAAAAGACCGGTTCCATGAAAAATAAACGGAATCACTTGGGATTTAATCAGTGTGAGTTTCAAGTTAGATGTACTACTGAGCCTCATTTGTCTCTGGATTTAATTTTCTGAGTACTGATGAAGCAACTGAAGATAACAATAAGGGGCACCCTGGAAGACTAATACAAACACAACATTCACAATTAGACCCCCAGCAGGGCCGTTAATGTTGAAGAGTTGAAACCAAAAGTTTACATACCCTGTCTAAAGAGACATATAACTTTTTTCACCCCAAAACATTTTGACCCAAGTCATACAATTTTAAGGCAACGCAGCCAAATACTATTGTATGTAAACTTACTAGGTATGTAAACTTTGAAGAAAGAACAGAACAGTGAGAAAAAAAAGTTATGTTTCTTCTGGTTCGTACTGTATGTCATACTCCTCTCTCTTTCCTGTCTGTATCTCCACTGCAGTCAGCCAAATACAAGTAAAAGAAGATGCCAGTGGAATATATAATTAGTGTCATACACACGGCAGATAGTGGGATATCTGTCTGAGAGCGTGCTTGTGTGTTTTTTTTGTTAACAGCATGACTCACAGGATAATTGCCCACGTGAAGCCTGGCATTACAGATCATTTCACACCAGGAACAGGAAGCACAGACAAACACATACAATCCTCACCTCTCTTCCAGCTGTCGGAGGTATTTTTTCTGTTCGTCAGCATTTTTATTGGCCTTTTGAAGTGTGTCAATCAGAACTGTCTCTTTCTCTTCAGTCCTCTTCTGCAGCTCTTCTCTCTGCTTCCTCAGACTCTCTGCCTCCAAGTCTCCCAGCTCTCTTCTAAGTTGTCTCTCCTTTTCTTCACTGATTTTCTGACAGACCTCTTCCACTTCTCTTTTAATCTTCTGACTTTTTTCATCAAATGCCTTTCTTAAAGTTTTCTCTCTCTCCACATTTTTCTCTTCCAGCTCTTCTCTAATGCTCCTCTCTTTCTTTTCTGCTTGTCTCTGCACCTCCAGGCGAAGTGCCTTTTCCCACTCCAACCTTCCCAGCTCCAGTGCCTCTCGTTGGGCTTTCTCTCTCTGGGTAGTCTC
Organism: Ctenopoma multispine; assembly: GCA_034779795.1. Taxonomy (NCBI): domain Eukaryota; kingdom Metazoa; phylum Chordata; class Actinopteri; order Anabantiformes; family Anabantidae; genus Ctenopoma; species Ctenopoma multispine. The sequence goes on along the minus strand of JAUYWH010000005.1, from coordinate 12,392,762 downwards.
TATCAGTTCCTGGAGCTCAGCCTCCTGATGGGCAAGTCGGGTGTGAAGTTGGTGGAACTCATGGAAAATGAGGTAGCTTACACCACAGTAACGACACACTGTCTCATTGTGCTCCATCTGTGGGGGAATTACACACAATTTGTTGGAGATTATGATATTGATGATTATTATATTATTATTAGTTTAGTAGTAACTAAATCAGTGTTATTTTACAAAGCTTGTAAAAGTATGTAGCCTTACACAGCTACATTGCTTTTTCATTTAAAGCCACTATATATAACATCCAAAAACTGAGAAGCTATCAGTTCTGAGTGACAGTGGTCAAGCAGCATTAGAAACAACCACAATCATAAAAACTGATTCAAATGTTAATCTGTGTGTGCTGTGAATATTATTTATATTAGTACAAACTATACCAATAGGTACTAATAAGTGTGTTGAATATTACAGTATATACTGTAAATGAATGTATTAATAAATAACACCACCATCGGTCTGATGAGAACTGAGAAACATTTTGACAAACAATTGTAGGACTCATTACCCATAAAAATATGTTTCAACCCATTGTGTCAAAAGCATTGTTTTTATCCATCGGCAGTTCAAAGCAGATGAACACATACTGTTAGGAAAAACATCTCTCAAAATTATCTTTCATTCTCTGTGCATGTCTATGTATTCTCTCCAGCTGTTGTCACTTCTTTCTGGCTCATGACAGAAAAAATCACATCCCTGAGCTTTCATCTTCATGATGATATGTGGCAGAGAGGCAGCTGAAATTTGGATGACATGCTGACAGCTCCTGTGTCAAAAAGCTCCAAATAGACTGTTTCATGATGTAAACAAGGTGAAATAAAGCTGCAAAAAAGACTCATTCTTGAGAAGACAACAAGGAACAGAATCCTTTAATTAATGCTGTGAAGGAACATAGGTCATGTGATCTGTTGTCATATTAGAGTGGTAATAGCTGCAGTAGCTCAACTGCTAGAGCAGATGACTACGAACTCTAGAGTTAGTGGATCGATTCCTGGTTCCTCTTGGCTACATGGCAACTCCACAACCTTTTCTCCAGTGATATTCACACCGCATTACATGCTCACATGTTAATAGTCATGCTTGCAAATATTTTGATAACTTCTCAACCTTCCTGTACCTCCAGTACCACGATAGACACCATGACTGAGTGACAGAGTTTTTTATTTGACTCAGTTTAACTGGTCTTTCTGTGAGGATATGAGAGAACAGTTAAGACTAGATGGAAGTAACTTTGGTAACAGGTAACTTTGCATCAAGATCAAACCCATGGAATTAACGGCTTCATTATTCTCAGATGCAGTATTGCGTTTTTATTAGCTCTCCAGTCAAATGAAAAGCAATGTTAAAATGCTGCTGAAAATTAAATGTACTCAATCAGATGTGAACCCCAGAATGCAGCAAAAGTAAATATTAGACTTTATGACAATGAAATTCAGACTGAAATCTATACTCAGTCATTATCAGATAGTGTTTGAAGGTTTTTGTCCTTTGTGTTGATCTACAGCTACAAACAGGTTTGAACAAGTGCTAAGAACCTAAATATGAAAAGACAGCAAAGTAGAAAGCAAGGTCAAAAGAATGGCAGCTACTGTTTGAAAGTGTTTTTTACTGAAGAACACTCAAATGGACTCTACTGAATGATCACTGTCTTTGCTGTCCCTCTCTGTCTCACTCTGCCGCACTTGTTTCCTTCATCTTTACGATAAGATACAAGTCAGAAAGACTGACAAGAAGGTAGATGAGACATACAAAGCACATGGTGTCACTTCAGAAGTGACAAATGATTGACAGATGACACTCTAAAGAAAATAAAGCTTCTCTCTCAGTCTCTACATCAGCCACATCTAACTTTCACAATCTGTTCCCACCTATCACCTAGCGCCTTCCTTATGTTGTCTTCTCATGTGAGGTCAAGGTACAGATTATGTCTGCCTCATGTCTACAGGACAGGAGTAGTCAGGACAGAAAGACAGGCAGATGAAACACTTTGTAGAGAGCTCTACACTCACAGCAAACGGTGAGGAGGAGGCTGTGCACACTTAGATCCCAGGCAAGCGATTAATAACTAGAAAAGGATTAAAAGGCATGCTGGTGTATCTAAGCACAGCAACGCTCAGAATGGGTGGAGAATAAGCTTGACATTGTGTTGCCACAGAACACACTCTACACTCTTGGGAATATGGGCTATTAACTGTTTGCATTTAAACTGTGAATCTATGAGAGAGACATAGAAAGCCAGAGCGAGAGTAAGTGCGTGCAAGTGTGAGCAGTATTTGGGACTGTGGCTCAGGGGGTTTTAGTGTTTACTGTGCACATGTCCTCACGGTTCCTCTAGGCATAGAAAAACAAAAACTAAGTGTGTGTGTGTGACTGTGTTTGTGAGTGGTGGTTGCATTTTGTCCAAAAATGCTCATGTATGTAAATTTGCGTGTGCATGCATGTGTGTGTGGGTGAGTTCTTTATGCAAGTGATGTAGTCACAGAAACTTTCTCACACTCAGACGGAGTAAAAATCACACGAGGGCAGATGAAAGACACAGACAGAAGCACACACAAACACAAAGTACAAGCAAACAGACACACACATTAAACCCCCCCCACACACAAGCACAGAATGTACGCTGGTACCAACAAAAGACACAGATGAAGACAGACACATACAAAGGCAAATTTACTCACATAAGCATCTGAGCAGACGGACAGGAAACTCACACAATCGCTCGCCCTTCACACGCACACATACACACACCCTGGGGGTACAATGTCTGCGCCACCAGTGGATTGTGTGCTCCTGTGACTGAGTTCCACCCCGTGGGGAGACCTTTTGCCCTGGGCACTGACACGTTCACTTACCACTCAAATCACAAAACTAACCCCTCCACACACTCACACATGACACACTCACACAATAAGAGACAGGAAGAGAGAGAAAGAATAAGAGAAATGAGGAAAAAGGTCTTTTAAATGTTTCATGCCAGCAGCCAGTTGCTGCTTTTCTCTAACACACCAAACGTCTTTGTCCTTCAGTGCACCCACCACTTCTGTGGCTCCCCTTGTGTTTCTCTTATCGCATTTTCATTCTGTCTCTAGATTGACTCCATTAGCATGTTGGACTGTTGCCAAATTAAATTTTAAACATTCAATTTCAAACACATACACTTGTGTTTAATTCATCCAGTAATGTTTATTCTATTGTATATAGTCAAATCTCTGTTTCAAATGAGCCCATTGACTATGTGACTATGCAAAACATTCATAATGCCCCAGGGTGCATCAGTGATTTAGTAGATTTACATGTGTGCGTGTGCCTCATCCTTCACTGATAACCGTGGAGCACCAACACTGAATTATCCACCTTATAGTGTAAGTGAACCTCCAGCAAGTGTCGAGAACTAAAAGGTACCAAGACTGCTATGTGTGTCTGTGTTTTGTGACTTGGACCCACTCCACAGTTCATGTTATCACCATAGTGTCTATGTGCTCCATCAATTAAACATGCGGCTATTACCTCTCGCCTGATGTGAAACATTTAGGAGGGGTGGAGTGAGTGCAGGTGGGGGCTTTCTATGGGTGGTTGGTATCTTGACAGGATGAGAAACATAATTAATTTATGTGGTGCTTTTTTAACTCCCTGACACCATAGCAGTCTGTGTGCAAATGTCTGCCATCATTGTTTCATGTACTGAGACTGGAGCTGGACCATTATACAGACAAGTCATAAAAAAGTTCTAATATTCCCAGTTTGACAACTGCTCTCCTTCAGCAATCACTCCACCTTCTCCTTTTCCCCTTAATCTTTCCCGTATCTCCCATTCCCACCTTGGATTACTTATCCTCATCTTTGTCCCCCTCTGCCTCCTCCTCCTCCTCCCCTTCATAAACAACTGTCTTTTTCCTCTCTCTCTCTCCAGCTTGACTTCCTGCTCCTCTCTCTCGTCCACCTCCGCCTCCTCAGCTACAGCTGCCATGACCCATCTGGCTCATCAAAACACCAGAAGTGGGTCACTGTCATGATCACAGACCCTTCATGTTACACACACACATATACACACAGTCACCCGGCACACATGCAGGCACGCACAGTACACCCCCCATGTCCATACTCGCACCCAAACACGCATCGCGTGACCAAAAACTGACCAAACAGACATGCGGCCACTTACACACACAAGCATACACTGTGCATAAACACTGTACTAAGTACCTTTATATAATACTGCAAATGACCACACATAAAAAATCTAAAAGAACACAATGTGACACATAAGTGCAGAAAATGTTTTACAAATTCTCTAGAAGCTACATTATGAGAACAGTTACTTTAAGTGGTTTCTTGAAAACAAACACAGGCAATTAAAGGCTTGTATTTTTCACTTTTCTGCACCAAACTGCCTCTCCTGTTCTCCTTTGTGTTATCACTGATCCATCTGGGAAGCTTATTTTGCCAGTGTTTCTTTGTAGATTTGTTAATAATCCCAAAGCCTCTCCTTGGCTTGTGTACTGCACTGGCTAAAAACTGAGCAAATAAAAAAAAACACCTACCTCTTAATTGCATTTATCAGATAAATCACATAAGCTGAAGGTCAAGCCTTTTAATGATGGGGAGCCAGTGTGTAGCCTTCACATACTGTAGAAGGTAGAAACAGATTATTGTGGACAGCAGGCCACAACAGATCTTCTCCAACAGACAGACTAAACAATTTATTTTCTCTAATCCTCAGTACTTGAAAAACCTGAATAGCCTTGTATGGTTTTGTAAAGTATGAAGGCTAGAAAGAGAGAGGCAGAGGCAGAATTCAGTTCACACTGAAATCTGTTTAGAGATGTTATGTAGGGGTGTGAGGCACTTAGGCATTTTTTGGGTGCCTGGAGGATTACAGGCATTAGGATTAGGTTTAATCAAGTGATATAATGATGGGTGGCGGATTTAGAGAGGAAAAAAACAAAAGCAGGAAGGCTGCCTTGCATCATACCTGGATCGTTCTAAACTATTTCTCTTCCAAAGGCTCTCTCTGCCGATCATTCAATCTAACAAATGCTTTTTCCTTTCTATCTGCTTAGCTGGCACTTCATTCTGCTTCATCCTGCCTCTCTGTGTCTGTCTGTGAAACCACAGACATGATAGATCACGCAAGCGTTTAAGAAGGGATTAAGTAGTTAAGGGACTTATCCGTGTTTTTTTGACCCTAATTTACCTAAATTATTTTCTTCATGAGACCTTGACAGTATGTGAGAGTGTGTGTCACAGAAGACATTGTCCAGCTGTGCTCTTGTCTTTGCATGTCAAAATATCTTTGTTAGATTTTTTATCACTTTCTGTGTGTGTGTTTTTTTTTTTTTCTGTTGTTTTTTTTTCTTTTTCCGTTTGGGTGTTGCTGGTATGTGTGTGAATAAGCCTGAGCACTTGTGCGTACATAGCTGCATATGTATGTGTGTGTGACCGAGACGGCACTTCGTGACTACGGCTTTGTTGATTTTTGCAACAAGAAAGACCCCCTGTGGTGCTCAGTGTAGCGAGAGCCAACACTGAGATTCCACTCATCTGAACCCCATGGTGCACCAAACATCACATGACAAGTGTGTGTGAGTGCATGAGTGTAGATGGGGGCATGTGTGTGAATATTTGTGTGTGTAACTTCCTTGAAGACTGCACAGTGTGTGTGTGTCTGTGTGTGTGAATGAAAAGGTTTCTATGTCTGTTTATCTGGGTGTGTGAATGTGTGTCTAATATGGGTGTGTGTGGAGGAGGGAGAAAGGCGGGGTAGTAGAGGTCACAAGGGACAGGGAAATGCAAAAGGGGGGGCAGAGGCATGCAAATAGTAAAGAGAAGAGAAGGGAGGAGGCAGACAGATCAGGGGCATACTGTACTGTAAAGTGGATGAATCAAAGTGTGTGAGATGTCCAGTGTCTCTGTTGTGCATGTCTGTACAGAAGAACAGCACTGAGACAATGTGACAGTCACTCACACATGTACACAGATGAATGCATGTAGTCAGCAGAGGCTGAAACAATCCGCAACAGTCACAGGAAAGTCAAGACAAAGTCAGCAGGGCAGGCAAAGTGCAGGAGGGAGGGGTCTGAACCATGTGTTGGCGGGGGGACTGAGCCAGAGGGTTGGTTAAAAGGGGGCTTTAATCCTGGGTTGCATGTTTGTTGCATGACTGACTGTCTTTCTATTTGCATATGTTCTATTTCCCTGCCTTCCCCATCTGCCTGCACGCCCACTTCCAAGTCCCAAGTCAATCCTTTGCGTGGAAGCAGGGAAAGGGCAGTGGCAGGGAAAGAATCACCTATGGCTGGCTCGACCAGCACTTGGCCACGCATCATATCACATCCAAACACAGGGCGAGGCACAGCACGGCATGGCACGGCAAAGCAGACACAATAACAAACAGCTGCTGCTAAGAAGCAGGCAGTAGGCAGAAAACTGGCTGAGATGTCGATGTTGTGGTCAGTCTACAATGATTAATGTATTTTCTAAGGTAAGTTTCTCTGCAAAAATGACTACTGCCTCCACTGCATTCATGTAAATATTTCATACTTCAAATCAGGAGCACGAGAAAGTTATTTAACCACCAAAACCAATGCAGAAAATAAAATGCCACAACTACAGTTCAGTATAGGGGACCTGTCATTCAGTAAGAACCATCGGTTAACAAGTTCAAATGGACTATAGGCACTAAACATACACAATATACAGATTTCTTGTGTGGGGATTAGCTGTTACTACATGTTTACATCCAGTAATTAAAAGATGAAGTGTTGCATAGCTAACTGAACCAAAACTACCATTACCTATAAATCATCTTTTAAATGGAAGAGTGAAAAAGGTCATATGGAATATGGTGGACATTTATGACCCTACACAACATAAATGCTGTGTATTAACAATATTAAATGGGAAGATATTAAGTTATTACAACATACCATAAATTACAAAATAACTTTAGACCAAATAACTAAATATGTTCAATATAATAGACATATAGTGTTTTAACTTTAAATCTATACCATCAAAACAAGAGAAGCACTGTATTATAATTTAATGTCTCTCTGCGGTTCTCAGAACTCAGGTTTGAAACAAACTGAGACAGACTGCAGACATAAGAGGTAAAGGCAGGACATCAGGGCAGGCAGTGAAAGAAAGCAGCCAGAGAGAGAAGGGGGAGCACAGGCTGTTACATTAATCCGAGTTAGCAGACAACACATGTGCTTCCGTTAGCCCCACTAGACCATGCATCACAACACACGGCTCGGCACGACATGGCACAGCACAGAAAGCCAACAGAGGCCAGAGGAGGTAACACTGAAGTGTGTGTGTGCATGTCTGCCTGCCTGCTGTCCATCCACGCTTGTTCTGTTTTTTTCCTCTGTTGCTGTCCAGTTGGTCGACGGACCTTTACTACTTCATTTGTGGTTTTAACTAGGTAGAATTCTGTCGGATAAAGTGACAGTCAGTGGAAGGAAGATAAATACGACCACATGTAAAATTAAGATTTCCATTACCAAAGACCACCTTCTGAGCAAGGCGGAGTGGTAAAGTAATATTTTCTGTGTATTTAATGTTTCTGATTTACCCACTTTCCCTAAAACTGATCTGATATTGATTTTGTTTTGTAGAGTGACTTTTGACAGCACCTACAAAACAACAGAGTTGGCAACTACCAATAATGACAGTGAATTTTTCAGTAAAGACATGTATCTTTCAAAGAAAGTTTTCCACAATGGCCTCCATGGTAACTGCTTCATACAAGCAACAGTGACCTTCTAATGACCTGTGGATTATCACTTCGTATTACCAGGTCCCAGACAACACCAATGACAATATTGCACAATAATCCCCCCACTGTCTGTCAGTCATTACTGCAGATCAGCATTCACCTGATGAAACCTCTCCCTCTCCTAATCTTTCCCTCCTCCCCCAGAGTTAAGAAAACAAGACTGAAAGGGGTCACGAAAGGTGAGGGCAGAACAGGAAAAACAGCCAAAGAGAGGAAAGAAGGAGGAGGATGCAGAAGAGGGAGGACGAGGAAGGGAGCAAGTGTGAGATATGCTGATTAGATGGAACAGACAACGCATGTGCTACCATTATCCAGAGACCTCCTGAGGGTATTGTGGAGATGGATCACGAAGAAATGGAAGAGAGTGTCTAGTTTGAAACTATCCATTATTCAATGAGGGGAGGGAACAAGAGAAAAAAAAAAGACGGACAGCGTAAGAGCAGATGACAGATGTTTAGCACAGCTTGGATGAATAGGATGTGACTGTTCTCTTCACTTTTCCTCTACTAGAATTTGCAATGATCACATAAAAATTAATAGATTACACTGTCACGTTAAAAAAGATAAACAAGGTTAATCAGCTGCAGCAGCCATCATTTAAGTGTCAGAGTTTAGTAGGAGAGAAAGATAGAGCTCTCCAAACAACGTTTGTCTGACAACTGGAGTGTTGTAGGTTGTAACGTTAACAATTGACTTTCCTGTGCGGTTTAGACAAGATCCTTACAAGAAATTATTAGCAAGTTTCTTTTTCGGAAAAGAAGGTGAATGAAAATGTTCTTTTGAAGGAGAGTGTTTGAGTCAAGTGAGTGATGAATGAATGCCGTAAGTGCTTTGCAGGATGATAAAACAGTCAATCAGACAGGTAGAAGTAAGAAAAGGTCTTTATGTGCACAAGTATGTAAGTGTCATTCTTCAACAAATCAGCACATAACTTTAGAAACAACATTATGTTCACATATTTCTCTGCACATAGGGTCCACACATACAGTGTGCCAGACATCAGAAGATAATGAAATTTGGATTACGCATGCCATTGTGGCCACATAGATGCTGTTTTATAGTGAAAACCATAACTGACATAATACATCACCAGGTCCCTATAAACTAACCTTTACCATCCCAAATACATGCCTATACCAAAACTTTACTAGTTTTTCCACTATATTCACCTCACAAAGTTTGGTTCACACAGGCAGGTCTGCTTAAAACATGTGGCTTGTATTACATATATCCTTGTAAAAAGAATGATAACACAGCAAACTAAAAAAAATCTACTGACGTAACAGCTTTTGAACAACGGGGGTGGTTTTGGAAACAAGAATAAAAACAAAATAAAGTTTGAAAAATAAATAGAGTTTGTGAGAAGAAGTTACACAGAGGTGAGGTTGTTAGATAAATAGATACAGAACCTTTTTCCACTTTTGTGTAACACTCAAAATTCCACCATTTCTGCCTGTCCTGACTATGTACAGAGGACAGTGAGGCCACAGCATCATTCTCATCACGTCTGTATCTGTAACTTTTAAACTTAAATAAAAACACTATAAACATTTTTTAAAAGAAGGCAGCTAAAGTTTTTAGTCACCCATCTCGCACACCTAGCACACGTTTTCCTTATAGCTTTAACTCTAGTTCACACTTTCACAGGGAGTGAGGAGAGAAACGTTATTATGTGAGTGCACTGGCAAAATTATAATGGAAGCCAGGTAGTCAGACAGGTTGTGAATACATGCCATGGCGTGCAGTATGTGTGTATGTGTGCAGATGGAGGGGAATAGGTAAACACAACCCTTTTAAGCACCAGTGTTGTGTCTATAATCTCCCTTTGTGTTCTGGCGATGTGTTTGTCTGGTGTTATGAAATGAAACAGAAAAAAGGTTTAATAGCATGAAAGACAGAGCTGAGTGTATTTGTGAGCTTGCATGTTTATCCCTATGAATGTCTACGACAGCACGTTTCTGGTATTATTATGTTAGCTGAATCTCTCAGACATAAAAAAACAGAAAATCTTTCACTTATCTCTCTTGCACACACAGTGGGATGCCCCTTGCCTTGCTCTCCACTCACTCTCTAATTATCTCTAAAGTGAACGTCTTGTACTGTGACATCGTGTTTCTGAGCTCTTCACAGACCACAACATTTGAAAAGTTAACACTCAGTATTGTCCCTCCAGTCTCTGTCTGTCGCTTCTTATTTTTTTGCCCCTTCTCTCTGTCTTCTCCACCTGTGCTTCCCCCTCTCTCTCAGAGTTGAACGTCTTGTCCTGTTACACTGTGTTTGAACTTCTCTAACACTTAAGAAGTGAATATTATCAGCACCTCATGGAGAACGAGAGGTGCTCAGCAGCTGCGTAAAAAGGCTGTGGTGTAGTCTGTTCTGTGCTACATTGAAAACAACTAATCCTGGAGTCACATTTTCAACTAGAACACTGTGCCAGCAAAACAAGGAACACATCTAAGTTAAAATGTCACTTTGACAACTTGGAGAAAATTCCTGCCAAGTAAGGAAAAGTGAAACACACTTGTTTTGAGTTTTAGGGGTGACATTAGACTAGGTGTGGAAACCTCTGGTTCTCAAGGGCTACTGATCTGCTTATTTCCGAACTTATCCTATCCTATCCTACCCACTGCTGATTACCTGGATCAGGTGTGTTCAGCCAATCAGAAGGTGCAGGGACAGTTTGAAAACAAGTATGACAGTGGCCCTCAAGGACCAAGGTTGAATAGACAAAGGCTCATGCCATATTCAAGCTGACAAGCACACTGCATGACTGTTTTAGCACAGCATGGTTCCTGATTCAACTGGTAAAAAATGCAGGCAAGACTTTGAAAAACACTATTTTCTAAAAAAAAATTCTGATGTTTTTTTTTATAAAAGGAATCTGAAATCTTTGATTTGTAAATTCACTTGAACTCATTATTACTTATTATATACTTATTTACCACACAAAAGCAAAAGAAACATAAGAAATATTCTTTTTGTCTTTTAAAATAATTTTTTGGAGTGTGTTGTAAGCATCCAATTACAAATGTCTATTTACAAAATACAATTAAGTTGGTCAGCGAAAAGGCTGATAATATTTTCTTTGCGCTCTAATTCACGAAAAATCAGCTTTCAGTTTTTATAGCATTCTAGAAAAAGTTAAACAAAACTTGTGAAACTCAGACGTTCTGCCAATGGTTACTCTGTACCACTTTAATTTCCCAGACCACCCCCAGAAACATTATCAGAACAGATGTCAAGCATGTCCAACACATGTTCATACCTAATAGAAAAGTATATGTTAATCACTCACCCAACCTGTTTTCTTTTGAAATCTGTGAGGAAGCCATGTTGGTAGTTGGTGGTGTTATTTCCTGTTTAACTCTGAGAGTATGAGTGGTTACTTTCTTGTGTGTGTGCACCTGTAGCTGTATTTAAACTGCATTCTTGAGTATACAGAAAACAAACATAGCGTCAGCATGAAAGTTCACTATATGTATGTGTGTTTTAGTGCCTAACCGTGTGGGTGGAAAGCATTGCATATGTGTGTGTGTAACCGCAGTGCTTTCCTTCTCAGTAGCCCACCATTAAACCTTGGTGCCAGCCCTCTCCCAGCACACCAGGATTAACAGCACTTAAATGGGCCTGTTAGTACACCACCTCCTCTTTGCCTCCCACACAGACTAGTGCACATGGTGCTGCCCACAGCTTTGCGTTTGCAATGCACACAGCCTGTGTTGTTTTTGTTCTCCGCTCGCCCCCAGCCACCTAAGCCTCCTCCAATAAATGGTGCTGAAGTGTACTCAGCAGGGGGCTAAGCCCAGAACATCCTCTATTTTACAGACCTATTGGAATGACAGAGGGAGGGAAGGAAAATGAACCAGATGGGCTATAATCACAATGTCTATGCGGCCCCCCCCCCCCCCCCTCCTCATTTTTTGTTATTGTCTCTTGTTCTCTCTTTCCTTTGCTGTGTCTGGTTATCACATGCCCCTTGTGATAGATCTTAAACAGAGGGACTGAAATGGATGCACACACCCACACACACACACACATACACACAACAGCACAATGGATGCCCACTACAGAAATCAATAGATAAAATGGATTATCATTAAAGCCTGTTCACCATGGCGCAGCAGGGAGAAATACAGATGGACAAATGGACTGTGTGTCTGTGCACTGTGCTTGAGGGAGACTTTTAAAGCTGGGGGGTATTTGTTTGTAAATGGGCATGGAATGGCCACTCTCACCTAATACGAGGGGGTGTATTGTTCACAATCATCTACTGACCTGAATGAGACATTCCAGAAATAACTGCAGAGCAACTGACAGAGCATCTGAGAGAGACAGGAAAAAGGGGGCAGAACACAGAGAGAGATGTAAAGCAGTATCATTGATCCAGTCAGTGAGATTACTACTATAAACTTGCTGCACTATGCTACATTATGTCCTTAAGAATTATTACAAATGGGTCCTATCGTTTCTATCTGTTATGACAACTCTCCAAAATAATTTAAGAGATTGAGGAACACAACATGACTACAGCAAAGTGAGACAGAACAAGCAAAGAGCAGCTGGACATTCAGACAGTTTGTACACAAGCCAACAGTGGGGGTAGAATTCTAACGATTTTGCAACCTGCTGACTTATTTACATTGGGACTGTGCAGCAGCAACACAGCAAATTAGCTGCTGGCCTAAATGTATTCCAAAATCTTTGATAATCTGAAACCCCCAGGGACAATATATCCCACAGAAAGGGCTACACAGTCTGTCTTCTAATAAATAAAATGATCACAAAATAACATAATATGTTGGATTAAGCTTATGTGGTGATTACTCAGTTACAATACAATATCAATAAAAAGAAGAATGTTTAGTTGTATAGAAACAATTTAGATTTTTGGAAGGGAGGGGTAAAATTGCACAGACACAAAAGTTACTGCTGTAAACAATCTCAGGATAGTTGAGAAATTAATTAACTTTGCTAAGGACCAGGCAAGAAAAGACTCTCACCTTTTTTTGTCAATTTCTGAAAACTGGTAGTAAACATGCTAATACAGTAGACGGAAAGGCAAGACATGTTTAATCTGAAAAGGGTTACAAAGCCTTTTCTTAGGCTCTGGGACTCCTGCACCATAAGAGCCATTATCCACAAAAAGAGTAAACTTGGAACAGTGGTGAACCTTCCTAGGACTGGTCGGCCTACCAAAATGACTCCACGAGCACAACGACAACTCAGGTCATAAAAGAAACCAGAACATCTAAAGAACTGCAGGCCTCGCTTGCCTCGGTTATGGTCAGTGTTCCTGATTTAACAATAAGAAAGCAACTGAGCAAAAATGGCATCCACGGGAGAGTTTCAAGGAGAAAACCACTGCTGACCAAAAAGAACATAAAGACTCATCTCACATTTGCCAAAAAACATCTTGATTACTGAATAGTTTTGGGCAAGTACTCAGTGGACTGATAAAAGCTGAACTTTTAGGAAGGTGTGCATCCTGTTATACTGTATCTGGCGTAAAACTAACACACCATTTCATAAAAAGAACATCATACCAACAGTCAAACATGGTGGTGGTAGTGTTATGGTCTGGCGCTGCTTTGCAGGTTCAGGACCTGCACGACTTGACATAATAACCATAAATTCTGCCCAATCAAAGCAAAGACCTAAAATGGATTAAAATGCTGTGGCATGACCTTAAACATTGAAAACCCTTCAATGTGGCTGAATTAAAACAATTCTGCAAAGAAAATTGGACCAACATTTGTCCACAGAGATGTGAAAGACTCATTGCCAGTTAACACAAATGCTTCTTGCACTTGTTGCTGCCAAGGCTGACCCAGCCAGTTATAAGGATTAGGGGGCAATTACTTTTTCACAAGCTTTGGACAGCTTATTTTAAACAAATGAAATCATGATTTAAGACTGCAATTTGTATTTACTTGGGTTATCTTTCTGTAATATACATTTTTCTTTGATGATCTTAACAAATTAGAAGATTAAAAGAGAAGTCATTGTCCTCTTCCTTATTCAAAACACATTTGTATTTTTGGTCAGTAAATCAAATTTTTTGCAATATGGTCACTGATTAAAAATAATTAATTTTACTTTGAAAGGTAACTTACAGTATATACTACGGTCTAAAACGTAGTGTGCTGATAACAGATTTCATGCTGATGCTCCAAGTGTCTTGGTGTTTACATATAATTTAAAATCAAAAAGTATCTGATGCCAGGAACATGTTCTTTTAATTGCTACCTACCTTTTTGATCTCTTCAGGTAGTGGGTAGACTGGGGGACTGTGAAGAGCCATCTGAATTTCTTTTTCTTCCTCCTGCTCTGCCTCCATTGATCCCGTCTTGTCTCCTGAAAACAAGCAGACCAGCGGAATCATCTATACTAGGAATGATATCCATACATTATGTGTTACAAACGATTTTCATTCAGTGCAGCATGGGCTTTTTCATAACTCAGTGTGTTGATTTAGTTTTTTTAATGGACAGAATTAATCATTTAGTCTATAAAAAGTTAGAAAATTGACCTGAGAGACGTTGCCAAATTGTTTGTTTTGGCCAACAGAACAAAATAATCAATTTACAATACCATTAAATTGATAAGAGTCGAAAGTACAATTTTAAAGCCTTGTTTTGTATGAATTATTTCTATTTTATAATATAACACTGGTTTGTGACCTGGGTTCTTGAAAGGTTAGTACTGTCTCTGCTGTGTTTTCTTTTTCTTTGGTTTTATTTTCCACAAAAGCCATCTCCTTTGATTTAGAACATAATGGCCAACAGTAGCAGCTTCCATTAAAAAAGGAAAAAAGTCACACATATCAATATATTTATTTCTACAATTATTCTAACACACGGGGTTCTACCTAATATTATCCAAGAATCAACTACTCTTTTAGGGACAAAGGTGGGCAGCTCTTTCAAATGGACAAATAGTACCGATCATCTAAGGCTAATGTAAGAGTAAACCTTGCAACATGACATCCACAATACTTGCAGTATGTTCACACCAATTTACATGCTGTACATCCTCTTGTCCTCCACTACAGGGAAATTAAAGGTTAACATATGTCACACTGTCATAGGTCACTCCTCTCAGACAGCAGTCTGAGCATGACTGGATGTCAGAGATTAAATGCCCTTGCAGAGGTAAACAGAATGAGAGGACACACAAGAACCAACAATATACAGTGTCTATAAAGGGTATTGACCCTTGTAAGTTTTCATCCTTTTTACAACACTGAATCAAAATCAGAAATACAGCAGGTTTATCATGGACAAGGAATTTGTCTTCATGATTTAGTGCAAAAATAATCATAATATAACAAGAAGTAAACACTTAAAAGGTCTTAAATAAAGAAAGTATATAGGGGTATAAAGGTATGGGCTGAAACTTGTAATGTGAAAGGAGCAGCTCTATAAGAGTTGCTTTAATGTAATGCATCAGGCACTAGTCAAACGTCTGTGTCAGCAGGGGATCTTGCACTCAGAAAGAAGCTGTCGTTGTGGCACAAGCTTTTGGTCCTGATGGAGTACAGTCTCTTGAAAGAGGGGAGTCTGTCTGGAGTGGGATCGTCAGCCATAATCTTTGGCCTGTTCACTCATAATAAGCTACTCTGCTATGCTTCTCGTGTCTTGAGCCACAGCCACCTTGAGGCTCTCTCTGCTGCATCAGTGGTATTGCAGTCTCTTCTCTTCCTCTCTCCCTCAGAGCCCAAGTGCCGAGGACCCTGACTAATAGCACGGCTGCGAAGTCCCTGCACCCCACCTCTACTGGAAAGCATCTTCCTCTCCACCCACGTTGCCGACATTTGGACTAGACCATCCTACAGTACTTGGTGAACTTCCTCTTAAATGCATCTTCCAGGATGTCCTCCCACAGTATGGTCAACTGCAGGAGCACAATCAGGCACAGGCACTTCTGCTGTTCTCATCGGAGGTACTTGCTTCTCCCTAACTCCCCTTGTTGAAATTCCAAAACAAAAAAAAATTATGACAAAATCAAATCTGAAATAATATCTTGAAACAGAAAAGTATCTTCTATCAACTGTAGATGATTGTTTGCTTTGAGAGGTATATCTTATTGGTCCACTCAATTCCAGATTGTTTTTAGGACTTGGCCATGCCTCCATCCATACCACCCCTCTCCCAGTGCCTTTGTGCATCAGTTTAAGATGCTCAAGGGTTCTTTGAGCAAAAAGTTGACAAAAAATAATGTGGAAATTGTTTGGGGCTAATCACTATCACACACAGTATAAATGAGCATGTGTAATCCTTGTGTCTCATTCTCAAGCACTAATCTAGACACACAGACCCTTCTCTGTCAAAAGGCAGGCTTCATGTCCATGCATGCTATTATCCTGCTTAACCCCTACTGCCTCTAGGCTCTGCATTTAAAACGCAACAGACATCCTCAATCACAGGCTCCCCGACATGCCTGGGTCATGAGGACAAACATACACAAACATGAGGGCACAGAGTTTTGACCAAGGACAAAGACATTGAGGGGAAAAAAACATTTGGCTACAAAGGAAGGCAGTGCCCTAATTTCTCTAATGAACCTCATCCAGACAGAAGTTAAAATAAACTGATTTTATTGTCCAAAAAAGATGGCAGTTACTAAAAGTTCAGCAGCATGACATTTTGTTTTAGCATCTAGCAACTAAGAGTGCTTCATGACCAAACTCAGTAGTGAACAGAAAATACAAAGTAAAAGAACACTGACATAAAATGTGCTTTCATTGATGTAAAAATTAAAGTACATTGAAAATAAATAGTTAACATAAGCTTGTTAGAATAGATGCATTCATAGTAAAGATTTTCTACTATAACCTCTTTATTAATATTACAGTTATACAGAGTATTTTACAATGTTTTACGGGATGTATGAAGTTTTTCATAATCTGAAAACTGTCATGGCTAACTCAGTAAACAAATCAGTGCAGCTCTCTAACCTAACCTTTAACACTGCAAATATTCAAGAATGCACTTTTTTGCTTTTACTTCTATCGACTCTCGTACAGAATGAAGATTTACCTACCCATTTTAAGCAGCCTTGCTGGATAAGAAATAAGAAATAATCCCCAAATACTTTAAATCTTTTAGAACTTTCTTGGCGAGAGCCATACTCTGGCTGTTACTATGACTACGACGTAGCACTGCTACGTCAATGCGTACATAACGTCCAATCAGCGGCCGCGATAAGAACCGGAAGTTACCTTGTCAAAATAAAAGCACAACATAGTATTCAACATACACAATATTGTCACTCAAATATTCTTCTTCTTAAGTACAATTTGGAGCTATTTGATAGTAATCTGTTAAAGCACAACTTGTGTGTGGCATGAAAAAAACTTCATTAAATGTTTTTGTCACCTCTGATGAACAAATAACCAAATCTTCTTCTGGGGATGAGGACAACACAGATCAAGAATTAAAACACCATAAGAACTGAACTGCTTCAAAGTTTCTTCATCCTCACAAAAAGTGGACTGGATGTGAAATTCCTGACCTGAAAAATAGCCCAGTCATCCAGTCATGCTTTTGGAGTGTGCTACCAGTCTGAATATCGATTATGATTGTGATCTAGATAACACATAGGCTAATTATTTATATTGTCATAATTTCTAAAAAAGCACAAACATAACTAATTATCAAATGACATGTTCTAGCTAGAGAAAATATGTAATAGGTAAAATACTCTACACTAACTCTTGAGATTAAACCCTGGACAGGTAGGTTTTACCTCTTTGGCATCAGTTAACCCTCTTCACAACAAACTTAACTGCCTTCAGTCTCAGAGCATGAAAACTTCAGTTGCTCTTCACTCCCGTTGCTGGTAAATGATGCTTTACATGGCAGGAAGGAAGATGAACAGACCAGAGAAATTCCTGTGGTTATATAATATTAAACTACACTACACTTAATGGATGTTATTATGGTACAGGAAGATGAAGCCAATGTTAATCCTCTTGTGTAGCCTTATAAATTAATGAATTTTCTCTAATGGCCAACAAGTATAGTTTGTCGTAGATGTCAGGCTTTCCAAAAACACACTAATACTGTAAAGAACGTATTTAATGAAAATAACATGATAACTGCCTTTAAAATAAACATGGGAATGATCATGGTATGATTAGGCAGACAGTCAAACAGTCCCTTGAATTCGCCTTGAGTTCTTCCTGCTTGCATGCATAGGTCACACACCATTCTCTGTTTGCGTGCATCTAATTCATTGCCTCAGAAGTAATGTGAAATAACAGCCAGACATTCCTGCAGGGGGTTTCACAGGACCAATTATTTTATGGTAACAGATTGCTTAAACTGTCTTTAGACAGATATTTTTGCCTTTTTAAAATATAATATTGATTACATTTGGTCTGTGGCTGACCAAAGCAAATCTACCTATAGACAGTAAGAGAGAATGTGAGGGAAGAAAAACTCCTTGGTATGATTTCATTTGGGATGCATCATGTGCTATTTATGGGCCAAAGAATCGTGCAGACTCAGTCACTCTGATGCAAATTGAACTCACCCACTCAAGTCTAGCCTACCTTCTGTCCTTGTTAATCTGCCACCACAACAGGAACAAATGGTGAACGTGACGAAAGTGGAAAATATACTTGTGCAGGCAGCAACAATAATCAAACCTCACACCCTAGTGGGTCAAATAAGAGGCAGAGAGGAAGAGCCCTCTTTCTGTATCCATCGATGCCTATTGTGTCTCTTGCCCTCCCTGAAATCAGTCATATCCTCAAATGCCCCTGTGGCAAAGACAATAGGGCCAGTAGCATACTGTACATTTAATGCATTATCTTATATAAAATACTATCAGTGGATCAAAATTGTAAATCATGAACTCAATCAGGTTAATAATTGATAAAAGATGTAATTTAGTTTAAAAAATAAATCTATATGTTATTGTTTTTAGACCTTTTGTTTATATTTTGGGTGGTCTTTGTGGCAAAATCAAATTAACCTAATTTGATAAGGTGCATCCAGTGTTTTAGGGGCACTGAGCCTGCAGGGACCAGGAACTTGGCATCTATTGAGTCTGTTTCCGGCACGCTATGCTGTCTGGGCAAGTGTATAATGAAGCATGCTGAGTGTGTGCTTGCGTGTGTGTAAGAGAGCGAGTGTGGGGGGAATGAAAAGGCAGGGGGAAGGGTAAAAGTGTGTATATCTGTGTGTGCAAGCATGGATTTAAGAGGGAGGGGAGGGATCACCTACTATTTTTTTTTCTTTTTTCTTTTTTTTGCAATAAAATGACTAATAATGTCACGCTTGACATAATTAGGGGAGCCTATGTGGGACAAATCATTGCCCAAACATACATAAGTTGAATTCATTAAATTCTTTAAAAATTACTACAGGACATGCACAGATTTATGACTAACAGTGAAAAAAGAGAATCATGAAATTGATGAGCCAGGCTGATAGCCAGAGCACAAACACTGGAAATAAAAAGCTTATTTTTTCACCACAAGAATATAACTTTTATGACGTAAGCTATTCTACACTTACTCACTCAGTACAAATAGCTCTGTTCCTGCCCACTGCTTTCAGTGAACTTGATAGCAGCTCTCCTTGGTATTTCTGTGGGTAACACCAAATGGTCCTCCTGTGCACGCAATCCTCTATTATACAAGCCCTTTCCACTCCATCTAAATCTAAGTCTTGTCCACCTGTTTGGTTGTGTCACTGTGTGTAGCCCCTTGATCCCCTTTGGACAGCCACTCACTGTTTCCTTTTTGATTAAAAAGTAGAGAAACTCTACATCTGATTCATGAAACATTTGTTAATGCTCACATAGACACTTCACTTTGTCACTGGCTTTTGGAAAAGCCTAAAGCCTAAAGTCCTGCTATATATGGAAACTAAAAAATAAGAACAAAAGACACTAAAAATACAAATTACACACCAGTAGAGACTAAAACAATATATTAATTATATAAACATTGTCTTATACAGTAAATTTCGTTTAAACATTTGCCTTACAAATTGTATTGTGACAAACAGGGTGTAGAACAACCACATCCCAAAATCTCCTGCAGGTCTTCACAAGACAACCAAAAGAAAAAGTTCAGACAGAAGATCCATGCAATGATAGCTCCCAGTCTCAATTATCAAAGCAACCAGCTACTGTCAACCACAAAGAGGAACAGCCCTTTTCTTTAGAAGATGTTATCTATCTTTTTACATCTATTCCAGTGTCTATGACTGTAGACAGGCAAAGCGTTCTTGTTTGTTGTGTACAAACACAGCAGCATAACCTTCAATAGAGTTGTGTGAATGTTTGTCCCATTATCCCCCAAAATATCTCTGACATTCAGCTTTTTATCCCTCATGTGCCTGTGTGAGACATCTGTAAGCACTTTTGCCTCGTCAGTTGTTGGATTGCATAGTACAAACTAGGTTGTTTTGACATTTTGAACTAATCAGTAGCTAATCCTCTTCACCACCTCTACCTGGACCAGCTGACAATCAAAAGACAGTAACTAAGGTTAGGTGATTGCAGTTTTACGGTTACAGTACTTGCTGCTACCATTTGGGGTCCTCAGTAAGTGAGTGTAGCTTTAAAATCTAATTCAACCATTTTTAATTTTAGATATCAATATGTCCATCTACACAACTTCCATTGTGTGCTTCTGTGTCTTCATGTTTTTCTGTCTTTTGTTCTTCAGTCTTTCTGCCTACCTGCCTAAAGGCTTTCCTTTCCACCTGTCTTTCTCTGCTTGAATCTCTTCATGGCTCTCTGCTTGCTTGCCTGTCTGTCTCTCTGTCTTTTTGCTTATCTGCAGGACCATTAAGGGTGTGCGGATGTGTGTCTTTGAGTGTGTGTGTGTGTGTGTGTGTGTCTGTGTGTACTGAATGGATTTGCATGAGAGCCAGTGGGGTGACCGTGCTCTCACGCCAAGGCTTCTGTGGAACAAATAGGACTAGTCGGATGCCGTGACAGCACTCACATCAGTTTAAATAAGAGTGCTGTGCTGCAGCCATGTGTGTGTGTCTGTGTGTGTGTTTAAGCAAGGAGCCAGGCACACATTCAGTCAGAAAGGCTTTGGGAAGCTTTTTATGTGTGTATGTGAAGGTGTGTATGCAGGACTGTGTGTTTCAGCCACTGAGCATGCAATATCTTGTGATGTTTGAGGTTTTGTGAAGAGCAAGACAGTAATATTAACAGTTTAATGAGCTCAATGGGGTTTACAAGCACCAACAAAGTTCCTTTGAAAAGGAACAGGTTTGTCCTGTAAGGCCAACCTGCCTTCTAAATAAATAAATGCTGTCACAGGGTTACACAGAGTTCACTTAAACACACAACACTACAATATAAATGAGTACCATCACAATTATGAAGTCCCATTATACTCATGATGCCTGGAAATATAAATAGAGCAGGTGGAGTCAGGGACAGTTGGTTAAGTTAATTATTCTTTTTTGATTGTTTACTTTAATTAGGTTTAATTTGTGTCTTACTTTCTTAACAGCATACTCCTTGTCTGTCATAAAATTAAACTCATTTTCAAGCTTTTGCAACATACTTACTGTACTGTACATTTTGTTGTGAACATATAACTTTAACACACTCATTACTTTATCTTAAAATATCATCTTCCAAGAAAAAAATTGCATAAGACTATAAAGTTTAAATATGTTTTAGAGAAATTATTTCATGGAGGATATTTTAACTTCAGGCAATTTACAGTAAGCAGAACATTATGTCATAGACATTCTGATATGAAAACATTTATTACACACTATTCACATTTAAATAATAACACTACAAAATGTGAAAGGTCATCTTATTATCTATATGGAATTATTTTCTATTTTGAAAGTGTTTTTATAACTGTACTGCAACATTAAACCCTGATGTGTCTAACATCCTTTGTGCTGACACCGTTTGTGTCATAGCAGTTGTTTACTGCGTTTTGCAACTGGGAAATGTGCCATACAAATGTGTACTTAAATACTTCAAAATGACAGTTTTTCTCTTTGTGGTACTTTGTTATAACATTCTCTAGTTTTAGATTTATTGTACTATGAAAAATGTTTTTAGGTTTTTTTTGCAAAACCATAGATAAACATTTTATGTGTTTGCAAGTCTTGTTTATGGTTAGGCAGAAGGAGGGGCTTAAGGGAGTTTTGTGTGAAGACAATAAGGATGGAAATTGCAGGTTCTGTTTCTTGGCATCAAAAGAATGTATTTTTTCAAATTATGGTCATAATTTAACAGTAAAGTAGTCAAGATAAAATAATTTAATGTGTGGGGGACTAGGGGAACAGTAACAATAAGAATCACACTGCACTCATAATAATTAAGTATGATATTTATTTTGATGAGTATAATATTGTTAAGTATAGAAACTATAGCAAAACTATATTTATCCTTTAAGACTCCAACTGATTATTAAATGATTTATGAACAATTATTTTATATATAGTATTTGCATTAACAATATGTGAGAATGCCTTTATAAAGAGGGCTTCTCCTTAAACTGAACTCCCATGAACTCAGTCAGGTAAACTCGATGTAGGAAGCCCAAACAGCTTGTGCGTCACCACGCACACACTGAGGCACGATGGATGATAAAATACAAAAAAAGACATGCGTCACACTGGCAGGATGGGGCAGATGCGTGTGATGCATGCAGTGGATGACTCTTCCTTTCACTATGGTGAGTCACGAAGGCATTTACATCTTTTTTCACCCTGAAGCTGTGAAGGGAGTCCTTTGAGCTGTGTCTTTGCAGGGTAGTAGCCCCATTGCATGCTTAACAACGATTCATACATGCACTGCCAGCCACCCTGAGGCGACCACGACTCTGTTCTCCTAAGAAAAACAGAGTGAGACAGAGAGAGAAGCAGCAGAGAAATAAATGAGTGGAGGAGACAGAATGAATATACCGCGACTGAGCTGGCTGTGGGATATAATTACAGTGGATTAGTGAAGCTACACTGAGAACCTGAGTCAAAGTTATTTGGACCCAGATGCTTTTCTACAAAAGGTTCCAGGAACTAATATCTAGGAAATAGGGTTAAAAGTTCCTCCATACATCATTGTTATTAAAACTGATTAAACTACAAACACTATCATGTTTACAGTTACAGGTTTAAAAAATTTCTGGGTGTACAATAGCGCTGTAAAAAGCACCAGCATACTTGATAAAAACTGGTCTGACTTTAATTTAGATCTTGAATCCTCCCATGAAAACACAGAAAGGTTCCTGCTTCTGGAGCGATGTTCCTGCAGTCACACACTTACAGTACATAATGGGAGAGATTCTCACAGAAAGGCTGACATATGTTGAAACAATATTGGGTATCTATATGCTTTTCCGTTGCTTGAAAATTCCAGTCTGAGCTGCGCTTTTGGTCTGTCAGTAGGTCCATCAGTTGATGAATCCCAGAGATAACAGCAAGTTCCAACATGAATAACATTAGTAGAGCAATGACGGCCACTGTGATTAATTATAAGACAAAAGCTTTGGTTATACACAGACTGCAAATAAAGATAGATTTGTGAATGAAGGCCACTATTAATGTTTTTATACAGTGCATCAAATTACTGGAAAAGGAAATTACACCATATTGCCAAATGTACTAGGACACTTACCTTTACACAAATAAACTTTAATGAATTCAAGTTTTCCGGGAATGCTGTCCACAAGGTGTGTTTGTGGGAATATCTGACCATTCTTTCAGGAGAAGAATGGTCAAATATTTGTGGGGTCAGGCATTGATATTGGATGAGAAAGCTTGGCTTACATTCTCCGCTCTAATTCATCCCAAAGCTGTTCAATCAGGTTGAGGTCAGGGATCTGAGCAGGCCAGTCAAGTTCCTCCACACCAAAGGACATAGATGAGCACCATGTCCTTATGGACTTTGCTTTGTGCACTGGATTCATAGGGTGTCCCGATACTTTTGGCAATATAGTGTATCATGCATCATTACTGTGCATGGAGATGTGACATCTGCATAGCAGTTGTTTGCACATGGTATGGATGGTACAGATGGGATCCAGGACTGAACCTTGGGGCACACCACAAGGAAATAAATGTTCTGAAACAGAACTCCTCAAGGGAAATCGAGTAGTCACATACAATATGTTTATATAAATTCAACAACAGTACAGACCTGTAGGGATCCACTTTTCTATAGGCCTTTACAGAGCATGTTTTATGTATTCTATACATAAGTATGTATATGTGACTTAGTTTAGCAGAAGGGAAAAAGAGCCACCTTTACAGCATAAATAAATTAACAATAAATAATACATCTTTGTAGCCAGCTTAATGATCCTAAAAAAATGACAGTGAAGAAAGAAAGAACTTCCAGGCTCCTGTTTTCCACTTCTTCTTCTCCACTCATAAAAGACAGACAAACAACCAAGAATAAAGAATGCATTTTCCTTGTGTAACGCCTTTCCTTAATGTGTGTGTGTGTGTGTGTGTGTGTGTGTGTGTGTGTGTGTGTGTGTGTGTGTGTGTGTGTGTGTGTGTGTG
>JAUYWH010000005.1:12323289-12368338 GCA_034779795.1 Ctenopoma multispine | reverse complement strand
TGTGTGTGTGTGTGTGTGTGTGTGTGTGTGTGTGTGTGTGTGTGTGTGTGTGTGTGTGTGTGTGTGTGTGTGGGCAGCACTCCAGTCTGTCATCTCAATCTGATCTCCAACTCTCACAGCTCTCTGGCCGAAGTTATCTAGCCAGAGGACCACCCCTACTTATGGGAGGAGTGTAACACTAGAGCAGCACTTGTCCTACCTGCATTTTTACATCATGCTTTTTAGTTTGTCTTTTACTTCTTCTTTTCTTCTTCTTTTGTTTAGTATTCATCAACACCTTCCCTCATTTTCTCAGCTGTTTACCCATTCACATGGTGTCCCTCAACCTCTGTTTCATCTATACACACTTGCTGAAAGTTTGATGGGGCAAATGATAACAGTGTCCTATTTGTTGATGTTATATGAAGCTACACCAGGAGACATTTAGTACAATATATTATTATATTATAATTTCTTTATTACAGTAGTATTTATTGTCATTAGTGTCACTGATAAGTTGACTGCACTTTTTAACACTTTTTAATAAACTTCTAAAGCAGATTTGATAAGAATTTAGATTGATAAATATTAAAGTCTGACCAGGAAATAGAGTTCATAGCATTTAATGTCTGATCAAGGTACGTAGCGTCAGTGCCGAGCAGATGCCTCTCTCATCATGTGCTTTGTATCCTTGTCATCATGCTCAATGTCCAGATAAAGTACACAAAAATATTCAGAATCTGGACAGCCCCACGGCCAAGTGGCCCACCCTTTACACCAGTGTTGATGGTTCCTTCCTCACTTCCTTTTTCAAAGATAAGAAGTTGGACTGACTGTTTGGAGGGGCGTACAGAGAGACAGCTGCCTGCTTCTACATAAAATTATCCCTTTTATTTTCTCTCTCCATATTGTTTTGTCTGTTGTTGACTCTGGTGGGGCTGCCGACATCCAGGCATAGAATTTCCCTTAATACAGTAAAGAAAAATGTAGTGGGTAGACAAAAACAAATGACTTTCTTTATAGGAAAATTGGCCCAAGGTTCATTTGGTTTCTCCGTATTTGCTTTTCTTTACCTGCCTAATCCATTCTTCCTAGTTAACATCTGGGAAATTAAGCTTTAATTCATCCCAGGCTATGATCCAAGATCAGATTATAATGCTTTGATCATTAAATCTACCAGTGGAAGCTAAACTTGACATTGTCAGATTGATCTTTTGCATGGCTAAGCAAGGTGTTTGCATTTGAGCTGCCCCAGATCCATTTTCCCCATTGACAGTGTTCACTGCATATCGTAGTTAATTAACACATACAGAAAGACACACATAAGAAAAAAAGCTGACAATGCATATACACACTAATGTGAGCACTGACTTTCACACTCACAAAACCCCTTAAGCCAGCCATGAATGCTTTCTCTGTACCAGAAAGTGCACATTAACACATCTTTAAAACATGACATTTATATCACTCCCTCTCTCAGCTCCCCTCTCAAAATTGTTTGCTATATTGGCTGTGGTGTTGTTGGCTCCATTTAAATCCCAAGCTACTAATTAGGCATTTGTTTTGGATTTTTGTCTTGATTTTGCCTGCTTGTTACGTTTCCCACATTTGCATGTGAAGCTCAGGCATGCCCAGTCATTAAAACTATCTCAGGGCTCTTGGGGACAACGACACATGAATGATACATAAGAAAGAGAGACAGCGAGAGAAAGAGAAAGAGAGATGACAGATTATCAAAGCCACATTCTTTAGAGGTCAAGAAGAGGAGTGGCATAATGATAAGTATCTAGTAATTTAGAATAGAAAGCACAGTTCAGAAGACATGTTCACACAATCAGTAAACTAGTAGAAACAGACATGTCATTGTGATCTCAGAGTAAATTCTATTTGAGAATGTGAATTTCTGGTGGAACATTGGACACACTGCGACTAATATATCATTTCCATTTTCCTAAAGTTTAAGTAGGACACTAGCTCTGAGACTAAAGATACAGCATTGTTCAAATAAGGCTAGGGACACACTGCCAACTTTAGATTCCCACTCATCAGCTGAAGTCGTGAAAGGTCCCTCAGCTTCAGCCAACAAACACTGGCTCACGCTGCAAACACAACTACAGTGACGTATATACCACACATGCCTGAGCTTGTGTACACACAACCAACTGCACACTTCACCTGTGTGTCCCTTTGTGTGTGTGTATATATATATATATATATATATATATATATATGTGTGTGTGTGTGTGTGTGTGTGTGTGTGTGTGGCTCCCGTGTTGCCTTGACAACCTGCTGCCTTTTCCCTTTTTGTTTGCCCTTGGAGCCAAGAGTGGACTCACACCAACGCAGGAGCAGAAATCGGAACAGAGGGAGGACGGAGAACAACATCGGCCAGGGCTTTTTGTCTCACCTCTCGAGTGAACAACACCCACAGCTCTCCCACCTGTTCTCACCTGTTAAACAGAATATGCAGGCTGATCATGCTGATATGTCTACGGCGGGTTGGGGGGGTGATGAAATGTATGTTCTTGCCATGCTGTTTTCAACTACAATCTACATCTTAGCAAGCAGCTGTGTTTTGGCAGTAAACATTAGTTGACTAGTGACTACAAATAGCTTTATACTTGTAATAGTTGAAAGTAACAGCTTAACATTTTGGGAAGTATACTTCAGTTTCACATTGAGCTTTACAACAGCACTTTTCTAGTACATGCAGACAGACATTAGCTTAGCTTAGTATACAGATTTAAAAAAGGGAAAGTGTTGTTTTTACACTTTAAGCACAGTTTTTGTACAAATTGAGCAAACACAAAATAATTAGTTCATTTGTGAACTGTAGAGGTTCTGATATTTTGGTTTCCCCTGTTCTCAGGTTTTATGTTAAGATAAGCTAACCAGCTTTAGCCTATCAGAAATGACTACATGAGATTGTATGAATATTCTTATTTAAAGCTGAAGTATGAAAATAAGCATATTTTCAAAAGGTTTAACTACTATAATGTTTTAAGATCCACCTCTATAAGTGGATGGCCGGATCAGCATATACACAGAAAAACGGGCGAGTATAAAACTCCTCGAGAACAGGCAAGTGACAGGTTATCCTTTTGGTTACTTTTCAGATGGTGGTAAGTAGAAGACAGATGATGGGATGTTGATTGGCAGGAGATGAGAGGAAGTCACAAAATGGCTAATGGCAACAGCTCAAGTAAGTCGGTGTTCACTGTATGGTTGAACCATGAAGAGAGTAGATATACCAAGATGGCGGAGCAAAGGTGAGTTGACGTCCACCGATTGGACACACTCAGAGAATACAGGAAAGCTAGTGGTGCACAAGCATGAAATAATGGCTTCACTTCCAGTAGGGAAGAATCAATAAAGATTGTCAGAGGAGAACAGAATCAAAATCCCTCTTTAATACAAAATCCTCTTCAAACAAATGGAACAAATCCTGTACTTGAGTTAGGAACAGGCTGAAGCTGACTGGAGCGTTACTACCATCAAAGACAACAATCTGGCAGATTGACAGAGCAGACAGGTCTCTCAATAGTCACACTCACTTACCTAATCACCAGCAGCCAGGGAGACAAGCAGGAAGCCAAAAACCAAGGCAATGTGATTTTAAAATAAAAGCAGGAGTAAAGCTAAATAAAACTAGATTCAACTAGGCTTCAAGGCTGAACCGTAACAAAAGGCACAAATAGCTTTTGTGATTAAAAAGTTATGAAAAGTTGATGAAATGTATGTCCTTCTTGCCATGCAGTTTTCAACTGTAACCTACAATCTCCATCTTACCAAGCAGCTGTGTTTGGCAGTAAACATCAGTTGACTAGTTACTGCAAACAGCTTAACACTGAGTCATTAAAAATGATCTGAAACCACCCATCGTCCTTCATAACAGAAATGCAGAGAGAGTTTGAATAAAAACACAGCAAAGTAAAGCAGAGCAGGTAAACCTGAACAAGGATCTTTTCCTTGAGGTCTGTTATTTCTCACTCTCCAGCAGCCTTGTTTAGGATGTGTGTGTAGGATATTTACCAGAATACCAGACACTGTAGCTCTGAGCCCCACAATATCCTGTAACCCCCACCTTCACCACCTTGTCAAACTACAGCATGTGCGTTAAGTGTGAGCGCACACGTGTGCGGTTCAATGAGGTGGGAATCGTGACTGCCAAAACAATATCAGATGGCTGGGGACCATGACGCCCTCAAGACATGTTGCCAAGGTTACAAGAGAAAAGAAATAACAACAAGACAAAGGACAGACCCAGGTTACCAGTACATTATGGACCTCCTTTCTGTGCATGTTACAGTAAGAGTTTTTACTTCACAGCTAACACTGACAGACTACAGACTACATTTAGAGCGTTTCAACTAGACATGTTCTCCCTTGTTAGTTGATCAGGACACCTGTGCATGAGTAACCCTGTTTCCTACCAACTTTTAATATATGAATACATTTGAATATATATTGGAAATGTAATGGATCATGGATTAACTCATGTTCACCACACTGTGGTGGATCATGTTCACCACATTGTTATACTGCAGTGATATTTGGATAAATCTGGATGTACAAAGCAGACAAATCTAACATCAGAGATGTGTCTTTATGTGTTGTTGGTTTAGGCTACTAAAATGATGTTCAATATTGCATGCTATGCTTAAAGTCCATGCTGTTTTTTACACTATACCCAAACACAACCAGAAGATACCGTGTAGTATTTAATTTAGCATTTAAACAGTTATGTGTTTATGCAAATATCTTCATTAAAATCTTTTTTGTGTTTGCATGGTTGTATAGTTGTATAGTGTTTCTCTGTTACTAACATTAATTACATTGTTAGCCAGCATCATATAACCATATTACACCAAAAAGGTGATTTTAGTCAGTGTTTCCCATGATGACCGTCTTTTCCAGCAAATCTGATGACCAAGGAATTTATAGAAAAGATGGGTATGGGGGATCACACAGTGAGTCACACAGCAGATGGAGAGTGGTTTTTACACTGACATTGTCACAGCTTCTGTTCTTTCTGGAAAAAGATTTGAAGTTAAATTTTCTGCCATTTTTAATTACAGGACATAATAGCCTACAACGTACCTAGTGGTTCCTGCCCTGCTTGTTTTCCACCTCTCCCTGCCCTACCCACTGTGGTTTACCTGGATCAGGTGTGTTCAGTCAGTCAGACGTTTGGAATATACCATCTTAGATGAGTCTGATGTAGGTAAAGACTGAGTGAGTGAATCTGACTAAACACATCTGATTCAGACACATTTTGTTAAGAGCAGCATTGTAAAGTGAAGTAAAGTTTTGACAAACTGCAGTGGAAGATGACATATGTAGTCACCAAATAGCATGTGTCCACAATGCAGGTCAATAGGTAACTGGCACAAAAAAATGCTGCATGGATACATGTAAGGTGAGTGACTTTAGCTACCAATTTCAGTAGTGTACAGAGTTGTAGGACTGAGTTTCAGAGGGTTGGAATGCAGGCCTGCTGTGGCTAGTTAGCCAGCCAAAGCTAAACAGCATGCAGCACTGTAAATAAAGTCCTGTCTGTTACATGGTCTGTTCTGTTCTGGTCTCCAGCATAATCAGGACGAATCGAGAGCAGCTGTTTTTTCAGGGGGGGGAGAAGAGGAGGAGATGAAGGGATGGGCATAGAGGAGAAGGGGGTGTGTGAGAGTGAAATAGAGGAGGCAGAGTTTGTACATGGAAAAAGAATGTGGATGAAATGAATGGGAAGGGAACATGCCCAAGGCTACATATAAAAAAATAAGATCCAGCCTGATGCACAGGAGCTAAAATGGCATAGGAGGAAAAACACATACTTAATATAGAAGTAGAAGTCTGTTTTTGTGTTCATGAGAATATTTATGACTTTTTGTCTTTTAGGGATTCTCCAGAAAGACAAGAGGCAACAGTATATGACTCAAAGGTCAGCACAGCAACCCTTGAAATCGTGAGTTGCAAGCTGTAGTCATTCGCCGGAGATCCATGTGACTCATGCTACAGCAGCAAG
Organism: Ctenopoma multispine; assembly: GCA_034779795.1. Classification (NCBI taxonomy): domain Eukaryota; kingdom Metazoa; phylum Chordata; class Actinopteri; order Anabantiformes; family Anabantidae; genus Ctenopoma; species Ctenopoma multispine. The sequence continues at coordinate 12,362,337 of JAUYWH010000005.1, read as the reverse complement.
ATATGATGTACAGCACTAAACTGTGGAATCATCAGCTTTGAGTCGTTGCAGGGGGTTAAATGGCACAGAGCGATAATGTGGTCATGTACTTTGTCTGGCTCTCTCTCTCTATCTATCCTTTTCGTTCTGAGGCAATCTCTCTGACCTTTTTTTGTGTTAAGGCTTTTCCTCTCTCATCTCCCTGTCACCGGTCTCTCTCATTCTCATCCTCTCTCCTTTAATTCTCCTCACTATCTCAGTTTACAGATCTCCTTCTTGCTGCCTGTGTGACTGATGTCCCGTACAGAGAGGGAAGAGACAGCAACAGAGGAGATTGAGGGAAGAAAAGAAAGTGTTGCATAGAAGGGAGGGAGGGAGGGATGAGTTTCACAGACGTGCCACCAGGCTGTACGCATTCCTCAAGGGCTGAGCATCCTGTTCTTTCGTCCCCCACCTCCACCAAGACTCACACCATGCTGCACGTACGCATGACTCATAAACTCTGAAATACATACAATAGTGCCCACTCTTCCTTCAGCAAACTGACATTAACATATTCTTTCTTTCTTCTGTATTTTCTTTTTATCTTTCTTTCTTTGTCAGTTATTGTTTTCCACTGAATGCTGCTTCCTGTACTACAGCCACCACTATGAAAACTACTTTCCGCTTTACATACATGTAGTACTAACCTGGCAACCTTGACGGGGAATAAAACGGTCTAGAAGCTTAGTTTGCTCCTTTTCTCCCTGCTCCTTGTCTCCATCCATCCATCCTTCCCACCCCTCTTTTCAAACTATCTTAGCATCATTTGGCTTCAGGGTTCAGCAGCACACAGGAACTCAGGAACAGAGATTAACGGAGAAATAAAAGCAAAACAGCAAAAAAGAAAGCACCCAGACAAACACTGGTTGGATAGTGATTACCTAAATTGTAAAATAGTTCATTTAGACCTTTTCTATAAGTAACATTTACAGAAAATGTGATATGTATATTGAAAGTGAAGTTCAATGAATATAAATTAAATTAATTAAAAAGGAAAGAATTTATTTTATATTGCACACATTTTGGTATATAATTAGATATAGTGAAAATGATGTGCTTGTGTAAACAAATACTTTTTTGGTAAAGTTCTATAAACCTTCAGAATTTTTATACCATTTTTTTTATTTAGATGAATGGATTATGAAATCCAAGTTAGAGAGTTGGTACTTAACAGATTGATTGCATTAAATGGTCACCAGCCTTTCATGAGTAATTCTATCTCTCTGATCTTTAAACACAAGCAAGTCATATGCTTGGGCCTCTGTGTCATCACGGGAGCTGTACATGTGCGCATTTAGTAACATTTCTTCAACATTTGTTTCAAGAATCAGTGACCAAGACAAGTTCATTTTTAAGTTATTTAAATGTCATTTTTCAAATTATGTGAACAAAAATTTAATTTTATCCAATTAGGGATAGCAGAGATGGACTATTGGAAATGGAACTATATACAAAGAACTTTTAATGGATACTGCTAGCTGCTTTTTAATTTCCAAGCTCCTTGTCTACACACAATAAAAACAACCACTATCATTGGATAATCTTTGATAACAGCAACATTTACTTGTTCTAGTGGTGATTTTGAGAAATACATTTCTGGTGTAGTCTAGTAATCTGGCTTTTGAGCACATAAACCTTCTGTTTCTGTCTTTGAATAGTGAATTTGAACAGCATGATTTAATAAATGCTATTTCAAACCAAAGAAAGCTTTCTGGAGTAAAGAAACCAGGAAGCTGGTTTTCATAAAAGACAGAGTTTGTTTCCAGTGACATTTAGACTTGTTACTTGTTACTACATTTTAAAATAAAGCACACAGTGCTTCATGAATAAAATTGCCAGTGTGGACACAGTGGTTATTTCTTGGAGAAAGGAACTTCTTTTCCATTATAGGAAAACTGTTGGCTCTAACACATTTAGCCTCAATTCCCAGCTTGGATGGATGAATAGGACATACCAGTTAACTTATCATGTCAGGAGCGGCCAGACACATTTAGAGTCCCAGCTCATTACATTACATTAAAGACTGCTTTGCGTAAAGTGAAAAAAGGATGAGTGTATTGACTCACAAGCAGTCATCATTTGGCAACTGCTGAAATTTAGTCACAGTGTAGTCTAATTGTTAAAGGTGTTGGGAAAATAAAGGTGCCTGAGCAAATAAGGGGTGGAGAGGATTTGTTATGTTCTGGGCGTGAGAGATGCAAAACCAAATGTCTGAGCATGCTAGATTGCCCATGAGCATCTGACAATGAGATTTGCAAGACTGAGCTAGTATTTATGAAAAGCCTATGTGTGTGCATGAGCTATAATCCCTGAAGCCTTAGGGAAGTGCACACACATTCAGTCTTTTCCTGTTGCTTCCCATTAATTCCACCTGTATACACTGGGAATGAGCCCCTGCTGGCCCTCACCCTTCCTGCCTCCTCCCTCATTCCACTCCTCCCCGACTCTAAATCCCCAAATGTAGGTGAACACCCAGAGAGACCGGGCTGCTCTCTGCTGCTGCATGCTGTTCCTCCCACTGCACACTCTGTTCCCAGCCACAGCTCTACATTTAACAATTTGAATGGATAGGATGAGCATATTTATTCAAATCAACATTTGAACAGCCATTTCGCTGGAACACGCAAGACAGCTGCCACATGGCTGCTGAACTTATGATAATGTTGCCATGGGAATAAGCACTGGCACCGTGCACAAGGCTCACAGACATGAGGTGTTGCCAGCTGTGCTGAACATTTGCATTGTTTGTGTGTTTGGGTGCATGTGTGCAAAAGACTCACACAAAACATTTTCCATTTAGAGGCTAAAAGTCATGAGGACCTTTCTGCTACTATACGGGTATCAAGAACATATCAGATCTCTAAATCTGAAACTGAAGATGGAAGGATAAAATGTATATTTTCTAAAGTAGAATAGCTACTTCACTAATGAAGAAAGCTTTGGCTGTCAGTACATTTTGTAAAAATGACTTACATCTATCTCTGTCTAGACCAATGTCATTCACTATATCTAATCCAGTGAGCACAAAATACGTAATGGCCATTGTGTTTTCCAACATGTAAGGCGGATACTGATGCCCTAAAAATTGTGAATTTCCCCATGGGGATGAATAAAGTATCTATCTATCTAAAATGATCATGTCCTAAAACACGAAAGGGATTTAAAATGTCTTTACTGACATTACCAATTTTTAATCTCAGACCTGTTGTGCTGGTTTATGACTCAGTGATCAGCAGACAACATGGATAGGAGTGTTAGATTTATCAGATAAAAAGTGTCCAGTCATGCTATGAAAGTACAAAAAGATTCTTAATATTTCAGTATGGTTGACAGAAATTTCACACCTTCCCTGTGAGTGAGATGTGGGGAGATTACTGGCATTTTCACTGGTGACTAATAGGTGAGTGGGCAGGTGTGTTCCTCCTACTGTACATTAAAACCTTTTAAAATGGATTAAGTACTAACAACTACAGAAACAAAACCACACAACAAACTAAACAAAAAAATGTAAAGTAGTGACTGATAAATGAGATTTTCTTCACATTAGGACACATGAACTGAACTGGTGAATAATTGAGTGTGAACAAACAACCTGTTTTTGCTCCTCTCATGTCTGAGCCATGACTGACTGCGAGAGGGGATCATGATGTGCTTGTTAAGCCTTAATTATTAAGGCAGGATCCACAGCGCTGTGGCACAGCTAACCTTTTGAACTCAGTGCAGACGGGCTTGCTTTGCGTGCAAACTGGCTTAAATGCTCCTGTATGCACACACGCTCCATATAACCTTTTGAACTCCAAACAGACACAGTCAGGCAGATGCACATGCATGTATAGGTACACACACATAAACCTACATTCATAGACTTGTAAATGCGATCTCATGTGAGCTGATTAGAAGTCATATTTCCTGTCTGTCTTCCTGGAAGGCCACACTATGGTTTGAATTGAACTGCTAGAAAGAGAAGGGAATTCTTTGGTTTTAGTTGTCTCAGTACCAGTTAGTTAGTGATGGTAATGATTGAAGTATTTGAACTCCTTCCAAAGTAAATGATAAAAACAAGACAATTCAGCAGTAAAAATCAAAGTGTACCCATAGGTCACGGTACGCTTCGGCTGAGCAAAATAAAGGCATTATAATTATGGTGCCCTTCATGTTTTGGAAAAGCGTGTGTTGTTTCCGATGGGTCTCTCCCACAATATAAATAGTAACTACAGTAATATAGATCTATTTCATATAGTTAATCGTCCACAAAGTTAACGCTAATGTTCTCAAGTCTGCCAGCACATTCAGAGAACTGTCCTTCCTGAGTAAAAACACTCACATTATGGAGTAAAATGTACTGTAGCTCGGTAGTTTGCTAGTTATGTGTCTTACGTGTGGTCTCAATTTATCTGTTTAGTGTAGAAAAATTCTTGTTGTACACATCTCTTACACCATAGCTAGCTACAAGCTAAGTATATAGTGAACTAACAAAATTACACAATAGAAAAAGGGTTACAAATTAGCCTCATCTCTCAACTCAGTAGAATTATTCAGTATAGATTAAACACCAGAAATATCCTCCGCCCTGCCAGTCCCTCATGATACAGACGAGCCCTCCAAACACATTGTTTACTGTAATTTCAATCTTCCCAGCTGCTCGAGTTTTTAATAGGCCTGTTTTCGAAGGTCTCTTTGCCTCTTTGTCTCTCCCTGCATCCACTTCCTTTTCATCTCTGTCTCTCTCTGTTGACAGTAGGACTGGTGGAGCACAGAGAACCAGATAATAACAAAAGAAAAGAAAAAATGGGAGACAGAATCAGGCACATAAGCAGAGACAGAAGGCTTTAATTTTCTGATTGATCTGATCACATCAAGCACAGTGACAGACTGAAGAGGTAGCTTTTTGTTTTTGGTCACAGGTGGATTTTTCTGTACTCTTGCCCGTGTATAGCACTTCCATGCCTTATCATGACATTGCTTGTCACATTTTGGGAGGGGAATGCACCAGAAGGAAATGTCAGTAAATTTCAGGTTACTCAGAGGAACTTTGGAAATATTATGTTATCTACTTCACTTGCCAAACCATGGCACAGGCGCTGGAGTTAGCTGTGATTTTTTTGAATTTCAGGTGGCACAAACAAGATATAGTTCTCGTTTAGGACTTTGGGAAATTTCAAAGTTCGATCTTCACTCTTTGGAAAAGTAAACTCCATTATAGTGAAGCTATGCCACAAAATCATATGAGAGAAGACCAGTGATATTGTATATATGTTTGGCTTGGTATCTGTCACCTGTTTAGAAATAAAACTTGCATGCTGGAGGGAATTACCACTCTGCACTACGCAGTTCCTTTTATTAAATATTTTACAGCTTTATGGGGAAGTAATTAAATGGCAGAGAAAAAATGAGAAAACAAAATTAAGTGCTAGGGGTAGTTATAGAGCCATAAACCAAGGATGCAGAAACAGTAAAATGAGGTTTTAAATGATCAGAAATATTTAGTAAGACACAGGTCATGAACTCTGTCTCAGATTTACGCTGTGCACACGTGCGCACGCACATCTGACTTCTTTCCATGGTCCTGCAAAATGGTGCCTAAAGCTAAGCCTCAGGCAGGGTCTTAAAGGCCACGATCTCCGTGCCGCTTTAGAAGGTTGTACAAAGTTCATGACACAAGCCTGACCATACTTGGCTGCTGGCTCTCTTTAAGGCTTAGAGCTGAAATTTGAAATGATAGAGAGGGAGGGAAAAAAAAAAACGCTAACTGGAATGTTCATTGGCTGCAGCTGGGCATTGTTGAAGCAATATGGACATGGGCTTAATGCAGGAAGTGTGTGTTTGTGGATCTGTGTGCATACATATCATGCATGCATATCAGTGTGTTAATGCATGCATGCGTGTGAGAAGAGAGAAACAGGATGGTGGGTTAACACAGACCAAAGCCTAGACATTTCCAAATACATGTTTGTGTAACATAAAAAATAAAACACATGTATTCAAAATCCTGTGTGTCTGCATGCATGTCAGCATGTGAGTAACAGAAATTAGAACAATATGAAAAACACAAGACAGAAGTATAGGGCTGCAGGGAAACAGCATTTTGGCTGAGTACAGCAGAGAGGCTGACATTGGCTTATAAGAGCAAAAGGGAGGGACTCTGAATAACTCATTTTAAAATGTAATCAACACCAAATACTTTTTGAAATTTGATCACCACCAAATTCCAAGCAGTGAAATATTTTATTTAGAAAAAACGCTGGTATGAAAATATGTGGTTTCGAATTACTGTCTTTTGAAACATCTTCTCAAGTTGTGTGGATTCAGAAACCTATATTCAAAGCTCAAATTGAAAAAAGGCAAACCATGAAAAACATGAACCTTAGTGTTACCACGGTAATGAGACACACACCTACATACATGTCTGTGTCATATGATGTGAAAAAACACAAATATAGATATAGAGATAGAGGTTACATCTGTACAAGCCCCACTGCTAAATGTATCTCATGTTGAGAAATAATGTCTGCTTTGTTCCACAGTGTGCAGCAGATTAACACTGGTTATGTTTGTTATGCTTTTCTTGGTAACAGCATCTTCTATTTGAAACTAAAATAACACTACAAGTCAATTACAACCCTTGATTGAAAAATCAGAGAAGGCAATTTTGCACACACTCAATCATTTCAAAACTGCATGTTACAAATCAGCGTGGGTGTGTTTAACTGTCTCATTTTTCCACCAAGAAAAAAACCCTTTTTACACACTGAATAATTTGTATTTGAAAGTTTAATAAACTTGATTCAAACTGATGTGTGTTTGTGTGAGTGTGCACCTTTTAACTTACTGTACAGTGAGACTCAAGTGAATTAGAAATCCATCCAAAATGATTTGGATCGGTTTAGGAAGCCTGGTCTTCATTCAGAGTCTTACTTTAGATGTGGGAGCAGCAATGTCTGACGTAAAACACACACATACACACACAAATTATTGTAATGGGGGTGCATCAAACATCACACACAATAATCTTGACTCCATTGAATAATTTAAAGTAATCATTCTCTGGCACACATACAGAAATCTTCTTGCAACCTCATCTCTTCGATTTCCCCCATTGTTTTTTTTTAACAATCTCCCCTCTATTTTTCTCTTCTCATCTCCTCTATCTTATTCTTCACCTCCCCCTCTCCTGTCTCACCCTCTTCTAACCCCAGCCAGCAGGTCTACAAAGTGGTGCACTCTCATTCTGTGTGCCAGCAGCAATTCCTGGAGGACAGTCGGGCAAACAAACCCAGCCGGTGGCCGCTGCATGACTCACAGAGAGGCTGAGAGAGAGAGAGGGAGTGAAGAGGGTGGAATCGTTAAGATGAGAGGGCAAAAGTATTTCAAGCTGATAAAAGCTGATGAGAGGGGCAGGTTGGAAAATGAGATTGAAAAAAAGCAAAAAAAAGAATGAAAGTATGTTAGAGAGATTAAGAGAAGGAAACAAGGAGAGAGAGTCTGCAGTCTGAGTGAGAGTGAGAGAGAGAGAAAGAGAGAGAGAGAAAGAGAGAGAGAGGGAGAGACGGGGGCAAATAGAGGGCAACCTGTGCAATGTTGCATGCACACGAGAGGAGCAGACAGGCACGCAGCTCAGTGAGGAGGCACGAAGAGAGCAAAATAACTCCTCCCTCTCTCTTTCTGTCTACTCCCCCTCCCTCTTCTTCTGCATCTCTCTCGTTCCACTCTCCTCTGCCAAACAGCGAAGCTCAGTACGACAGTCTTACACGGCATGGTGACCCAGGGCCGAGCAGCAAATACGCCTGGGAGAGGCGGAGGCAATGAAGTTAAGTCCATAAATAATGGGGTGTAATTCGTGAATGGTTAACACCACAGTTTCAGATCCCTGTGTGAGTGAAAACTTCACTCAGAGTGAGTGTTTTTCAAAATCATTTGGTGGTGTACAGATTATTTGTTCCATTATTTATGAACCTCACTTTAATGCCTGCAAATGAAAACAGAGACACGAAGAGGAACGTTAGATTAGGCATATAGAGACAACAAATAAAATGAAAGATACAACAGGAAGAGAGAAATGAGAAGTGAATGAGCTGCAGAGGAGAAGTGGGGAGGTGGGTGTTGAGGTCCTGTGTATTCCCATGTGAACTGTCTCTGGGCTGGGATAGAGCCCTCTCCACCAGCCCTTCTCTGGACTGCATTAGACATGGTGCTCAGATAATTCGCTGCTGGGGACAGGGGAGAGGGGGAGAGCCCAGGATGGTGGCAGACAGCGGGAAAATTATTTTCTGATTTTAATACTACTGGACCAAGACAAGAATAAACAATCAAATAAAAAAAAGCTGTCCTAAAAACTGCTGACTGTGAAATATCACATAGCTCTAATTGAGTCCAGTGTTGCAGTCAACCGCACATGGTTGACAGTTAGACCAAGTGAAACTACCTCTTTCACTGCATATTATATTGGTCAGGAGTTTTGGGAAATACTCTGTTACTACTACTCTTGTTTAATTTATCCACACGAAAACTAAAGACGACAATACGCTGTTACAGGAAGTTATTTTGATTGTTGGACACGAGTTGGTACTGGTCTGGTTGTCTGCCAACTGAAAATATTTCGCCGCATAAGCCCACTGTTATTTTTTACACTGCGAACATGAACAGGCCGGCTGTTACACTGTTTCCAAGCTTTATAATAATCTGTGCTTCATATTTTGATTTATGTGCAAACATAAGAGGTATTGAGCTCCTCGTCTAATTCTAGCACATGAAGGCAAATAAGCATATAAGGTTTAAGCTTTTTCAGAAACATTTTGTGTTTAGGTGACATGCTTTTATGAATCCCAAATTTGTTTCTATTGAATTAAGTCTATTTTGCTGAGACCCAATTACACCTCCTCCACACATCCCACTTCAAGAGTGTGATGTTTACAGGAATAAGGTTAACTAAAAGCCATTACCACCACATTACTAATAAATCTGAATTTGCATAATTTAAATAAAGCACAGGTTCACCAATTAGTCATTTTCTCTTTTAGATTCTTTATTTAATCAATGTTACATTAAGCTAACATAAATAAACATTTTTATGAACAAAAGGCACACAGTTCAAATATAAACAAAGAGAACGTCTGTACAGTTTGTTTCAATAAAACATGTCTACCGTCTCTGAGAGATGAGTTTCAGGGGGGTTTGTTGACAAAGCGCTGATGTCACTGTGGCAGCGTCAAGTCTCAGCATAAAACTGAACACAATCCCCCACGAGGAGCCAATGTGTTGGGTGCAAAAGCAAGAAAAATAACACCAACCGGGAACATTTGCCTGGACGTTCACAGTGTGTCCATGTAGAAAAGTCCCACTGAAACTCACGTCCATTGTCTGGTTGAAGAGGCCACAAGATTTATGTCCACTAAATTAAAAGATTCAAACACTCAGCACATATACTTGAAAAAAAAAAGGGCCAGAGGCTGGGTAAACACTCACTATGATTTTTGCAAGAGAATGATTTGGGAGGGGGCTCAGTGTTGCCAGTGTCTCTGAAAAACTCTGACTGGTTGGTTGCTGCTTCCTTGGAATAATACAATTGGTCATTCACAGTACGGACAAGACGCCAACTGTCTGTTACAGTGTTTGTCCTGATGTTCAGTTCACATACAGCCATACCACTAAGTCAAAATGATAAGGGGGGCAGATTTGGTTTTTCCTGCATTCAGAATAATAAGCTTGTGTCCAATAGTAATCACTAAGCTCCTGTTTATACTAAACAATAAAATATGGTGTATGAGTCCAGTCACGTTTACTGCAGATGCTGTCAGTTGTCATCCACCTCTGAACACTGGCTGAAACAGGCATTGTCCTCTGCTAGTCCAGTTTTGTCCACATATCCAGTCTGCACCAGTCTGTTGGTTCTTTCTGGACTCCAGTCTGGAGGCATCCAGTTTACTGCAGACCTGGATCATGGCGTATTTGCAGATATTTCATATACTTTATTTTAACTTGTTTCGAGCAGCAGTTGGGTGGAGTTAAGAAAGTGATTCCAACACAGTTTGTTACAGCAGCAGACTGACTCTAAGACTAAATTTAAGCTTATTATGGCCTAAATTGTTCTTCTTAAGTGACTCCACCCATGTACCGCCTTAACAGACTAAAACAAACTATGAGTAAGCATTTGCAAATAAAGAGAGATCCAGGTCTGATCCAGGGCTTAGACAGCAACAATGCTGGGTACCTCCTCGTAGTGAATGATAAAGTAAGGATAGCTCTGGTCATCATTGAAAATGACATAAATCTGAGGGTCCACCCAGTTGTCCACACAGGAGTCATAAAGGTCACTGGAAGGGTCACGGGGGTTGATGGGTGGAGGTCGTCGCATGGAGGGATTTCCTACAGTAAACCTGTTTAGACACAACAAAGAGCATAGAGTCTGGGTTAGTTATGAGGGTGGTACCACATAAGGTCACAGTGAGTTTCACATTCTCATGTGGAAAATGCTGACTTCCCTTTCAGTCTGCAGATCAGAAGAGTACTCTAAATTCAATGATCACCAGTCTGCTGCTCCTTTATGTGTGTCAAGGCATGTTAAATAAAATAAGCATATTCTGCATGGCAATGAAATAAATGTTGTTAGATGAAATGAACCCCCACACTGTAACTAGTTTGTTTTTCCTCTCTTTAATATTCATTCTAAATTTATCGATCTTTGTAGCACTTTCTCTGGGGACACGAATAAAACATTTTTAAAATAAGAACATTTTCAGCGGCAGACAAAAACAGTAGGTAAAGATGTTAAAAGTCGATGGGTCAAATACAGTTTGAAGCACACTACACAGATAACTTTGTTCTTATTAGTCCATATCTCTGCATAGGTCTGATAGTAACATCTTTATTTGGATTGTGGCATATTCAGACGTTCAACTCAGTTTTAGAGAAGAAGCGTTTGTGAGTTTTATGTTTTCAAAGCACCACAGGCTACCTGCTGCCACATAACAAAGCTGGTGATGTATGATGGGTCGAGCCAAATCAGCTGTTTTACATGTGTTGCTCTAGATTTGACTTGCGCTTTAAGAGATGGCAGCAGTGTGATGACTTAACAATGATTTATGGAAAGAAACCTCAAGATTTCCATCATCCAAATTAATGCTTATGTGTTTGTTGTGTATGTATATTTAATTTGTAAAGAAATATCATTCATGCAGTGGTACGTGCTGAAGGGATCATTCTGTCAAACTAAACAGCACATTTCGGAACAAACATGTACCCCTATAAAAGCTACATAGATACATGTGGCTTTAATTTAGCATTTAGAAAAGTATGTTCCTTCCTGCTAACACCTCAACCCAGAGAATGATCTCATAGTTAACATTTACCTCTGAAACAACCTCATACGAGATGTATCAAGAAAATATTGGGTTTAGAAATGAATCACCTGATTGAATAAGAATAAATATGTATGAATAATATATTTTATATATAATATAAAAGTAGAAATGCAGTGTTATAAAGTTGCAAGTAATAGTAGTAAAATTCTATCAATCAAACAAATGTTCCCACTAGTGCCCACAGACACACACCTGCCAGTGAGGACTTTGGCCAGGAACATGCAGTGGACTCCTTTGGGTGAGCGCTTGGAGAAGTTGTGGGAGTAGACAGCCTTTCGAGCAAAGTAGGAGCCCTGCCCAAACATGGTGGCGTGTTTGCCGCAGACTCGTGGGTCGAAGTTGTGCTTGCAGATGCCATCGACCACGTCGGCTGAGGTACCGTGGAAGAGGTGGCGCTCGCTCAACAGCCGGTCCATCTCTGACATACGCCGTGACATGTACTCCTTCTTCCTGTTAGAGAGGAAAGAGACAAAAGGTAAAATCAGATTTCTCAACGAGCTTAGCAGATTTTAGCTGTTATTTCTTTATTTTAGTGTATCAATAAAAAGTAATGAGCTATCAATAAGCTAAAAACTTCTACACACAAGACAGATCTGTGAGGTGATACTTTAGTATAAACTCTATTCTATTTAAAAGTTGTGATCACACGCTTGTTTTCTGTAAAACCAAGTAGGCCTAAGGCGTGTAGAGCAACACAAAGACATGCACCCACACACAGCTCGTTTGATGTGCGTGGATCAATCAGGCATGCAAAGGTGAAAGCATTTCGAGCCAGGCTGTGACCCAGGCACGACCTCCCATGGCCTGGCAACTTGTGAACTGACACACACTGACACTGCATGCATCCAAGCATGCACACATGCACACATGCACACACACACTTGACTTTCCTACGATCCAATTTTAGGATCGAGCAGCTCAACTTCCTTTAACACCACCAACCAACCCTTCAGATGCCAACACACACGCTCGCAGACACACAAATCAGCATAACCAGAGTGTGAGAAGAGGAAATCAACTGGCATTCAGAGAGGGCATCACTTTCACAATATGTTCAGACACGCACATCATCACACATTGTCAGTAATTGTGAAACCATGTGGTATCAGTTAGTGTGGGAGAGTTTAACTGTCACAGCTGATAGCACCTGCCCTGCTATAACCACAGTGGTTAGGCCGCTGTATGCACGACATCATCACACCAAACATCTCTCCACCCGTAGTGTTCACACACCACTGTGGATACTTTCTCACGAAGTCTCACACAGCTGGACCCATTTGCTCTATTTTCTTTGTTTGTTATTAAGAAATGTTTTTTATTTGTGTTTCTATCTGCAGGAACACGCAGATGGTCCTGAAATATTGTTGGGATTGAACAACAGAAATCTGGTTTAATAGGTTAAACCAGTCAATAAAAAGTTGTACCACAACAGGGAAACATGATACTAAGGCATTACTTCATGTCATGATCATGCCATTTAAACAAACATATGAAAGATTTATTATATACTTATAAAATACTACACTGTGTCTCCAAGTGAGTTTAGATCTCCTATCTGGTGAAAACAATTCATCAACCACTTAAAATCATATCATTCTTATCACACAGTAACTGGTGATCATTTCAGCAATTTAGCAGAATTATGTTGAATAAAATAATTGCAGATGCATCAAAGCCAGATCCAACAGCTGCACTTTATCACCCAATCTTCATCACCCCGGTAAAAACATTTCCTGTGTTACCATGTTTTTGTGTGCACTGGTTTTAGTTATTAGAAATGATTCACGATTTGAGGTTAGACAAGAGATTATATCTTGAGCAATGAGGACATGCTTCAAAAAGTGAAATGATTACATTCTGACCTCTTGTACTTCTCCCAGAGAAAGGGGTTCTGCACACGCAGGATTTTGATAATCCTGAACTTGGTCTCTGACACCGTCTTGTGGAAAAGGCTGTACACCGTCCGGTAGCTGCGGTCTTCGCGTGAGACTGGCACCTGCAGGAAGTCTTGGCTCATTGTCATGGGCAACCATGTTTCTGGAAAAAGACTGGGTGGGTTGGTGGTTGTTGGCGAGAGGGGATGCGGCGTTGAAAGATCCACCGACGAGGAGGATGAGGAAGAAGAGGAGGAGGATGAACAGGGAACGGGAGATGAAGATAGGCCACCCAAAGTCCTAGAAAGAAAAAGAAAGAAATCAAAGGAGAAACATGCATTAGATGTTTGATTTGAGCAAAAACATGGAAGTGAAACATACTAATACTACTTCAGTACTGGATTCAAAGAATATGTGATATAATCAGTTAATCGGTTACACACAAAGACTCGGTTGGAAACAAGATATAGTGCTTAGTAACTAGTTGTATTCAGCCTTGATATTCAATACTGAAACAATTAATTGTTTAGTAATTTAACTGAATAGTAAATCATCAACAATTTTTCATAACTGAGTTAATGTTTAAGTAATTTAACAAGAAAACTAATTCTAAATATTTGCTGGGGTATCACTGTAAGCTAAATCATAAGGCATTTTGGATTTTGGTTGCTCAGATATACAAGACATCTGAAGATGTCAATTTTAGCTCTGGGAAGCTGTGATGGGGTTTTTAATACTTCCTGGCTTTTTATTAATTAAACTAGGAATTGAAAAATATCACCAGTTTAATAAATAATAGAAATAATTCTATAGATCTAGCTGTAATGGTGTAATTATTTTATTCAATGATGCTAACATCACACTTTATGGGTTTGGCAGTTTACTATAACTTCCCTCTGAAAATGACAGCACAACTAACTTCAATTAATTATAATCCATATGCATAAAACAGAGAAATAAAAAATTAACTACTGTAGTTCTATATGTAGCTTTTATTTTGCAGCAACAACAAGCCGTACATTTTAGCCTATCTGTATTCCTTCCTACTGCTTTATTCCCACGTGTTTCCAATAATGGATGGATCCAAACATAAAACAAAAACGTCTGTGTTTCCGAAATCACATCCCACCAACTCTCAACGACGACATGACAGCACTGCAGAGTGGAGCAGCTTCGCGGCGGCCTCCATCAACCAAACAAAACATCAGGGCCGTGCAAAAATGAAACCCAGACACCAAACAAGACAACAGGGAGGCTAAGTGAGGGAGAGGCAGGAACGAGAACAAGAGAAAGGGAGAAGAATAACATGCCAATTGCAGCGCTGTCAGGGAAGTGACAAAAAAAAACTACAGTGTCTGGCATTTGAGTCAATAACAGTGGTTTGGCTGTCAAGTTATCGCTCACTAAGTGTAAATGCTGTTAGCCCTACCAGCTATAAGAAAGTGTGCATGTGTGTGTTGTCAAGAGACTGTGATCAGTGTGATTCTGAGTCAGCGTGACAGTTTTTCCTTGTCTCTTTTCTCTCTCTCTCTCTCTCTCTCTCTCATCCTGTCTGTCCGGTCTCAGTCTCTCTCCCTGAAATCGATGTCTCTATTCCCCGCGTGCTTTGAAGAGATCACAGAGAGCCTGCTGCAGAAAACAAGTGTGAAATGAACAGGGACAGATAACAAGAGACTGATGGAGACGGGGCAGAGGAAGAGTGAAAAGGAGAAAGATTAGGACAGATAACAAAGGGAGGGAGAGAGGGAAGAGACGGCCGAAAATAACATCATGAGGAGAGATGACAGAAGGAGCGGGAGAGAGGTGGGGAGAGAGCGAGAGCGAGTGTCAATCAAGCTAATAACCTCAACCTCTAAGCCTAGCACAGATTGTTCCGGATACACGCACACACATTAGTTATTTGAGAGGACACTGCATTGAATTAACAAAAACAGAGTAAAATCTGAATTGTTAACTGGCTTTTTGTCCCTGTAATGTGACTGCGTGATCTGCTTTTTTTGTGCACACCAAGTGATTAACTGAAGCACTCAAACAACAAACGGATGAAAAAGTCCCAGAAACGAATCCCTCAATCCAAATTCCAGCTCCCCATAGTCCCATTTCACACCCCTTTCCCTCACCAGCTCTATTCTGCTGTGCACACAGCCTGGAAACCATTTAGACCTCTCTCACTTCCTCTCACTGTGCTTGCTATCTCGCTGGCACTCTAACTTGCCGTCTTTCTCTGTCATTCTTTCTCCGTTTCCTGCGTCCTCCATCTAATTTTCTCACTACTTCCTCCTCCATCTCCTGCTCTCCATTTTGTCATGTCTTGACAGTCAGGGCCCTGCAGGAACCGCTCGTGCTAGCATTCACTCCATGTGTGGGACACTGGCAGGACACCACTAAAGCAGCCTGCTCTGCAAGTAAGTGGGAAAAAAAATATCTCCAAATAGGGTGCGATGACTCCACTTGTTTCGAGTCTGGTATCATTTGTTTGAGGAACATGAGAGACCAAGGCAACAAGGCAAATTGCTTCACTGCTATGAAGAAAATGGCTGCGGAGAAATGTTTTCTTCAGAAAAAAGTAAGCACATCCCATCTTCTTCACAGATTGTCCCGCTGCTTCAGTGGATATTTCTTGAATGCTGGAGGCTCGCTGGACTGAAATTCTCCCTTCTTTGTGTATGTCTTGTCATCTGTCTCATCTGTTCCTGTTTGCCTCATTACCTTGTTTTCCGTCTGTCTGGTTTGGACCCACTTTTTTTCTGCACAGGACAGTTCCTCTGTCTTGGTGACTGTTTGATTTGCCAAGAATCTGAGCTGTGATATTTGTTAATGTGAGTTTCAAGTTCAGCTCAGGCTGCCAATGCGCCACGGTGTTGGAATGGATTAAGAGGTGAATGTAGTGTTCAGAGTCTTTTGAGCATTCAGCCCTGACTGTGACATTAGCATTGTGTACCGACCTCTGTGTGCCTGCCTGTCTCCTAACAGGAACTCAGGACACGCAGAGAACACAGAGAGCCGTGGGGAGACACGGTGTTACATACTGAAGAGCCAACTTTGTGTGTGTCTGTGTGTGTTGGTATTAGCGTTCACATGCTGCCTGCCACTTAAATCGAGGACTTTGTTCTAATAAACAATGTAGGTTCAGGTCCAAAATACCAAATGTTCTTTAAATGAACAAGGTTGAGATTTGAGTGCTAACAATTAGCGAGGATCAACCCAGAAGGTAAAATGGGAATAGAGGTGGGAGTTATAGATGGAGACAAAGGGAGACTATAAAGCAAGCAGATGACTCCTACCTCTCCACTGAGGACTAACTAACTGTTCCTGTCTATTTGCCTTACTAAGAACCACTCACAGCTTATCAGAATGAATCATTAACAGAAGTGAATAATCTGTGTGGAAATAATACTTCCTATCATTCAAATAACTTCCACATTATCAAAACCAGGCCTGTTTGAAAATAAGCTTGTTCATCTGGTCCTTTTTGTGACGAAGCAAGACAAAGAGCCAAGCTTGCAGCTTCGCTCAGGGGAGCTTTGACCTGAATGCTAATGGAAGATCAGCTCACATACAATCACAAGGTTCCCGTGCTCATGTTTTGTTGGTATAATGTTTGTTTTAAAAAAAAACATAACGTTCAGCATCTTAACTTAGTAACAACCAAACTAGGATTTGATGGTTCCCTAGCTTCTTGTTGTTTAAATAGAGTGAATGTTTCCAAATATTTCAGATGTTAAATGTCTACTCACTGTAAATGGGGTGTTAGCATCACAGAGGACATGAACATAGGTCGCTTCTTGATCTGACGCCGGAAGCCAAAGACAGCATTTTGCTGGAAGCCCTCCCTGATGTTGAGGATATACTGATTCTGAAGCGTGATGAATCGAACCTCCTTAAGACCTCTCGAACTCGCCTCCTCAATGAGCTTCACCACTGGCTGTTGAAGAGAAAAGGTGGGAGAAGATACAAAAATAGAGTTTAGACTTGTTTTAAAAATCATTTCATGCAGCCGACTGTTGTTCAGTTTATTTTAACAGAAGAAGGAGGAAGAGAGAGTTTGTGTGTACACATTGTTCACATGACAAAAAGCTATAGCAATAATAAATGTCATCATGAGACACAAACGTTAAGGAGAGAAAACAGTCAGTCTTTACTCATTTGGTGGAATAAATTGCAGTTGGCTTGCGACAGCTGTGTCACAGAGGCTGATTAGGTGTGTCTGATCCCATTACTGATAAACGATTGGGCAGTTATAATGCATCTCGCCTCAGAGAGCACCCACACAAATAAACACACGCACACACAATCCCACTGTGTGACTCACCTCGGAGTATTCCCTCCAGCCAAAGTTGTCTCTGCAGTAGTACTTCCACACTGTGTGACAGCTGGGGGTGGGGTTTGGGCTCATTGTGGACGTTGGTAAAGGGCTAGGGGGAGTGGACAGTCGTCGGACGCGGTCAAATTCTAGGTCACACACTCGCATCGCCCCGAAGTCTAAGGTAAACACTCGACCCCTGAAACACAAAGATAAATTCAATGTATAAATACCTCACTGCTGCAGTAAGCATGAACAATTAAAACACATCCACACAGTCAGCTAACATGTGGCTGTGACATTGTGACCTTGTTACTAAATGGTCACAGCTTCTATTTCCATCAGCAGCCACATGATCAGACAACCTTAATTTAACCTGAGTGCCCTGGAGCAACATGACCAAACCTTTAGCTGCTCGCTCAATGAGTCACACAGGATGACACCATTAACTGGATTAACACGGATGAAAAAAAGAGATACGTGAAGAAAAGATTCCTATTTTACCATTTACACATACTAAAATCATAAATAGAACGGAGTCAATTACAGTATTAATCTAATTTTATTAGCTCAGAGCAAGTTAAAAACAACCCAGGAGTAAAGAGGTAAGGTTCTGTCAGGATGTAAATCAAAGTGAATTAGCAGGTTAATGCCGAGCTAAGCTCACTGCGCCGACTGTGGCTTCATACAGCGTTTACTGTCCAGATATAAGAGTTAGATTCGTTTTCTCATCTAACTCTCGGCAAGAATTCAAAGAAGCCTATTTACCGAAATACCAAGCTATTCCTTTAAAGTTTTGAGATACTGAAATTTGTCACAGATGATGTTCGGTTATAGAACAGTAACTCTGGAGTTGACAGTGATTCTGTGTCTTGATCAAAACACATCACATGATAGATGGTTAAACACAGAGGGTTATACAGTACTGGGCTTTCCCATAAAATTCTGCCATGAATTCATATTAATACTAATGCACAGAATGTGCTATAACACTGGCATCTACTATCTAAGTATCGTGGAAACAACATGCACACACACACATTTGCATTTAACCACTCTCTATCTCAGTAAGCATGGGTCAAACCCCCAGACTGTGAGAGTATGTTTGTGCGTGTGTGTGTCAGTTCCTCTACATTAGTCCTCCATAGGGCCTCTGGCGAATCCTTTTTGGGTCAAACATACCACTGACATAAATGTGTGCATCACACACTGGCACGCTACGCCAGGGACAGCACACAGACACACATTCAGACAGAGAGGCATGCAAACTTTGCAAAACACTTACACCAGCAAAAGACAAGAATCATGCAGCCAGCTTGATAGCCATAATGGCTCACAGAAACTAATTAGCTACAATGTCAAAAGTTAGACATGGTGTGTGTGTGTGTGTGTATGTATATGTATAAAGCAAATGTTCTGTTCTGGTAACATGTAATATTAGAAATAATAAGAATCAACATTTCCCATCTTAAAAACACAGCTGAGAGAGGGACTGTGTGAACCTAATGAGTTATTCGCGTAACAGCATGTAGAAATGAAACCTTATATCATAATGAGAACACTGTTGCAAGTATTTAGTTTCATTGATAGTGCACTTATTGGGGTTACAGGCACATAAACACACACTGGTTTCGGTCAGAATTGTGTTAACAGGGGGTGCTGACTCATTTTCACAAAAGAAGCATGCACTCTGATACAAACACTGATCATGGACTCTGTATTTACAGTGCTACTGCTAAGTCATAGTGTGACTGCATCTCTGTAAGAGGAAGTGAAAAAGGAATTCATTTGCTGAGCACGTGCAGAAACAAAACAGTAACTGGGGAGCGAGTTACAGATTATCACCATGATTACCAGAAAGACTATGCGGGTAGATGACACAGATGTCCAAATCATGTATGGTTTTCTGAACGGTTTGCATTTACCTAAAAACTATTTTGGTTTCACAGAGAAAAAAAGTGCATTAAAATGCTGTTGGAAACAGGTGATACAACAAAGGAAAGGCATGCAGAAAAACAATCTTTTCTCACTTTGTTATGTCATCTCTCTGCTGTGTACTATGTTTCACTGCTTCTTTCTGCCTTTTCACACTTCTCTATTCTCTATACTTTTGTCTATAAGAGCTTCTGCATGTGTTTGCGTGAAGTCAAGAGTGACTGGTGATGCACACACGTTCACATTTACAGGTTTTATCATGAGGAAGTTAAGTGATCTTTGACACATTTACAGGCAGTCTCTCCACTTCACTGATTACTTCTGTATCTCTGTCTCTCTCGCTCTTTCACACACTCAGACAAAGACAGGTTCCCAAGAGAGGTCAGTCAATGATTTTCAAAGAGTAATTTTCACTCCCATGCTCCCAGACTAGTTTGTGCTGTTCTAAAAATAAAATTCCACCGGTTAAATAAGTGCACTGAGATTCTGTGCTTTCAACATGGAGGCCAATCAAAACATGAGAGAGAGAAAGAAGAGAGAAAGAAGGAACGCCCATTCTGGCAAGGTGGACGCTTTCAAGACCACTCTTGAAATGCATATTCAAAAAACATTTGGAGGATTTTTTTTTAGTAAGGAAAAAAAACCCAAGTGGTGTTTCGGGATTGCTGTTGGTTTCTTAAAGGTGAAGAAGGGAGAAAAAGGCCCTTTGAACAAAGCATGTGGTGCTGAAAATGCACCAAACCTGCATTTGTTCTTGTACTGGGCAGCTCCCAACTGTGAATGTGTGGATCGGTGCTGAATGCGTGAGCAACGTGTTGCTGAAAAAAAAAAAAAGAGAAAGTGTGTTCAGCAAAACCTTTCCCTGGATAAATAAAGGTTAGGAAAACTCCCTGCACTGTTAAAATGGCTGTTAATCTCCCACACTGCCTTCAGGTCATACACACACACACACACACACACACACCTTGGAAGTTTCTCACGGCTGCATGCACACACCAGCACCCACATACCTGCATCAGTCAAGCTATTGTGAACATCAGAGACTAGAAACAAAATAACCTGAGCATTTGCTCACCTTTGCACACACACACACACACGCGCGCAAACACACATTCTTTAGACAGATTCATGTACGCACACGCAAACTTCATCTAGTCACACCTAGATAAGTCAGTCAGTCAACCAAATCTGCTGACGAAGGTTTCCTACACACACTCACACTACCTTAATGTCATGGGTTAGTGTTATTTCCTCATTTTCAAGCTTTCGACTTATCTATTCAAATGTGCTTCATTTAACATTGTTTTTCAGCTCTGCGCACTGTGAATAACATGGAGTCAAATACACAGAGAGAGGACAGGAAAAAATGTACACTGCCGTCTCTGGCATGTCCTAGATCGTCTATCTCACTTTATCTCTCTGTATCTTCCTGTTCCCCTCTCTACACCACATCATTAAGCTCATAGTTCAGGGTGTCCTCTGTTCTCTCTCTGTGTCTTTTAACACTCTCATTTTAAAGCTGCACATGTAAAGTATAAAACATGCAAGACAAAAGGGGGAAAGATATAAGTATGACATTTAAAATATTAATTTAGAGATATTCATAGAAAAAGATAAAAGGTTCTTTATCACCTTTTATCTTTTTCTCAAAGAGAGAACAAAAAATATTGTTGAGGCAAAGCACATATGGATTTTTAAATCTCTTTAATACGTCCTCAGAAAATGAAGGGGTTTAAAGAGGTGTTCCTCATAGAAAAAGAAAGATTCAGTAAAGAACAATTACAGAGAATAGGAGGAAGAGGTGGAGGAAAAAAAAGATGGATGCATGAAGGCAGACTGAGTAATAAGAGGCAGAGCGACCTGGACGTTGCCCCTGTGATTCATGGCACGGTCTGTCTGACACATTGTAAGCACACACACACACACACATTCAGTCTGATTATCTGACACCACACATTTTCACACATGCAATCACCCCATGAACACAAGCGCTCACAGACAGAAGCAGCCTTAATTGTCTTTGGTTCATGACACAGTGAGGTAACATGAAATCCCATGCAATACAAACACACAAAAAAACACACACACCTTGGTGTCAGGTCGCTCTGCCCTTGGTGCTCTGTGACTCTTTTTTAGTTAAGGACAAGCAAGGCTTTTATCACCTGGCCGAAAAAAGGCTCTCTCTATTGCTCTCTCCCACAAACACACACACACACACACACAAATGAAAAATGTGTTTTGTCATGGTTACACAAAACACAAAGACGTTTTTCAAGTTCTGAAGTCTCCTCTCACACAGGTATTACAGGAAATTGGAGTAATTATGAGAGATCTGGTTGAGAATTTGTGTCTTCCTGTAAACAACAAACATCACTCTTCAAATAAGCTTCCAAGAACTAAAAGCGCAGATGTTATTTTTTATATTTTCTCTTCACACACTCTACAGCACAGCATAAATCTGCCAACAAGCAACTGCTCCTTGAAGGATTATTACAGTATAACTTTTAGAAGTGATGACTGTGACATTCCTCCTTACTGCTGAGTTCATGACTGAGGCGGATTAGCCAGACTTCCATTCCTGCTTATCATATGGATGGGATTAACCTGTGCTATGGATCATACACACACGGGAAAGGTTCAATACAGAACACACACACACACACTCATGTACACACAGATATGTACAGTACGACTCTACAGCCACACACAAATGCTGATACATTTTCTTTACTGTCCACACCTCTTGAGCTACACACACGAATGCAGCAGAAGGCTAAACAGGCCTATGTTGCCATACCGACTGTGGAGCTTGTTAAGTCATCTGCTGCTCTTTAGATCACTAACAATGTTATCATGAGGCTGTGGTAACCACGGTGATGCCTTCATCCTGTCTATGTGTGTGTGGGTTTGTGTGTATAAAGAGACAGGCTGGGCTGCGTTTCTAAAGAAAAAGTATCAAAAGAGCTCTCACACACACCCAGTACAGCACAAAGCTCTGAGTAAATGACTGAAGCGAGCGCTAAACAACCAAAACAGTGTGAACAGTACACAGGTTTACTGACTCTCCTCAGTTTGTGTCTCGTCATCCGACGAGCTGCTCAGAGTTTAACAAGTGTCAACATAGCACTGCTGCTTAAACTGAAATGAAATAATGTTCACACCCGCAGAGGCAAGGCAACCACCAATCATCCGCTGTAACCTGTGCAGCAGATAAATGCTGGAGTAGAGCAGAAGTCATGTGCAGTCATGTGTTTCAGGAATGAAAACGACTTACGGTGTCGACGTTAGGTTTTCACTCCACTCTTCTAAGACAATCAAATCTTATTTTAAATTCACAGTTAGAAACTTGATTTTCTTGACAGTTTTATGCATTGGGTGCTTCACAAAAATATAGAAATACACCGCAGATGAAGCAACAAGGAGGGGAAAACAACATCTGTTGTGAGAATCTAATTGTCAGTTAGAAGCCTCTAATCCTACATTGGAATGCCATAAGTATAGATACTACGTCAATGAAAAGTTGCATTAATTTGGTCAACTCACTGTCAAGATACTTACTAAAGAACAGTTCTCAGTCAGGCTCACTAACTTAAATATCACATAAACAACAAAATATCTCTAATAGCTCATAATAAACCATGAGGAAATGCTACTATTTGTGCTTTGCAAACTGTTTAGCGCACATAACAAGCTAACTGGCAGTGACTTCTGCTCAATATAAAAAGCAATATATATTATAATCACTATAATAATGTATACATTTATATGCCAAATGCACTGATTCAATTATTGTGACATTTGCAGTTTCTACTGGAGTTTCAGTCAAATGAACCAGATGGTCTTGTCTGACTGTATGAAAGCGTAACACCCTCATAATGCTTCTGAAGAATTTGGATTGACACCACCAGGTGCGTATTCTGTTTGTGCAGCAATAAACACTTTGAATAGAGTTTCAGTTGAAAACATAAATCAACAAGTCAGACACAGGGACACACACAAATGTTTTTACACACAAACCTGCGTGTTTGCGTGCGTGCAAAGTCCACACAGAAATAAACAAAGATAAACACAGAAGGCTGCTCAAAGACCAGGGGTGTGGATGTGGTTGATGGTTTTGGGGGGTATAATGCTGCGTCAGTGACTGTGTTGACATGCGTTGCACTTTTAACCCCGGACAATTACATGAATAAGAAAGTGCTCAAGGTTTCAGATAAAATTAACGCATTATGGAGCCATTAAATGATTAAAATATGGCATTTTACAACTTAAGTTCGCTTTAAGACACGTCTACACCTTAACCAAACAGTGACTAGCCCTGTGTTTGCTGATTTTGGGGATAAGTAAGATAGCTGAACTGCTTGACAATGTCTGCTTTCTGTAGGTGCATATGTTTCTAAATCCTAAACAGTGTGTCAATAAAAATAACAACAAGAATAAACATAAATCAGCAACTATTCTGAACACTCTTCACACTTTTCCAGCTCCAAATAACAAAAATAAAATGTTTTCACTGTGAAACAAATGGGATTACACATTGTTTTGTGACACTGGAAATACCAAATGATGATTTAATTTATTAAGAAAATAATCTGTAACTTAGTCACTGATGAAAAATAATTAAGAAGAGCATGATTACTAATGAACTGCATCTTCACAGGGAAATAACTGAATTAAAATATAAAATTCTGAGTGAGAATCCAGGATGTTGACTTTAAATTATTATGTGGGCTATTGTGGAGGATAAATGGAATAAACATTAAGCAACCTCAAATAGAATAAGGTCAGCAGAGACTATGTAGATGTGCTTTTCGTGTGTGAATGTGCCTGCATATAGTTCTGTATCACAGGAAGCAGTGCATGCTCCTTTATGTCACCCCTCTGGGGCTTGCCAAGTTCTTGCATGTGTGTATATCTATGTGGGTGTGTGAGAGAGTGAAAGAGCCGTCTATCTGTGTCTGTTAAAAGGCGTGCGTGTGAGCACTGCAAGCCACTGAGCTGCTCTGTGCAGCGGATTCGTGCGAGCGCCTGCGTGCCAAGCAGTGTGTGTGTGTGTGTTTGAGTGTACATAGTGGTGTGCGTGTCTATGACTGAGGGAAGAAGAGAAGCTGCCAAGTGCGTCTGTGTCAGTGACCGCATAAGGCAACTGAGGGTCACGGAAGTTCACAGTTTTCTGCCATGAGTGCTGTAAAGTCTTGTTTGGATGGAGCTCCAACCAATTATAGGGCTCGGTTTGAGAGCAGGGGAATAAAGGAAACAGATAACCAATATCAGGGCTGGGGGATGGAGTGCCATGCCCACACAAGGGCACGATAGCTGAAGTCATGCATGCAGGTTACACATTAACTAAAAGAAACACGAAAACTGAACTCACACACACAGTGAATAAAAAGGACTAATACACTCTTTCACACATGAATAAATAAACCATTTGCTGCATTAAGAGCTGTGAAAGTAACACTCCTACACGCACATTCACTTGGCCGCAGTCCATCAGCTACACATGTACAGAACAGCTGTAGAGTTAAAGCTTTCAGTTTGTCGGTGCTGGGTGAAACGTAAGAGGAAGCTCAGGTCGAGGTCTGCTGTTTCCAGCACACCAAACCAGAAGTGGCTTAACATTCACCAGCAGCCTATCAGCTTACTGCACCATTGTTGCCATGTCGCAAGTACCTATCAATTTACCACACAGTAGCCTTTTCAGCAGTGCTTACAACATGACAATGTACTGCTGTGACTGCAATGTGCTGTACTTTCCAACTCTATTGATCTAGTAAGAGGATTTGTTTGTCTGAATTTGAAAACTGTTCTGCTATAGTGTTATTCAACTCCTCTATATTGTTATAGAGAAAATATCATGATTCACATTTAAAAGGCAAGGTCGTATTTTTCTATATTTTTGTTACTGTCAGCAGATCCAGTAAAAACCTGATTTCATTATTCAGCTGTGTCATTGAGCTCTACTGTTGTTGAAAAACTACCGGAAACACATCAGTCAACCAAACTGTTGCTCTGCATGACATGTCTCTTATTCACAATAAAAGTAATCTGTTTTTTAAAGAAAGAGCTCCAAAAGTCATAAAGCAACATCAGGAATCCATGAGATCTCTTCAAGAAAGAGTCAAGTTAAAAAGAGATGGTGGTTCTAAGCCTGTTATGTTATTTTTCTGAAAACAAAAAAACTGTGGACTTTAAGTGTTCTGGTCTAGAATGAACAGAGATGTTGGAAACTAACATTAACATCTGTAAAGTGTGGTTTCAGTTCCTATTTAAAATTGATTGAATTTAAAGTGAATTGAATCCCCTGCCTACAGGGCACAAATACCAAACAGAAATACAGAAGAACTGTGTTACTGGTTCCCTAAAAAATAGGATCCTGAATCTAAGGGGGCATGAAGCAGTCACTCGCAGTTTAGAATAAAAAAAACAGCCTGCAGGTTGCAGTAAACCCTTCAGCGAGATACTTACTGAAACTTGAGCCTGACTTGCTCATTGTCCGGGTTGCAGTACAGTCTCTCCAGCTGTTCCTGGGAGTCGTCTGCTATGCTCTGCCATGTCTGACTACTGGTCCTGCAGATCTGCCAGTGGTAGGGCAGGACAGTGTGGTGGTGGGCACAATCACTGCCATAAACACACTGTCCTTGAAGGAAATCCACACAAATGTCCACTGAGTCTGCCTGGTGTGTATGATACTGGAGCTGGGTGAGCAGCTCGAAAACCAGGTCCAGGGAGGCCTCTTCGCTTTTATCCTGAAATAGCACTCTTTTGTCGGGCTGCAGCAGGAGAGGAAGGGGGTCCTGGACTTCAGTGCAGTCTTTGACTGGAAGATTTTTAGACCCAGAGGTTAAGAGGTCATTGCTTTTGATGGTCCCCTCTTGGTGAGGAGCCTGTGGTGCAACTACAGGAGGTATATCCCCGCCGGGGGGTGTTATTGTCACTGTGCTCCCAGCCGCCCTGAGGCTAGGTTTCAGCTGAAAGCAGCGGCTGTCGGGAGTATTTTCGGTGATCTTGGGTCGCTCCGCTCTTCGCTCTGTCTCCTCCAGCTCCGCAGTAGTATCGGCTATTTCCACATCACCGTCCCGGGTCATCAACCCCGGTACTCCAGCCCCTGCTGTGGCATCGTCAGCAGCCCCCTGGCCTTTCAGACACACCTGATCCATGCAGTTCTGTTTCACCACGGCCGCTGCGCACAGGTTGCCCGGGGTCCGGCCCGGTTGGTTCCGGGGAACAAACACCCCATCTCCGGAGACTAGCGCGTCCGTGCTGAGTATAGTTGTCAGTATAGGATCCTCCAAGGCGCGGTGGAGGCATTTGGCGTCCAGTTTCCTCTGCTTCTGCTTCTTGAAATAAGGTTTCACCAGGGGTATTTTGTCCGGGAGCCCCACGATCTGCTGTTCCGTGAAATCCTCCCCTTCGTCCATATTTAAACTCATATCCAGGGAGATCCTACTCGGTACACAGTCTGCGGTTTTCTGGAGAATGTGCAAAGTTTTATCCATGATCTCCTCCTAAACCCCGACGGCCCTGAGAGAAAGGAAAGAGAAGAAGGAGGCAGTCATCAGAGATAACACATAATCCTATTTTAGTTTCCAGGGTGAAGTCATCCCGGATCATCAAGAGACGACTCACTAATAGGGTGGCTGGGCGAGCTGTTGTACCGTAACTGTGAAAACGCAGCTTTCCTTTCCTGGAAAGGAAAACCCTCGCCCTCTGAAACGAAACCCGTTTAACCTCTCCGATAAGTACTAGTCACTGGTGTGTTGCTAAAATGACTCTGCAGATAGGACATGGGTATTAGAGCCAACACACGGTTCCTACTATCACAAATATATATAGATATAAGTCCTTTTTAAGAGCATAAAAGCCTGCTGTACTAACTCACGTTTAGAAAGGAGAAAATGTTGATGCAGCTTGTTGCAGTCATTAATGAGTAAAGCAGAAACATATTAATCCTGCTGTAAGAAAACTCACACAGAGTCACCATTCCCAATTAAGCCGAAAAACGAGAAGTGGACAGATTTTTTCTGCTATTCTGGCGTCTTTGGTCTCTCACTAACGTCATGCCTGCAATTACAGCTGCGTCTCTGTGCAGGAGCGATAAAATCATAACTGTAACAAAACCTCTCTCTCTCTCTCTCTCGGGACTATATATTTTGATCACGGGAGTCCGATACGCTGCCTCTGCCGTCTACGTGCTGCTTACACATCGCTGCCCGAGCAAGTCTGCACGTAGGCTACAGTCGACACACGCACACATCCACACACATGCAGGGCACTGCGGCGGAGCAGCGACAAAAGACAAACGGGGGCACGCCGGAGCTGTGCTCCACTACAGCGCTACAGCAGCTTCCCTCTTCATAGGAAAGATTTCTTCAGCAGACCCGGAGCTTTACGGGCTGCGCAGCAAAAGATAAAAAAAAACATACACGGGGAAGCTGTAAGCAGGCAGGTTTGTTATAGGACAACATCCACACAGCTGATTTACAGAAACACGACCAGCCTCTCTACATTTCTCTGACTCCGACACGACAAAACTGTACCTGCGCGACAAAGTCGGCCCCAGTCCCCCCGGTCTCTACACTCTTTGGTGCGTAAAATCCAGTGCGTACATCGGCGGAGCTCCGGACTCAGTCTGGACGTTATAGTATCCGTGTCTGGACTAGACTGTAATCCAGTTAGTTTGCTCGTGTTCCTCTGCTGCCCCCGCGGCTCTCATGCTCTTTCTCTATTTCATGGTGTCTCTTTGTATCCTTCTGCCGGATAGAAAAGAGCAGGAGAGCACAGACCGACAAACAGTCGAGCACAGCTGTGGAGACAGCCTCTCCGCCTGGCTGCCTCCCGGCTCCGCACAGCCAGGCCCCGCCCCGTAACCTGGTCACAGGCGGGGCTTCAGGGGGCCTTCGTGCCGAGTCCCGGAAGTAATAAAAAACAAACGGAATGGCGTTACAGCATAAGCCACTGTAAGCAAGCTAAATCCAGTGATTAATGTATTATTTATACATTTTCTGATGTGAAATCTATCTCGCTACAACATAACATTCAAAAAATAAAACAAATCAGCGCTTTCAAGCATGACTGGGCTGGTAATTTAAAAAAAAACTGTATTTAGAAACATGCACCACAAGCCCAAAACAAAATTAGGTTTTGGTACAAGACCCTATCTTCAGGATAAGCCCACAATATCAATAATGCAAAGCAAACCATAGTGAAATAGTGAAAACAAAAAGACCATGAACTGGATTTAGGATTAAACAGGCCTAAGAACCTGGGGCAGCTGCCCGCCTTTCCTGATTGCTTTTGTATTTTCTTAAATGTAACAAACGTACCTTTCTATGTTGTATCGCTTCCTCCTCACCACGAATACCTCAGATTTTTATGTACAACTCAAAGTCCTGCCATCTTCAGAAGTTATCTGAGGACGTATTCAGGGGGAGATATCACAAAGTACTTAGACTGGTCGACAGCTTGATATGGGCTTAATCAGATCAACCGCCAATCCAGATCAACACCAATAAATCAAAAGAACTGGTGGAGGACTTCAGAAAATCCAGGACTCCTGTCACTCCTCTTTCTGTCTGTGGTGAAGTGGTAGAGGTCGTTTCATTAAACTTGTCCCTGCAACTGAAACTGGATCGGGACTGTTGTGGCATCATCACAGCCAAGTTTTGATCATCATCATAGTCATAACTGATGTCATTATTTATATTATCGGGGCAGCAGTAGCTCTGTTGGAAGTACAAACCCCAGGATCAGGGGTTTGATTCCTGGTTCTTCCTGGCTACATGTCGGTGTTCTTGGACAAGACACTGAAACGCCATTAGCGCTAACATGTACTGTCTGGCAGCTGTCCAACAATTTCCTGAAGGAGATGAATTAAGTATGTCATTATTATTTATTTACTTCACTACAGTCCACCACTATTATAGACCTTTTTTTGTTGTTGTTCTTATTGGGTTGTTTTGTATTTGTGTACTTTTCTGGTTGTGGTTTTTCCATTTCTTTTTGAACAGAAAGCAGCTTTAACAGTTCCCTCTGGGATTAATAATGTTTTTTGAATCTTGAATGAATCTTGTAAAACGAATGAGAGTATTCATTAGTAATTGGACTGGCAACCCAAAACTTAATCAGAATCATTTTTTTTTATCCCATTATCCATGCATACAAAGAATGTGAAGAATATGTTTTGGTGTTAGCTTAACTTCCCAAATGCACATATAACAGAGGAATAGAATAAAGAATAGACAAAACAAATGGTAAACAAAAAATGCTCTGTAATTGCAACTGCCTGGATGGCAGCTATGCTCACCACTGTACTAAATTGAATCATTAATGCTTGTTATTATATATGTATTAGCTATGAGAAGTCAATAATCAGCCTTTATGTTGGACTAATTTGATCTGAACTTCTTTATATGGTGCTCATTTATTTCCCATCACTTAAAATATGTTAAGAAATGACTTGGCTTGAAAATAGGGTTTTTTATGCATACAGGAAATTTGTAACCTTAAATATTTTGTTAGTTTGAAGGTGATTATTACTCCTCTCCTGAATATTCTTGTAAAGAGGTGAAACTGAAATCACACCAAATTATTTGACATGTGCCTAAACATGAAACTTGTTGAGACATAACCATAACCATTTTTTTATGCTTATCTCATATCTTTTGGTATTTAGGAAGCCCAACTCTGTCCTGTGCACCTGATTTGTCATGTTTCCATAAGGGAGTGTAATGTTTACTGACTGCATGTTGAGTCAGCTTCCCTCTCCTCCCTGTTTTACCAGAAGCAGTTTTTAGGAACCTGCTGTGCTGCACAGCCTTCCTGCATCAGTTTCGTTGTTTGCAGAAGAGCCTGCTTAACCAAGCAGTTTCTAGTTTCTGAAGAGTGGATTTTTTTAAAAGGGCTGGTCTGTTAGTGGGAAAAGCAAATTTTGCTACATAGTTATAGCTGACAGATTATAACAGACACAATCAGTTCAGGGATTTTTGTATGTGGCATAAAATGCTTGGTGTGATGTTATTTTATGTAGTCACTTCCCAAATAATACTGCCTACAGTATGTGACATAAGATGAATGAATTATTCAATTTTTACAGGAATTAGAGACAGATTTCTAACACTACATTTTGTAAGTAGCCCTTCACTACAAATCTAATAACCCATTAAGGGGTTAGTGTAAAGTGTTTAGAGGTGAGATGATGAGATGAGCAGGATGAAGCAGCCAGTCTTGTACTTTTCCTATTGGTTTAGAAAGGGAAATAACAGGAAATTAAAGTAACCCTCATTTCCTCCCCAGGCTCCCAGTGGGGCCACTATGGAGGAAACACTCAATCACATTTATTATTCATGAGGTTATCTTTTAACAGCCCAATCTATATAGTTTAAGCATTTCAGCATCGTCCATCATTAACCTCTTCAACTTTAATGACAAAGGTCAAAAAGGCAAAACTCTAGCTAATGTGCCAAATCCATTTACATGCAAACCTCTTTACTCCATAATACCCACAAACCACCAGTGGCTATTTGCACAGTTTTTCAACTTATGTATTTTTCTACACACAGACCACAAGCTACAGTTCAAGAGGTCAGAGATTAACTGAAATGTGTATGAACATCCTCCAGAGAAACACTGATGCCGTCAAAGCTGCTCCAATGAGGCTTAGTAATTTGGAAATTATAGGCCTGCAGCTGAAGACATGGGAGAGCTGACGTATATGAGAGTAATTACCTGGTTGCATACCGACAGATCTTGAGCATTCCTCCTCGGCTGACATGCATAACGACGTCCTATTGTTCAAGTTTTGACTTGTCTCAGAGGACACCCTATAAAAGACATACCTGCTTGCCAACTAAAACTTGCTTGTTGTCTCACAAATGTCGGTGAGTGATCTCAGCACATGAAACAACAAGTTTTGTGATGATCCTTTAATACATCTGTGAAAGAGTAATGTTATAAACCTAAAGAAACATAACACAAATATTGTAGTCATATCACTGGTAATTAAAAGAAGCATAATGTGAGGGTAGAGCTATTTAGTGGAAAGTTCATCAGCTCACTGTGTTTAAATTTCTTTCCACTCCTTTCTCTAAAAAGTGGGTCAAAGGTCAGAGCAGCAGGGTGGACGCTTTCAGGAGCCTGAACATAAACCTAAACCTAGTAGACTAATTTTACGAACCAGCACATGAAAGGGCATTAGATGGGTCTTTGTAAGTAACAAGGTGCCATGTTTCAGCCCCCACCCTTTGAATCTTATCTGTCCACATGCCTGCACACAGCACAATTACTGGAGGCAGATCAGTTAACACTGGTGACAGGCCTTCAGCCTTGACACGCCTGTTTTACACACAAAACAGTTCAGACAGAGAAACATAAAAATACATTTTACTGAGGTGCTGGAATGACAATGGAACTTGTGGGTGCCATAAACAACAATGAAATCTCATTGGATAATTATTGTCATTGTAGTTTTGTGCCTTTCATATAACATTTTTGGACTTTACCCAGTTATGTAGTGTGTTGTAGGTGCAAAGTAACACAAAGTACATCATGTATTAATTTATTTTGCAGCTTCTTGTTATTTCAGCTTATAAATCTTACTTTAGTAAACTTTATAATCAGACCTTATAATTTGTCTTCACCGTGAGCGACCTGAGGCTGACTAAAGTTCCAGATATGCTTAACTTCCAACGCCCATAACAGGTGTTTTAATCTGTGAGTCATTCACAGAGCTTGTGCCATGCCTTCAGATTGAAACTGGTTCTGTGTGGTGTTTTGCCATCTTTGGACTGTGCCAAGACTACTATTTTATGACTAATTGTTTTCTGGTGGAAAAAAGGAAATCTGAAAAGAAAACATTACTGGAAGTGTAGTACTATCAAGAATAGATGAAGAAGTCATAGTGGCGTTACAACAAATGGAGTAGGGCTGAACAGAGCATTAAGACATGCTTGTTGATACTTAAAGTATTCCCATATAAACCATATACAGTCAAAATGCCTATACAAGCATAATGTTGCATGCAGTGTGAAAAATATCTGCATTTATGCAACAACAAAATGTCAAACAGTTTAAATGAATAACTGTGAAATGTAACCAACCCTTCATCAGTGATTTCCCTGCAGCCTGTATGCTCCCAGATAGTACTCAAATATACATGACACATCCCTATTCATCTTTCACACTGTCTATTTTATTAATAATTATATAATTAACAAATTTTCACAGTTACATGTAGTTATGCAGACACACACACACACTATTTTACTTAGCTCTGACATACAAAACACATAACTCCTTCCCATTATTATCTAACCAGTTAGACTACCTGGAAATTTGTCTCTCTCACTGACAACGGCATGTTACTTGAAATAGCTAGTCGAGCTATGATAAGCATGATATAATTACATGGAATCCTAAAACACCATCTACCCATATTGCATGTGTATGAGTGATCGGTTTTGCATATACATTCCTACACGTGTCGCCTGCTCGTGCAGTACATCAAATTCTACACAAATATTTCATTTTTAGACAGTGAGCCGTGTACCCTTGTATACAGCTGAGCCAAATGTAGCAGCATACTGCATCTATTAAGGCTCGATTTGTCAACTACATGTGGGCCTAATACTTGGGTTGCTGTTATCATCACAATCTTTGTTTTTACAAGCACTAATCATATCTTCTTTTTCTTGTACCTCTGGTATACATGTTTATGATAAAGTGATTTTCAGATGTGTGTAATCTGCATCAATTTGGCTGCAATTTTAAGTATGCTGATATATTGTACTCAGAGAGTTAACAGAGTTAACTACATCGTGTAAAAATCTGCAGGTACAGCCGTGCTTAGCATGCAAACATGCTCACTATGCTAATGCTAACATGAGGATGTGTGGCTACATCCTATAATGCTGCAGTAGTACAGAAATGGCTAACCTTCACTGATTGGTTAAAGGGCAAAAACGTTTAGAAGGGAATATCTCACCACTGCCACCCACTTGTTAAGTAAGCATGGTATCATGGTTTTACATGGTCACAGGAACATTTAGAAGCATCTCTCCACATTAAAATTTCCATAAGGCTCAACCATACATTAACCTTTAGAAGGAACTATCTCAGTGTCACAGCTGATCTGTCTGAGTGGAACCCTAAAGGTGGCAGTGACCTATTTGCATAAAGGTTCAAAGCATGGTATTATGGTATCTCTGCTGCTATGGAAACATGACAGGAATGCGTGTGTGTGTGTGTGTGTGTGTGTGAGAGAGAGCGAGAGAGAGAGAGAGAGAGAGAGAGAGAGAGGGATAGAGAGTGGCTGCTTGTGTGCTCTGGTGGTCTATTTGATGATCAATTCCAAGAGTTTGCCATTAGTGCATGTTTGAGGTTCAAGGAGAGAGAGAAAGGGGGTTGAGAAGAAAGAAAGAGGAGGAGAGGGTGACGAGGAGGGGCAGAGAAGAGGTTGGGGGTCAGCTACACAAAAGATTCTTTGGCCCCGGTTTCCTGGGTCAGGGCTTAGAGGCCAGGAAGTAGCGCCACAATATCCGGCACTTCAGGTTAGGAGCTCCTACCCCCACCAAACTTCAGTCTCTCTGTCTCTGTCTCTGCCTCACACACACAGGTCACCCAGTGTGCTTTGACAAAGTACGTTGATCAAAGGCAAGCTCTGGCTGTTTGGGGGGAGGCAGTACAGAGGATTAGAATGAGTGTGAGACTGTGTGCATGTGTGTGTGTGTGTGTTCATTCAGTTTGGTTTGGTACCTTTAGCAGTAACAGAAAGTATTCATAGTACATACAGTTCTAGGCTTCCATACAATATATGGAAACTTTCACGAGTCAAGTCAAAGACAAATGTACTTGACAGTGCTTGTTTTGTACTAACTGAACTAATCACCTTGCCGAATATTCTAGGAAAGGATCCACATAAACAATGTTTGTTGACTGGTAAGCAATGTGTTTGAAAAGATTTACAAAAATCAAAGCAACAAAGTCTGAAATATATGTTCTCTAGCAGAGCCAGAGCTGTTTTCATAGTATTTGTTTTCTCTGTCTTGTAGGTGACATTGGGAAGTGCTAGGAAGATCAAGTTGCCCGTACATATTTTAGTCAGGTCATGGCTGTTTTTGTTGTGGTTGTTGTTGGCAGGGGATACTTAAACAAGTGGAAAGGAGTTAGGGCAGGTTTGACGTTTACTTTGTTTGCTTCATCATCTCAGATTTGAACAGAAGTGACACTGCAGAGAATACTGCCTTACACGCATGGTTGGAGAGAGAGAGAGAGCAGACACCATGGAGAGGAAGGTGAGCTGAAAGAAAATTTGAAAATTGGAAGAGAGTGGGAGGGAACAGAGATGAGGAAAGACATTGTAGATCTGCACCATCAAATAGTATTTAGTGGGACCACATCTGCATGTGGACGAGGGAAGAATTGGTGACACGGAGAGAAATTTGTCTTCCTGATTCGTGGTCAAGTGAATGTGTGCAATAGTGAGGTAACAGATAGAGAGAGTAAAGGTGGAAAACAGGAGGCTAAGCAGGTGAACATGAACCAACACGTCGCTTGGGGCAGAAACTGTGGCTTTGGAGAGTAGAAGTGAGGAGAGGAGGAATTTTAATGACCCAGAAACCAGCTTAGCAGGTCTGGAGAGGTGGAATACCATAGATAACTCCCCTGTCCTCCTCTAAATCTTCTACTTCACATTGGACAGAAGGACCCCTCCAGTCTTGTTGACTTAAATGTCCATAGTGTTATTTAAAGGGATCATACGACATCTTATTTCTAACCATGTTTCTCAATAAGTTACCCTTCATAACAATGATTGTCTTGCGTGGTTTCTGTGTAGCTCCGTGTGTTTTGAATGCAAAAGGTCTGTTTCTATTCTGGTACAAAAGCTGGTTAATTATTCCTTCTAGTTTCTGTTTACAACAACCTGTCCCTTTCCCACTGATGTCACTGAGCTTAACTTTGACCTGTGTGTGTGATGTGCTTGCCACAGTCTGTCGGAGTGGTGTGAGCTGCTATTTTCCTTTCTCTGTAAGACTCTGTGCTCAGTTTCACTCACTCAGTCCTCAGGAATCCATCTCTCTAAACTTATATCAATCAGTTTAGAAGCAGAAGACTGACTGCCCTGCTGTAATTTCCTGGCATATGACTTGTTCATGCTTGTTTGTGTTTGATGGGAACAGGTTTTGGTTTTGATTCTCCGTCCATATTTTGATCCTAGACTAGTGCGGTTATAGCCCATTTTATACTAGGCCTTTATGCAGTCAGATGCCTCCTGTCTCTACCAAATATAAAAATGTCTCTTTGCATTTCATTTTATGGTATTTTCCTCATAACACACCTTATCACACTCAGGTTATATGATTGAAATCTGCATGAGAGAGCGCATTTAATTTGATGTTTTATAATTAAGCTTATTTATTTTCTGCATGTTTGCAAGTCCAGCCTCATAAAGTAAAATTCATCTGTTCATTCAGTGTGGACACTAAAACTGAAGTCTGTTTTTAGTCAGTTTCAAAGTCAGTAATCTGCTACTTGACTGAAATTAGTCACTGTTGTGTCTTCCTGTTGACCAGGGACTGAACTCAAACAAGTGTTGTCATTATTGTCATGGTAACCAGCCAGCACCACCCACAGCATGCAGGTTTCGGCCACAGACTTGAGGTCCCAGGAAACAGACAGAAAAGAGGACATAAAAACCTTATTTTTGTTCAGGAAGTGGCAAAAGATGCTTTGTTCGCATCTCTAAAAAATGTATAAATGGTGGCATTTGACAGGATCCTAAAAAAACTGTTAAAACTGTGCAATCAGCCAAATATTGTGCGGAGACAGACGATTGCGTTAGTATTTGTGTCAGTAGATAAGTTACAATTTGTTGAATTTCATATAGTTTAGAAAGAAAAAGATCAGCGATACTTTAATAGTCTCATGTGCCTTTTTCTTGCATCAAACATGATTTTAATCTTGCTAATGATCCGCATAATTGGCAGGTTTCAGTACACCTCTACAGTCCAACTCTTCGGACTGCATTGACCCCATGGCCTTTGTTCTTATCCTATCATCAATACAAACACTCTCCCCTCCAAAAGTACTGGAACAAAAATGAAAATGTTTCCGTGCACCTCTGAGTTCCTCTGAAACATTTTGGTCTCATCAGTCCATAAAACTTTTGTGTCCCTTCTGTACTTTTCTGCAAAATCCATTGTGGCTTTCCAGTTGGCTGAAGAGGGGTTTGCATCTTGTGGAAATAAAAGCTGAAATTCTGAACCTTTGTCTCATACTTTTGATCTCAAACCCACATGTCTTCAGGTTACAGCAAACACAAATGAATTGGCCTTGCACCAGTAGAAAAACATGTTGCACAAACACTTTTTGTAGGGGACTGAATAGTTGTTTTGTTTGCTCTGTATGTAAATCTAATATTACAGAGAGATTAATTTAATACTTACATTTTATTTTAAGCCAGCATATTGAGCAACTTATATAGTTGTAAATGAAATAAAGTTTCTTTCTTCTTTAATACAATATTCCACTTTTAATGTTGACCCCTTGAAAGCTGTCTCTCCTCTCAGTTTTTTTATTCCTTCACATCTTTCTGTTTTTACCCAGTCTTTTTAGCCTATCTCGGCCTGTTAACTTCTCCTCTCTTAGTGATCTGTGATACTTCTTTCTTCTACTTATCCTGTCATATTATGTTTCCTTTTCTTCCTCCCTCACTGACCATCCATCAGTCCAAATGACAAGTATACAAAGACATCAGAGGAACACAGAGAGAAAAAGAAAAAACAATGAGAAAGACAGATAAAGAGCCGCTGGCAAGTGTTAAAATTTCAGCTATATTGACTGAAGGAGTGGTGGAGGATGGTAGAACGAATGACATTCCACCATTTTCTGAGTGGAAAAACAGTTTGGCAGAAATGTAGACTGTGCATACACACACATAGACACTCATACAACGATACAGCAATGTTGACAGCAAAACAGTTTGTTGCCAGAACGAAGTATTCATTTATTGCTTCCCCTCTATCTCTGTGCATGCACCATAGGGTACTGACAAACACACACACACAAGCATTGTTCTGTACATTGTGTGCTTGCATGTGTTTGTGCTTGCATGGCAACCAACCACAGCAGTTATACAGTAAAGCAGAAAGTAAGTGTCAGAGATTAACTATGAGTAATGGGACTAAAGGTGAAAGGTTTGTGCATGTACATACATGTTTCTTGTTATATTTATGTGAGTATGTACTGTATGTCCACCGGTGTGTTTGTGTATGGGTTGTATGACAACTGACTCACACAGATGGTGAACTTTAGCCCCTGTACGTTCTCCACAGGAAGTATGTGCACAGCAGTTGCCTTTGTGTTGCGCCAGAGTTTGAAATGGAGTCAATCACCTCATTTCCTGGCAAAAGGGCAGAGTGGCAGAGGAGAGGAGAGGAGAGGAGAGGAGAGGAGAGGAGAGGAGAGGAGAGGAGAGGAGAGGAGAGGAGAGGAGAGGAGTAGAACAGTACAAAGAAGAAATCAGCTTTTTATGACACAAAACGAATGGGCAGCAGGGTGGTGTTTTGATTTCACACTTCATGACCTTCTGAGACTGAATACACTCCCTGATGAAGTGTCCTTGAGCAAGTCTCTGAATCCCTACCAGCTCTCCAGAGGTGTTATTGTGCATCTGACCCTGATGTCTAACCTCCCAGTGAACATAAACAAAACAGGAGACTGCCTCTCTACATGGAGCCAACAGTGATCACAATTATTTTATTACTAGTATCAGTAATTTGTGGTCTCAATAGAGAAATATGAAGACTTTAGCTCCACCTCCTGGCCTCTTGCCTTTACACACCAGCTGCATGGGAGGGAGACAGAAGGAAAAGATTGTGTTAAAAAAAAAAACAGATCTTAGTGATTCAGTTCCTGTTAAGTAAGGGTCGACATACGAAAACATTTCACATGCACGTACACCACTCTGGATTCCGTAGTCTAAACATGTGGGTAAGAGGCTATTCAGTCTTCCCAGAAATTATACACAGTCCTAATCTGGACCATTTGGATTGTTTCTTACAAAGTACCACACCTCCCCTTTCACTCTCTCTCTCTCTCTCTCTCTCTCTCTCTCTCTCTCTCTCTCTCTCGTACACACAAACACACCATTGCTCACTTGAATTAAAGGATGACATATTGCTGGAAAGAGAAACACAGTCATTCACAAAGTGAGATAGTACAATCTACAGCAACACTGTAATTGAAAGCAGAGAAAGCAAAATATGGAGCTGAACAGAGAATATATCAAGCAGTTAGTGAGCAGATAGAGAGACATAGATGTGCAAGAGGGAAACTAAAACACAGACAGCAGTGGGAGTTGATGCAACGGTCGGGAGGAGGTGGTAATATGGAAAATGTGCTGCTTGCTACCGGCTTTGTGCAACGGTTAAGTCATAGAGATTGTATGATTCACTGGAGGACTGATGACCCATCTGGAACACAGCTGCAAGTGTACTGTGTGTGTGTGTGTGTGTGTGTGTGTGTGTGTGTGTGTGTGTGTGTGTGTGTGTGTGTGTGTGTGTGT
>JAUYWH010000005.1:12246494-12321087 GCA_034779795.1 Ctenopoma multispine | reverse complement strand
TTCATGTTTGTGGCTGTAATGTGACAAAATGTGGAAAAGTTCAAGGGGGCCGGATACTTTCGCAAGGCACTGTATGTGTGAATGCTGTTTTGTTGCATAGAAACATACTTTATAGGAGACAGTGTAGCCACAGAGCTTATTTCAGTTAACAGTCCGCAACTTTACAATTTTGCTTCACTCCTCACGGAGTGAAGAGCTCTGATTAGATATTTTTAACCGCCACATCTAACATTCATGAGGTGGTCAGAAACACAGCTTCAAACTGATGTCAGTGTTAGTGTAATGCACCACATGTGCTGACTCTGGAAATATGTGTAGCGCAGGAAAATTATTTGATACATGGGACAGAATAACTCGGTGTCTATTAATGAATAGAAAGAACAAAATAAATTAGCAGTAATAGTGTAACAGAATAATCCATTATCTATTGTTTTGTCAACAAATGATACACATATTCCAAAATACAGCAGGGGGGGCTGGGACCCAAAAAATAAATGAAAGCTAGTAGTTTTTAGAAGTTCTCAGTGTTAGGCTAAACATGTCCGCAACCTCTGTCTCAAACACTCATAACAGATTAGATCTAGAGTAATTCAAATGGTAAAGATTCTATAATGTCAGAGTATTAGTTTTGCCTGTTTTTCAAAAAGTATGTAATGTCTGCTATTAGCCTCCTACAAAGTGCCTATAAACATCTTCAAAGCAACTCTGTGTATGTGTGTGTCTGTGTGAGAGAGAGAGACTGAGAGAGAGCGAGGCGAGGGGGGTGGATTCCCACTATCCTGTTTGTGCTATGCCCAACACGTCCAGCATCTTTGTTTATAGCTCTGCTCTGCTCTTTTCACACAGAACTGATGAGAAAGACGCACACATTAAACACATTGCTTTTGGCAGGCGCGGAGGCACACACATACACACTGTACTCCAAAACCCACCGCAGTGACCTTTCAGATGCAGATGGAACAGCAGCTTCCCTCCGCTGCCAAAATGTCAACATCTTCTGCACTCTCTCTGCTTCTAAGACAAGCCAAGTTGGCAGCAGATTAGCCTTCATGTCTCTGCACATTGGTTAAACAGTCACAGACTCACACAAAGTCCTGTGCACAGCATTTTCGTTATTACGTTTTTTGAAGTATGACAATTCCCACTATTACTCAAGAGCAAACTGCTTTAGCAAACACATCACCAGGCCAGGGTGCTCTGTCGATATCCACACATTAGAACATAGTAGTACAAGCTTATCTATTTGTTTCTCTATGAGTACACGGTGAAATCTGGGATTTACTAAAGTGGGGGAATGAAACCACATGAGCATTTGTTTTGAGACTGAGCTCCTCCTAGAGGGTCACCATAACTCTGCCAGGGGAAGCGGAGCGTGTGTCATCGCAATCCACGTCTTTATGAAAATGCCTGGGTCTAACTGACCTGATAAATAATGGCTATCCAACCACAACCTCCACACCTACAGTATCGGTGTGTAGGTGTGCATGTGTGCATGTGGGAAAGACTCACACACGGCAAGAGAACAAAAAATAATGTCCCCGCCTCAGGTTTCCAGTGGAATTTTACTTTCTATGGTCTTCAAACATGCTGTATTTACACAGAAACAAAGTAAAGCCAATGACACCACTAAAACAATGTTTCAGAGAATATTATCTTGT
The DNA here is from genome assembly GCA_034779795.1 of Ctenopoma multispine. Classification (NCBI taxonomy): domain Eukaryota; kingdom Metazoa; phylum Chordata; class Actinopteri; order Anabantiformes; family Anabantidae; genus Ctenopoma; species Ctenopoma multispine. Next base: position 12,319,429 of record JAUYWH010000005.1, on the reverse strand, counting down.
TTTGTTATTTTTATGTTGCAACCTTTTTTTAAATGAATATGAATGTGTGAGTATTTTTTGTTTGTGTGCATGTGTATTGTATCGCATTGTGCACTGCTAAAACAAAAAATAAACAACCACACAATCTTTGTTTTGTCTGTAAGTTTATGTGTATTTCTGGGAGTGAGAGAAAATGGCGGCATGCACACTTTTTATTGCCTTAAATCAAACACATTTTCCTACCGCTGATGAGGAAAGGGAATGGAGAAAATAGATCAAAGTTTAGTTTTGGTCTCTGGGGTCTCTCCATCTTTGTCTCTCTCTCTTCCTTACCCCCACACACACGTACACACACACAGGCTCACATTGCACACAGGTTCACATGCAAGCGCACAACCCTGAGGGTGAGGAAACTATTTATGGCGAAAGTGGGCAGAAAGTGTAAACACATGTCTGGCATCCTTTGAAAAGACAAATATTTCACTCCTTTTCCTACGTTTTACCTCTCTGAGGGATACCCACCCCTCACCTCCACCCTCAGAGTCCACCACATCACATGCCTTCGAGCCGGAGGAGGAACATAAATCACAGGACATGAATGAGATAGGAGTGGAGAAGCACACGCAACCATTCAAGCAAATGAGAGGGAGTCATGGGTGGGGGTAGAGGCTGTGTGTAATTTGTGTGGGTGAAGAGAATCCCTTCCTTAAAGAAAGCGAGATAAGAGATGTCACCACTCCCTGAAACATACACCTCCAATGCCATCACATAGGTGCTTCTTTCTGTTTCTTTGTTCATTTTACAGTCTCGATTTGCAACCAGACACTAGAACCAGACACCTTTGTGGGCCTGAGAGGTGACAATGAATGAAAAAAAACGTGAGAGCCATCATCCCTTCCTTGTTCCCTTCTGTTCTTCCGTGACGTTATATAGACGGTCTTGACAAAAGAGGGTCACAAAAAGAAAACTCTCACAGCAGAAAGTGGCACAGCGAAGTTGTTTAGTGACGTAACAGCTAAAGTGCTACAAGCCGGAAACATGCTAACACTAGTGAGTCACACTAAGTCTGCTGTTTACTCCTCCCTTGCATTCTGTTGTTGTACACATTTAATTCTATGAGTTATTAAGAAGAGGAAAAGAGACTAAAAGCTGGCTAGCTTCTTAGAAAATGGTCAGGTAAGGCCATTAGTGTGATTTTTAAGTTAAGCAATATAATAAGACAAAGGAGACTAAGTCTGGTACTGGTCACTGACGCCAATGTGCCTTGCCAAAGTTCACCACAGTAGGTATAACATGATGCAAAAAACGTCTCGGTAATTTATGTTTATTAATGTACTTAATGGCTTTTGTTTTCAGCTTCGTGTGTTTTCTGTTTACTGTGAGCTCTGAAAAGCACATTTAATCACATATTCTGTGTTTAAAGTGCTTTACTAAAATATACTACGACAATATTTTATCAGTATCATTATCTTTCTTAAGTTTAACAGTAGCTGTTACAAAAAAATATTGCACACTTTGCAGCATAAAGCCATGTTGTGGATTGTTCCCTTTTCTAAACTGGAAAAGTCGCCTAAAGGAAATTGAGAAACCAAAGAAAACCACACCACATGTGATTAATATATACAAATACATTAATACAGTAAATGTTCTTTTACCCAACAGAGGATGTTGTGTGACCACATGCCTGCTCAGTGATATTTATACCACTGGCAAATATTTTTGCAGTGGCAGGGAACTTCCATAATATTTAACACAGTGGAAAATTACTAAGTGTGTGATAACTTTTTAGCCTTTAGATTATTTTAAATCCAGCAAGTGTGGACTAATTATATGAATGTCCCACACCTCAGCAGAATGTTATTCTTCTTGCACATGTTTGTGAGTCTTTGTTCATATTATTTAGGAACTAAATGCAGCATAGGCACAATACTGCTATTTTTACATCCATCCATTATCCTAACAGCTTGTCCTCTCAAGAGCAACAGGAGTGCTGGAGCCTATACCAGCTGTCAATGGACAAGAGGCGGGTTACACCCTGGACAAGTCAGCAGTCTATCACAGGGCTGACATACAGAGAAAGACAATTATTCACACTCACATTAACACCTATGGACAATTCGGAGTCACCGATTAATTTAACTGGGAGGAAGCCGGAGCAGCCAAAGCAAAAATACAAACTCCACACAGAAAGGCACCGGGGTGACCCATGGATCCTAACCCAGGTCCTTCCTCCTTATGGAGTTAACAGTCACACACACACACACACACACACACACACACACACACACATACAACGTTGTGGCATGCAGATATAAGAGCCGTTGAGCTCCTAGAGCTTAGCTTTGGGCATGTGAGAAAAGATAACTCAGAAAGAATTTGTCACTGTGATAGGTGATCTGTCATAAATACTCCTTAGGGTACGATCAGGGCGAGCTGAAACATATCAGCACTGCCAGGCAAACTGCCCTGGAGTAGTGCACTGAGCATCAATGTGTGTGTGTGTGTGTGTGTGTGTGTGTGCGTGTGCGCGCGCGCGCGCGCGCGCTCCTTTGGTTATGTCTGTCGTGTCACCAAAGCCAAGTACAAGCAAGCACCCTTGCACATGAGGGTGATAGAGACACAGATCACCAGCCTTGAATGGCATTGTGTTGGCAGGCCTTTTGGCATCTCCTTCTCTCCTTCTTCCTGCCCCCCTGAAGTGCACAGTTAATCCTTAAGCTCTATCCCCGTTTAAAGACAGAGACATCACGCAAACCTGCCTGTCTGCATTGTGCTCTTAGCATGCCCACTTACATACACACAAACCCATCTACTCACTCAGTCACACGCACATGCTGCTTGCTCCTGCAAACACTGTGAGAGAAAGAGCAGCTCAGCAGGGGGTTAAGAACTGCAGTGGCAGCAGCAGCAACAGGCTGACTATGTGTCTGTTTTTCTGCACTCTCTAGCGGCAGGCATGTGATGGTCTCGGATGACACGATAAGGAAAAGAAGGGACTTTGGCTGATGTTCATCCTTTACTAATGGCTTATGTCTCCGTGGATGCAGAGTCACACTCTCTTTGCACACCATGGGTTGTTGCATGGTTGTGTAAAAGAAGAAGAATTTTAAATATGATCTTGAACATGTGTGTGAACTGGAGAAAACGGAAGTGGGAGTTTTACTGAAAGCAGCTATTAAATAGATGCATTGACTCTGGAGCTATAAGGACATTTAACTTAATGAGGCAATGATCTTACTCTCCTTGATTGTTTGCAACCTCATTTAAGACCCGCTGACCTACTGTTGCACTCATGGCAGTCCCTGAGAAAATGTGGTCAGCAGGATATTTGCTCTGACATGCAAGAACATGTAGACATTGACCTCTAGTGGGCATAATGTGAATCTTGAAAGTAGTTGAACTCAGCACTCTGGACTCAATCTAAAAGAACTTTTGCAGCACTTAATCTTCAAATTTTCACAAAAAGTGATTTTATAATTTTAATCAAGCCGTTGATGTGTTAAAATCATGTGTTGTATTAAACACATTTGATTGTTACGGTGCTGTTAAGTATTGGCCTCCTGTTGACAAAGCAAAACATGCTAAGAGATATCGAAAAGCAACACATCATGCAGCAATCTGAAGAAATTCAAGAACATACGAGAAACAAAGTAATCGACATATCAGTCTGGAAAGGATTACAAAGCCATTTCTAAGGCTTTGGGACTCCAGTGAACCACGATCAGAGACATTATCCACAAATGGATACAACTTGGAACAGTGGTGATCTTTCCTAGCAGTGACCAGCCTATAAAAATTATTCCAAGAGCACAATGACGAACCATCCAGGAGGTCATAAAAAACCCCAGAGCAATATCTAAAGAACTGCAAGCCTCATTTACCTCAGTTAAGGTCAGTGTTCATGATTCAACAGTAAAAAAATGGGCCAAAATGGCAAGGAGAAAGTCACTGCAGACTAAAAAGAACACAAAGGCTCATCTCACATTTGGTAAAAAAAACAAACTTTCAAAGACAAAAGACAAAAATATTCTGTGGACTAATGAGACCAAAGTAGGACTTTTTGGAAGGTCCTGTGACATCTGGCATAAAAGAACAGAACATTTCATAAAAAGAACTTCACACAGACAGTGTGATGGACGTTACCAGAAGATCCTGAAGGAGAATGACAGACCATCAGTTTGTGACCTTAATCTCAAGTGAACTTATGTCATGCAGCAGGATGATGATCTGGAGCCTTGACTTAAATCTGATTGAGACGCTGTGGCATCACCTTAAACAGGCCCGTTCTTGCTTGAAAAATTCTCCAATGTGGCTGAATTGAAACAATTCTGCAAAGAAGAGTGAGTCAAAATTCCTCCACAACTATGTGAAAGAAAGAAGATTTCCAGTTATTACAAACACTCACACCCAATTAGGTTTAGAGGGCAATTACTTTTCTTTGTTCCTTCACTGTGTTAACAATTACTATATACAGGTCCCCCTCAACACACTGAGGCACTGGCATTGTGCCTGGTTAGGAATACATTCATGGTCAAAATTCAAAGTTTTGGTCACTTCGTGCCAAAAGAGTTAATTCAGTTATACTGTGATAGAGTAAATAAAACAATCTGAGATTAATAAGAAAACCTGATTAATCAAGCCAAGAGAAAAGAAAGGAAATAGTTCATGTTTGGTGTGACGTGACCCTTTAGTAAAGCGTACACTGTCGCGTTAGAGCTGCAGCGTCTCTGTCTTCCTGTGGAGGGCAGAAGTGAGCGGCAGCGTCTTCTTCACAGCACAAACAAAGAAGAAGAAAGCGGCGCATTTCCGAGTTTATGCTGACGCGTCCCTTTTCCTCCGCTACACCGACGTGTCAGTCTCCTTGTGTCCAGAGCCGAGCAGCAGCACGTCGGTTAACCCGCAGACATGGCTCCTAAAGGCAGCACCAAACAGCAGTCAGAGGAAGATCTTCTTCTCCAGGACTTCAGCAGAAACCTTTCAGCAAAGTCCACGGCTCTGTTTTACGGAAATGCACTCATCGTCTCTGCCATCCCTATCTGTGAGTACAGGAGAGGCTAGCTGTTGCTAACTAGCTTAACTAACACTGATTCATTGAAGGAGGAAAAGAGAGAAAACTAACTCTCGGAGTAATCACAAAGTTTCACAGACATATCAGAGCGCAACACAAATTTATATGTTTGTACCAGAATGCTCTGTTATAATGATTATTATCTAACTGCATGTGTCTGCTGGTCTGTACGTTGTTCTTGGCTGGACAATAGTACTAAGCAGTTAAATTAGGTATTGGTGTTTGTTATATAAACTATTTACTGGAAAACAATTTAACTCCCACGTCTTCAGTGTGTTTTGTTTAGGTCATAGGTTTTAGGTAACCATATGGTTTACAGGAAGACTTTGACACATTGCTCAGCCACTGACTTGACTTAATGTTAAAGTCTTTCTAAAAACCTGATTGATTCTGTCCTTTTAGGGCTGTTTTGGAGGATCTGGCACATGGACCTCGTCCAGTCTGCAGTTCTGTATGCTGTGATGACTCTGGTCAGCACCTACCTGGTCGCCTTCGCATACAAGAACGTCAAGTTTGTTCTTAAACACAAGTAAGTTGGCAAATGCACTGTGCATGTGTCCCATCTGCAGGTTCTAAAGCAGAGTGTTTATCTTTACAGAATAACAGTGCACATATGTTAGACTCAAATTCTTAAGAAACATTGAGTACTGCATTTATCACAGTGACAAAAAATGCTGATAATGATTAGTTTCGTGGTCACTGGAGTGTTGTCAGTGTTGATTGATCTGATTCATTTATAGTAACAATCCCTTCTTGGCTGGTTGAATTTCTCCTGACACTTAAAGCACAACACTACAGCCACAGTATTTAAACAGTATGTATCCACAATGTTCATTTGAACCTCTTTAGGTGAACATACAAGGTGAACAATAATAAGTGGAGCACTTGTGGTTGCTTACATAAGAATTTACTAGTCTTATCTTTTATTAGTGTCTTTATACTATAGTTTATTTTTTCTTTTTTGATTTTGAGAAACATCTCTCACAAGTTGTCACTTGTCTCTTCTGTTTATTCTCTAGAGTTGCCCAAAAACGCGAGGATGCTGTTTCCAAGGAGGTAACCAGGAAGTTGTCTGAGGCAGACAACCGCAAGATGTCCCGTAAGGAGAAAGATGAGAGGTGAGTTACCCTGTAAATCCAAACCTCAGTATGATGTTTCGCCCTCGGGAAGTGTTTTGAGTCTAGGGTATCAGACATTTGCATGCGTAAAGCTTAAAAGAAACACTGATGTCTGGCAGGTGGTGATGTTTATGTTCTTTACTTGCTGACTGGTACAGCATAACAAACACCAGTTTGTATGTGTGAGAGAAAGAGAGGACCCACCAAATGACATGTTGTTTGTTCAGAAACAATTTAGCTGCACATTGAAAAAAGCAGCCAAATTGTTTTTTTCCCCTATTCTGACATGTGATGTTGAAATATTGTAAATACGACAGGCTGTGCAAACTCTTCACCTTGTTTGCAAGAACTGTTTAAGTTAATGTTACATTTCAGCTGAAAGAACTTGACATAGGACATCGCGAAAGAAATTCTGTCAAGATTTTACCTTAGAGCTGACACACCAGCAGCCATCTGTAATCACCATCTTTGCAAAAAGGAGCACACTGATAACATTTGGCTGCCTTGACAGTCTTGACAGCAGAGACATAAGAGCTTCTCCACATTTTGTCTTTTTCTATTATAGAAGAAAAGTCTTTTTTTTTATGTGACCATAAAAGGGACTGACATTGCTTTTTTCTCTGTCTAGGATCCTGTGGAAGAAGAATGAGGTTGCAGATTATGAAGCCACCACCTTCTCCATCTTCTACAACAACACTCTCTTCCTGGTGCTTGTCATCGTTGCCTCCTTCTTCTTGCTCAAGAACTTTAACCCCACCGTGTATCCTTTAAATGATTTATGCCACCTACTACTTTTGGGCTTAACTAGTTGAGACGGAAAAATGTGTTTGAGACCAATTTTCTTTGTTATACAGTTATAGAGTTATACAAGTAGTTTTAAAGGTACAGAAAAATGAGGGGTGGGTGTTGAAATTGTTGAAGTCTTCTTCATACCACTAGATGTCACTAGATCTTACACACTGCTTCTTTAATAGCGCTGTGTGATACAAAGATAGTGTATCGTAGATGTAGGGCAAATGCTACACTCGCTAGAATCTGTCTGAAATCTGAAAAACGGGTCTTCTCCCAGTGCATCTGTTTTTGCCTTAACCCGCCTTCTTTCAGCAACTACATTCTGTCCATCAGTGCCTCATCAGGACTCATTGCTCTGCTGTCCACTGGCTCCAAGTAAAGGAGGAAGAAGAGGGGTAAAAGCTGGAGGGATAATGGGGTGGGATTTGGTTGGAGGGGAGGAAGTGGGCCAAAGAAGGTTTTACACTATGTTGTTTTTGAAGTTAGGAATGGGATATAAAGTGTGACAGATATCATGTCAGCTTCATGAAATTCATGATCAAATGTCTGGACAGTGTTTCTCCAGGTCAGTTTTGTGTTTTTTTTGTAACAAATAAAGAAACCCGGTATACTTGTCTTCTGTGTTGGTCTTGGATGATGTTCAGTCTTCACAACTCTCAGAACAGCATAATAACGTCATAAAATCGTCATTTTCATGCTGAAAAAACCTATAGAGCAAATGTCTTTCCATCATCAATGCATTTATTTATATCAGACTTTCATACATACTATTTACAGAGGAACCACTGTTCAGGGGAAAAAATAATACACGCATGGTTTGGATGTCACCTCAACAAAAAGAGAACCCAGTGTCACTCAAGTCTTTTCCATCCACAAATGTATATGTTGTAGAAACCAGCGCTGATCTGAATAGAATAGACTAAACTACATTTTCATTAAAACTGATTAAGCATATGTACCAGTCTTAGGTAAGAGCTTATGTGACACACTGTAGGACCTCTCTTGTGAGCTGAATCCGGTAGAATGGAAAATTCATCTGCAGATTAAATATACTTGCATTAAATGTGTGCATTGCTTGTTTGCTTCTTGAGAAAGTCTCCTTTTAAGAGCGCTGATGTTTCATGAAGCAAATGACTGGTTAAAGAAACAGGTTTAGGGTGTTGCTCCAGTAGAGCATCATTTAAAAAGAAATCAGACTTTCTTCACTTCATGACTGAACTGTTTGTGGGAGACAGTCTCAATAAAGGCAAATATGTAACTACAGTAATCTATTCCCATACCTGGCCATCTGCTCTACATCAAGACTCGGCAGATAATGAAAAGGAAAGGAATTGTGTATTTAAAGAAGTTTTCAAATGTTATTGTTCAAGAAGAGTAATATGTAACATCAAATAATGCAAGAAACCAACATAAACATAGTTCTCCTTTCACATTTTTGTGTAGAACAGCAACCAAACACCATGAAAGACATCCCTGATTTTTTTTTTTTTTTTTGTTCTGCAGCGGGACTCACGTCAAGGCACTCTTTTGGGTGGAGAGATCTCCACACACTCTGACAGGCCACAGTCCAACACAATCACTGACTCAAACTGACGAAGAACGTGTTGACTTGCACACAAACGCACACATTTAACCAGTAATAATTACAATAAGAAATTAAACCTGTTGCTGAAAAGTGAACATACTGTAGAGAACATATTCACTGAATGTTTGCCAATTGCCATTTTAAATGGAACAGACATTTTCATAACAGCAGATTGAAATGTGTGTAGTTTATTCGTTTTTCAAGGCAAATGTGTACTTTCTTAGTATATGGCTACTTTTAGAGAAATTACAATGACTAAGTGGTTACTATCACTTGTATTTGCCACCAAGTCAATGCAAACAGACACGAGGAAGTCTATCATCCAAGGCCAGACTTCCTTACAAGAGCTAAATGCTGTTTACTGATGTTTTGTTCCTTATGTGTGACTGAAATATTCTTTGATTAAAATCTGAAGGGTGTTTGTGCTACAAGTGTACAACAAATTTGCTCCGACGACAAAGACAGTGACTCACATGGAACCTGTCTAACATTTCTGCTGATTCCTTGATGGCTTGATTTCCAAATAAAAGAGAACACGAAAAACCATGCATGAAGGTGACAACCATGAACTGTAGGAGCTGAGCAGCCTGCTCAGGAATAATAATTCAAGGTCTAGTGATTAGACAATGCAAAGCTCTTTATAATTTCTCATATCAGAAGCTCATTCTTTAAATAATGCCACTATTAATACAGATTTTATAATCAGACTTTACAATGCAAAAATAAAATGAATTAATCCTCGCTCCTTATAAATAGTTCTATAAAATATCATTCAGGAGACAGAAATCAATTCTGTGACAGTGTAAAGTCAGGCTAGAAGAGAACAGCATGAAGAGTGGATTCAAACACTGCAACTGATGCAGTGACGCTGCAAGGGAGCAACAAAATAACCATATTTACATCTTTTCTATATATTAACTATAGAGTACAGTGAAGCCCTCTTATGCAGGAGAGGCTTCTTCATGATTTTGCTTATGTTACAAGGTATGCCATAACATTTTATATACATGTGACATGTTCAAATGAATAAATATCTCAAAATGTAAAATAAATTTGATATTTAATAACTACTCTATAATAAATATGGTAATCTTTGTCACATACCAATTACTCCACCTATATGCCACACGGTGCCTCTAACAAGCAGTTTCTGTGGTTATTATAACCAGGTTGAAGGTCAGTCATCCTTTTATTACATAGATTGATATTATGTTATCTGCATATCTGCTGTTCATTGATTTAATCAGTGGTGGAGGATGCAGGCAGAAAAAGAAACGAGTGTATCCTTAATGAAAGCAGTAGTCCACTTCTTCTTCAGTGTCCTCTCTCTCCTCTATGGTTTAGTGAAGCAGCAACAGTTCCTTAAAAGACCACACGGGGGCGACCTGCTTCACTGTCTTCACTGACCCAGCCCCAGTCCTACTGTCACTCAAAGTCCCACAGGCTTCTGCATCACAGGAGCTCACTGACAGTAAACAGGCTTGCAGTATTTTTGATCAAACTCCTTTAGGTTAAGTAATGTGCTTTTGTAGAAAAGAAAAGAGAGGCACACTATAGCAGGGGAAACATGCATCTGTTGGTTAATATGCTCAGGATTTGCAGCCCATACTGAATACTAGTTTGTACTAATCTAAATATTATACTGGATACATTTTGAAAGTTATTTCCGAGGCCTCATTCATAAACCTCTTTGTCAAGACGTATAAACAAGTCACCTTATCACTGCTGAACTTTATAGTTTGTGGGAAAACATCCAAGACTTTATCCCTCAACTTTGACATCTGACACAAACAGTGGTAGTATTGAGCTCATATGGTAATTCTGTTTGCTGCGCTGCATAGCAATTTAATGAAAGTACTGACTAAGTGATGTGGGATTGTTGATGCAATTGAGGTTCCTCTAATTTATAAGTCTAAGCTTACACTGATGTATTCAGCTGTAGTACAGTAATTCCCATAAGTAGAATATGTGCTTAATATGAATTTTGTGATCAAATGAAATTGCTTGGAGTGGAAATTTGGGCCAAGGATGTCACGATACCAGAAGCAAAATAACATCGAAATAAACGAATAACCTAATGAAATGAATGTATTTCGACATGAACTCATTTATCCTATTTCAGCAACAAGAGTGGGATGGGAGCCTTCACGTAACAAACAATAACAATAATAACAATAATGAACAAAACAATGAGAAGTCACAGCAGTCTGGGGGACCTGTTGCTCCACTATCCCACGTGTTGTTGTTAGCGTTAACATCGCTATTGTCTAAGCGTTTCAAACAAGACTACCCTCGAGGACTAGTTACTTGCTGAGCTCTTCACTGCCAAAGAAAACACACTCTGTAACAGCTAGTGAGGCGCAACTATCGTCACGCTGACGTCAACTTGGTCATGAAGCATCGGTTCTCGTGACATTCCTGGTCTGTACATGAGGGGGGAAATCTTGAACGTGGCTGAGCAAGGAGAAAGTGAGTGGGAAAGTAAAAAATTTACTTAGTTGTGTGAGCAGCTAATACTACTTGCCCTTGAGCAAGGCACTTTTACTTAAATAGTCCCATTTTTTGTATTTATCTACAAGCTATGAGTGAGTGTGAACAGGAATATCTCTACAAATGAGGAGTTGTAGTTTTAAATATTGTTGTGTAATTTATAAGTTTATAAATCATTAGAAGTTATAAATGAGGAAGTGGGATGTGGTGATTTTATTTACATCAGTATGGCAGCACTGGATCTGAACGTTAACATGGGCCTGACTCTGCATAGTTACAGTATAACTGAATGGACCAAAGCTGAACAGAGTCACACCTCAAGTGGGGAGCACAGAGTATTTGGACTAAGTTGCATATGAGGCTGCAGAAAGCTGAGTTTGTCGAGTGTTATTGGACTGAGCTGAACTACACCTGAGATGAACCTGGTAGAGCTGTTCTGAGCAGGACAAGCCTGGGCAGAAGTGGGCTGGAGCTGGAGCTGAGTGGGGCCCAAGGAGAGAACCATGGACTTGAACGCTGAACTGTGTTTCCATGGTGGCGGTATGGTTAAGGTTAGTTAGGTAGATACAGTCGACCTCTACCTGCTTGGTCTAAGAACGATAATCCCTCTTACTGTACGGTCTGTTGCCCAGGATGTGGTCGATTTCAGACACAACATGAGAGGTCATCTTAGGAAGGACCTGGACAAAAGACAAAGAGCAAAACTGAATTAAAGTAAGTGAGACATAAAGGGAGTTGAAGGGAAAGAAATTCAGAGATTCCTATGGGCAGGGTGTTGATCTAGAAATCAATATAACTGGAGGACAGTGGAGGATACAGTTCAGGAAACACTGATAAAAACAGCAACGTGCGATACGTGTTTCTGCATGTTCCCACCTGTATGGCCCCGAGGTTCTCTGTCAGCTGTTCAGGATTGGATGTTCCCAAAAGGACTGAGCTCACTCCTTCATTTCTTAGGCACCATGCTGGAGAGAAACATACACCGATATTCACACAGTGTCCACTTGATCATCCACTGTTACCTAACAGTCACGTCCTGTCTCACAGCCATGAACAGCTTCTACAGTGTTTGTTATAACACAGTGTAGACAGACAGGGAAATCTTACCCACAGCCAGTTGAGGCAGAGTGCAGCCCAACTTTTCTGCAATGTGGTTGAGCTCTTTCAGCTTGGCTTGCTGCTTCCTTCCATCCTCACTAACTATTTTCTCCTTCAACCACTGATACGACTGTTGGAAGAGAGGAAGACATGGAGGATGAATGAGCAAGCGTGGAATGGGAAAGACAGCTTAAACAACAATAAAATAGACAGGTCAAATAGGAGAGAGTATGTAATCTGATAAAAAGAGAGAAAAGATGGAACAGGTGGAGAAGTGAAGTAATTGAAGGGAGAAAATCAAGGATAAGTCAAGAGGTGGAGGCGTAGAGGTGTACTGACTAACAGCGAGCACTCCAGGCTTCTTATATAATGTAGACGTATCGACTGCACCAACAGAGGTGCAGACATGACTGAATTTAAATCTATTTTTCTACACATATCAGAAGTACTATTCCAGATAAATGAAGGATAAATTAGATGACTATGACATTTGGCTTTGATTACTTTTGAAACAAGCCTTTCTACACACAGCAGACACACACGTAGTTATAGTCTGTTACAGAATCTCCTGTAACACCTAAACTTCTGTTTTTATACTTCTGTTTTTGCATGAAGCTGCTTCCCCCTGTGTTCAGTCTTTATAAGCCGAGATAAGCTTCCTAGCTAACGCTCAGATCTGAGAGAGCTATTGATCTTCTCATGTAAGCATCCTTCCTTAAAAACCTTCAGTGTTGCAAAACCTGTGTTTTTTCCCATCCTCCCTTTTCGTATGTTGAGTTACATTTATTTAATTGATTACCAAAATGGTTGCCACGCTTTTAGCACTGTGACCTCTAAAAATAATACAGTGTCTACTTCTAACCCGCAGTCAGAGTTTTCTGTCTCAGTGGAAATAAGTTATGAGAAGTTTCATTTGAAGGATTTTTGAACAGGCTAAAGTGAGGAAATATGGTAAGAAAACAGTAGGTTTGGGGAAAACAAGCATCATTTGTGCTATTTTTTAATTTTTCATTTGTCATTGATTAAAAATATATCTTTTATAAAGATATTTTACTGTTTATAATCAAATCCACCCCTATTTGTTTTGTTAAAACAAGTGACGCAGGTACAGTGGGAATTTCCATCTGTTACTGCATTGGGTAACAGATGGAACAGAGCCTTTATATCCCAGCCCAGAGTTTCATTTGTCTCATGATGTCTGCATAAATACATTATACTTTTTTCTCATTTACGTTTTATTTTGAGAACAGAACAGTTGTTCTTTGTAAACGAGTCAAATAATGACGAAATGAGCTTTCCTACCTTCATGGAGGCCCTGGAAGACTCGGGAATGCCATTTTCATACTTTCCTGTGATGATTCCGCACGCCAGCGGTGACCACGTCACTGCACCAACTCCTGTCACCATGAAGACCGCAGGGAGTTAAACAGGAGGAGATTTAGAATCAATGTCAGGGAGGTGAAAACGTAAGACAATGGACGTAAAAAGACAGAGTGATTAAAACTCTGCAGAAAATGAGCAACAGAGAATGATTCAGTGAGTTAGAGATTGGTTTTACATTTATATGATTAATTACATATTTTCATACTAGTTTATGACAAACAGAGGCAGGCATTCACACAAACAAATAAAACAGAAATGACTTGCCTATCTTGTGGTAAAGTTCAGGCAGCTGCACTTCTACTTTCTCCCTCTGGAAGAGATGATACTCTGCCTGCTCACACACTGGAGGGATCAGATTAAATTGTCTTGCCACCGAATATGCCTCCTAGAAAAAGAGAAAAGGATTAAAATGGTGAGAATTAATTTTTGGTTGTTCTAAACCTGGATCATAGTACTATAACCTAACTTCTAAACTTCCTGCTGTGTTTCATAAACAAACTCATATCCACAGCTCGCAGTAGGTAAACCAATCAACATTATCTATCTATATATCTTAAATCACCATATTCACATTTTCTCATAAACACACACACACACACACATAAGTGTGGTCTGGTTGTTGCTTCTTAAACCACTCTCACTTTGTAGGTTTCTCGCTGGGTCATACCCGTCAGGAGGAGAGAGCAGTGGGAGGGTGGTTCTGTTCAGCGTAATGCTAGGATAATGTCAGGGCCATCGCTCAACTTACAAATTACAAGTTGCCCTTCTACGCTTCAACCAGCGACATGCTCCTCCAGCCTGTCTGTGCAACATGCCTTTGTGCGGCCGGGCACACAAATGTGTGTGTGTATGTCTGAATACTGTCACGTACACTGTAAAGCCATGCTTACCGCCCCTTCATTATGCTTCATTATTGCTATCTAAATTACACGGCTTTCATCAGGGCTTGTGTTCTACAAAGATATCTGCTCCCTTTCACCGTGATCACAGAGAGAGGATGTCAACATAACATGCTGTACTTCGAGGTGTTGGTGTTGGTTCTACAAATGTCACTGTAACTGTGTTTATTTCATAACTCTGTTCTTGGCGTCAAGCCCCCTGTATATATTTGTTAATACAGTGGGGGTTGAACCAGATTGTTTCTTACAGGAGGAGAAAACGAAGCTGAAGATTATTCCTCAAACAGTCCATTTTTCCATTTGCCTCCAACTTTCCCTTTTCATGACACATTCAAGATGTAACATGATAATAAGTTGGTAAAAACTCACCCTAAAGGTGTCAGACCTGCTTTTCATAATCTGAGTTAGCAATCCTTTTAGTACAAATAAAAGGATTTTCTACAGTTTCTATAGAGTGACTCTTTTCTTCTTGTCTATTATTCTACTCAGTAAGCTATGAAATCTAATCTACTAAAACAGCACGAAACCTTCCCTTTACAGTGTATTACAGAATGACGATGATTGCGTTCCTCATTTCTGACTTTCAGAGGCAAACTGTGCGCAGCAACTTAATAATGGTTGATTACAGACTCTATTAATGAACACTTATTCTGCTTCTTAACTGTTGTTTAGAAACAAATTTCTTTCACTTGGGTTAAAAACCTTCACTGAATATCTTAATTATCAACTTAAACATCTTAATTTTTCTTATTTCATTCTTGCTCCCAAACAGCATTGCACACTGAAAGCTCTTTGTTTCTTACCATGATCTCCATGGCTGTCCACCGAGATGTCCCCCAGTACATTGCCATCCCTTGGTTAATCACATAAGTCATGGCCCTAACAATCTCTGGAGGGACATAGACAAATGGCAAAATTACATCAGTCAGGTGAATGAACAACTGTAAGCTGTTCAGGTGAAACAGTTTCCTTTATAGTTGTAATAGAAATTAAACCAAAATACAATAATAAAAAGGAGCACAAACTTTTTTATTTTATTCCAGTTTCTGATGAAAAGATGAAGAAAAAGGCCCTCCCACCTCCTAGAGTCTCTCTTACCTGCTGACGGCTCATCACCCACCTCTAAGACTCCAGGGACAAACTAACAAGCTCACATACTAATGCCCCCCCTGATCACATTCAAGCCGCTGCATTTTTAATGATGCAATTAGCTCCAACACATCTGACTGTGTGAGCCAACAGCAGTCAGGGCCAACAAAAACTCAGATTAGGACAGTCATTAAGGTTATTCATCATCACCCTGCATTTACTCCAATTATACTGCAGTCGTTCACTGTGGCAGGACCCTTGTATTTCACTCTGCGTAACTGCTTCTTGGCGAGACAGCGAAACGTGAGGGATAAAAAGGTTGGACAAAACCCTGGCAGACAAGCAAGAAGTAGCAATAGACGGAGCAGAACTTAGGGAGTAGATTAGCACAATAATATGTAATTAAGATCTGAAAAGCAGGATTTCTTTTTCACATCAGTTATGTTAGTAATAATTACCAACCTAAAACACAGATGCCTTACTAATCCCATCCTGCCAAGGGAAATAACACAGCACTGAGACAAGTACACAATTCTTTCTCTCTCCTATCCCTTGTTATTTCTGTGTTTCTCTCCATCCCTTTCTCCACCCTCCTGCCACCCGGCTCAGTATGTCTCCAACAACATGCTGTGCTTCCATTTAAATGTTACGTGCCTCAATTTATGGACAATTTAACCACAGAAGAAGAGGGAATACAAAACAAGTTTGAAGAAGCAAGGGCAATAGATCTGAAGACATTAAGTATGAAATTGGCAGTCAGTGCAGATGGTGAGCAAAGGAAAGCTGAGTCTGCAGGACAGTGAAAATCTATAAAGAGGTAAGAGATAAGAAAAGGCTGAAATCAGTGTATTTGTGAGTCTGCAATATTTTCTACACAGCTATACTAAATTCTGAAAACATACCTTACTTTGTTATATTTGTAACTCTGGCAATATCCCTTTAAAAATAAACTCAGCACTGTAATATGGAAAGTCTGTAATTTGGGTCAGGTAAACTGTTTTTTATTAACTTAAAGCAAAATTACAAATATATATTTTTTATTTTTTTGTAATGTTTTATACTATTTTACTTCATGTTACTGCAAAATTGCAAATGCTTCCAGTTTCATCTTGTACAACTTGAACTTATAGAGACATATATACATATACAAAATGGTCCCTGAAGAAGGCCAGACACGTGTCCTTGCTGATTAGCTGTGAGTACTATTTAATAAAATATTGTGAGAAAGTTGTTTTGGCTATACATGAAAAGCGCGTTTTTACACAAATCATTTATAATCAATAATTAAGAAACAATACAGTACTAATAAGCAGCTTCTTGAATTGATTATGTTACACTGCATGCCTCAATTTAGCTGTACAGCACAGCTTGTGCAGGAAACTGGATCTTAAAGGAATATAACACAGTTATAACATCACTAAAATTCAAGCAATGCATTTCAGGCCGAGACCGAGACCGAGTCGTGTGGATCTGTCATTTTGTTTGACCAACCAATAGCGTTCCACCCCTGCAGGTCGCCATCAGATTGACATTGCAACAGAAACAGATGCGGCCCTTATACATATGTCTATTCTTGGTGCCAACTCACATTTTCCACAGAAATACCAACAATTTGCTATGTGCTGCCTCATTTGAATGCCCCTACTTGTGCACTGCACACTCTGTGATACGTGCTAACTCTGGCTGCTGCACCGCTATAAAAACAGGGCCATAAAAAGCATCGCTACCCCTTCCTTGCTCAACATCAGTGTCAAGTGCTTTGATTGCTCACTTATATAAAGTTGAATGCTGATAGGCTGACTCACCTTCCATGGGAGTATTGCTGTCTGGGCGGTTGGCAAAAACAACATCTACATACTCCAACTGCATCCTTTGTAGAGAGCCCTTCAGACCTGAGTGACATGCAAAGGTTCAGACCGTAGAAAGTGACTGAACAAAGTACTGAGAAGAAGAAAGTTTGTTGTAAATGAAAAACTAAAAGATCAGAGTTGTTGTTTTGTTCATGTTGTGTGTTTGTCAGTGTGTTTGCACGTCTCACCTTCTATAATGTGTTTCCTTGAAAGGCCCCTTTCTGTCTCTGCTCTGATCGGACAAAACATAAACACACTGATAAGCAACACAGTACATCTGTAAATGTCTTTAGTTCGATTTAGCATCTTAAAAAATAAAAAAGCAAACACAGTCATATACATATACTGTACTTGAAGTAGCAGGATGTGACTTCAAGATTCTGTGAACTTCCTGGTACTTGAAAATAGAACAAGTAATCCTACGAAAGTAATAACTCTTTGACCCCAGTCTGGTGACAGAATACATGAGATCAGAATGTGCATATCAGGCAGTTTTCTGTAAATGGGTCAGTGCAGTTTCAACTGTTCAGCAACATTATGCATCCAAACTCTGGAGGAGAGAGACGACGGGCTGAATCTTCCCTACAGGAATGCTCAGGGATGGAGAGAATAACTTTATCCTTATCACCAGACCCAGCTGGCCAGCCTCTGTCGAGGAGCCTGACAGCTTTTGTGTGTGTGTGTGTGTGTGTGTGTGTGTGTGTGTGTGTGTATGTGCTATAAAACTGACTTCTTTATACTCTGTCTCTACAGACTCTACTAGGCTGATGCTTTTTTTTGCTTTACGTATCCAAACACTGCTTAATTTGCGTATATGTGATGACTAATTTGTGTTCATTTGTTTGTTCATATGTTTTTATGTCATGTTGTATTATATATACAGTATGTTTAATGTATTTCTTGTAACAGACATCACAGTGTAGCATCCTGAATAAATGAAGCTTAACTATTCACTATATGTCAAAAATTAAAATAGAGAGTTTCTCACTTACTTTCCTCCCCAGTAGAGTTTAGTTGTAATAACCAAGCTGGATCGCCTGAGAAAGTGCAGACAAAGATAAAAACTAGAATCACTGCATTGTGGTTGTAGGACTCCACTAACCAGTGACATTGTAGTTTACACACATATCTGACTCATATTCTAATGAGTTTATGCATGAGTCCAAGTGGATGTTTGTCCCAAATGTATAGATTTTTTTCTTTCATGCATTTCTGAGGAATATCAGTGATGAGAATGGGACATGCAGTACATGAGGTCATAGTGAACTTGACCTTTGACCTTTGACCAAGTTGACAGTCTAAATTTGAAAGAATTCCCTTCAAGTGTTCCTTAGATATTAATGTGTTCACA
The DNA here is from genome assembly GCA_034779795.1 of Ctenopoma multispine. NCBI lineage: Eukaryota > Metazoa > Chordata > Actinopteri > Anabantiformes > Anabantidae > Ctenopoma > Ctenopoma multispine. The sequence goes on along the minus strand of JAUYWH010000005.1, from coordinate 12,300,727 downwards.
AGAATTGGGTGGTCGTACGGACGGACAAGCCAAAAACATAACACCTCCACTACCACTGGTGCAGAGGCGTAAAAAGACACTGAGAAAGATGTAGCCGAGTGAGTGATTTTCATGGTAATAGCTCTGTGTATTTTTTTGTTTAAGAATAGAGTGCATACTGCAGATGTATCTGAACATTCCATAATGTGGTCCCACCCTGAATATATTTAACACCAGTTCCTCTCTCTTTGCTAAGCTGTGCATGTAAAATCACTCATTCAGTTGATCTCACTGTATCTGAAGTACCTTAATTTCCAATGTAAATGAGTAGAACTAATCAGTGGTGCAGGCTAATAGTTTGAACATCTCCGACAGATATTGCTTACTTTAGTGTCATTAAATTTCTGGCGCTCTGTTAAATCATTTAATCATTTGCATGTTCCTTTGTGCCACAAAAGTAGCCAAGCAAACAGGATTTCTGTTCTCGTTGCATTAAAGAATAAGCTCAACAGATTGTTTTCAGATTTGTTCATTAAATGTGGCAGATGTGTTCAGCAGTGACAAACATCTGCAGACTTGAGTCACATGGCTTCCTGTTGTTCAGTATTGAGAGCTGTGTGTTACATTGTGTATTCATTTCCCACAAACTCTGAGTGAGTGTAGCAGCAGAACAGAAGCCTAAGATGTCACGTTCAGTGTTACTCTACTGCAGCAGCATCAGACCATCCAGTGGCATAATGTCTTCAGCTCATTATGTGACGCTAAACTGCAAAATGATGACAATAGCCAACACAGCAAGAAATGTAAATGTTACTGTATGTAGAGCTGCTTCATACTGACACATAAAGAGAAGCTGAAACTTCAGATTACTTTCAGTTGAGTCAAGATAACATTTAACATTAGTTTGGAGATCTAATGTTATGAGGTAGAGACTAAGAAATCATTGTTCCTCTTCTTTTAATGATGGACATCTGTCACGTCTTAGAAATATCAGGCTTCAGTATCTACGATTAGAATATGATGTATATGATACATGTACTGTGTTTATCACTAGACACTCTAGAGATACCATTTGCATTTGAATTTCTCTTGATGTTACTTTCACTCTCTTCACCCTTTCTTTCAGATATGATCAATAAAAAAAAATTAAGCCAATAAAGGATATATTTAAGATTTATGGAAACAGAAAACACCTGCAGACAAACGTCTATGCAGCAACTGTTTCATGATGCTCTGCTGTAATAAAAAGTGTCTCTGTGCAGAAATACACAATTATAAATGTGGTCTAATTTGAAGAAATAATAATAATAATAAAAAAACAATCTCTGACAGATAGGAGTGGATGTTGATGTGTTTCACCTAAAGATCAAACACTGTCTATTACACATTCACACACACATATTTCTTGCAACAGACATTGCTCTTCTCCAACTTCCTCCCTCACACAGGAGAGATGAAGCAATCACGCACATTAATGTTGCCGTTACCTCCAGCATTTCTTCTTGATAATGTTTCCTAGAATGATTTCAGCCCTGCAAGGCAACACAAATGAGATGCGGTTATTAAATTGCAGTTTGAATTCACAAACATGTCAACCCTGAAGTTTATTGTCACTTAAAAGACCGTATCATGAATGGACTGGCTTCTTTTAGTTATTTCTGCACATTTTGATGGGGGTTGTATTTTGGGATATACTGTATATTCTGGTCTGCACCAGATCAGACTAGAACATGACTGGATTGTTGTAGGTTTGAGTGAAGTGCACACAAAATAAAAAGGGTTTACATGACACCCACCTGCCACCTGCGTAGACCTCAGCTGTGTCAAACAGGTTGACTCCACTCTCATATGCAATCGTCATTAACTGCTCTGCAACCTGGCAAGAGCATATACACACACAGAAACACACACACACACACACTAAATACACAAAGGTCATGGTGCTGAATTTTTTAAGGCACTTGCCAAAGGAAGCTGCCTTTAGAGAGATGTAGCGCTCAGGCTGTGTTTCCACAGCTACCAAAACCGTTCTGCAGATTCATATTTTATTAAATTATTATTGCTTATATATTTTCTCCAGAAACCCCCTATCCCCTACACAGCTTTCCAACGCTTATTTCCTGAAATAACAATCCGACATTTAACACCCACATATATACAGCTGGTGGTATGAACTTTGGCTCTCTTTTTTTCAATTCAGAACACAAGTTCTGTCACTTTTTATGTGACAGATGTGTAACTGTTGTAACACTTGTCCCATTACCTCTGTAAAGTACCTCCCCCTCAGGACGCCCAGCATTACACTCCGAGGGCAGCCTGGCTGAGCATTACCCAACCTTTACATACTTTCAGTGGATGCTGAGGTGATGTTTATCAAATGTTGAACAGCAGTGCAGTATGAATTCCAAAGCACAAAGTGCTCTGTTGTAAAGGGTGTGTTAGAAATATTATATAAGCCACAACAGCGCAGTCAGTTTGTGTTCTTGCTACATACTTCATCAGTGCATATGTTAAAACTGAATATGTGCCCTTGAAGTGTATTGTAAGTCTGTTGAAAAACAGACTATGAACAAGTAGGATCACAGTGTAACAATGCATGTGTAAAAAATGATTTGATGGAAGTGGTTATGCTCTATAAAAGTGTGTGGCATATGTGCAGATATTCCTCCATATTTGTTTACACAGGGTGACGATAAATCATCAGACCATGATCTAATTTCCCAGTGGTGAGTCTTATTACATGGGAACTTTAAGTGAATTTGCCATCATTTCCCTGCAGAGTTTTGCGGGGACAGAAGCATGAGTTTGTGCCCATGATGCATAATTTTGAGTTTATTTAAAATTACGTAATAGAAATAAAATAAAGACATCATAAAGGCTAATAAAAAAAGGTTACACATAAAGTAATAAAAGGATGACAAATCAATAAAAATAGGTGTTAAAGATAATATTGATGGCTCCCAAGCCTGTCCTGTTTGGAGCTGAGTTTGAATATGATCAGTGATATGATCTTAAAACCCGTTTTAAACTCAGCAGAGAATCAGTAAGTGATGAGTTAATGTGACAGCATCTGTAGACTGAAGTAGAGATTTTTCTCACTAAATAAGATGTGAGGAGTTATTGTTCAGAAAAGCTTAAACCAACACACCAGAAAGTACTGGTGAATTTTACATATTAGTGGACTAGAACAGAAAGATGACTCGTTGACCCCAGCTACTGCCTTCAGAACTAGCTGAAGCGAACGGATTGAAGAGGATTGTTTGGCAGCAAGGAGTTACCAAAACATATAAATGTGTTGGCAAATGTGTCAGGAAACGGGGGGGAAATCCATTGCTGACAAGTAGTTAGTCTCCGAGCTGCAGGCTGCTATTGAGGCAAACAGAGCAGAATGAAAAGAAAGAGTCAGGTAATGGAGAGCTTAAAGAAAAAGGGGGTCATTTAAGGACAGAACAATTTGAGGAAAAAGGGATGAAAGAGAAAATGAACAGTGTGTTCTTTGTCTAACCGGCCTCTGTGGGGTCTAGATAGAAAACAATCTCTCTCACAACTGTCTGGGCCACTGAATGGTAATTTTCAATAAAGTAGAAGAACGGTGGGCAAAGAGATTTTCTTTGCAGAGGTAAGAAAAAAAATGAAGTTAAAGTTAGTAAGAAAGTGTTAGATGGATGAATACATTGATAGCAGAGAGAATTGAAGGGCTGGCACAGGAGTTAATAACCTGGCAAGAAACACACTGAAGACAGATGAAGCCACAGATGAGCAGATAGTCACAGAGGGAGAACTGAGAGAGTGATAATGTCTGTTTTTAAAGGGTGACTGACCTTTGGTGACTGCTCATTGACGATGAGTCGCATAAAAAAACTAAAAAGTCAATCACTGTCTTGGAGGACTTTCACAAGATCAGTACGTTTGCGTTAGCGATTAAGCATCATGCTTAATCAGACTGTCTACGTCAGACGTCTGGCATTTTAGGTAAACTGAATGTTATGACAGCCTTGAAGTGGAAGAATAGTTTTTAAAGAAGAGCAAATGCTGAATGCTGCAGGTGCTCATCCATCTCTACTGTTACCTACAGAAAAGCGCAGAGGTTTTGTAAAGCTGCAGAAATATACAGGTGGCTACACTTCAGGCTTCTTTCTTTGGTTTTTGTTTGTTTTTCTTTTGTTGTGTTTTTTTTTTGTTTGTTTGTTTTGCTTATTCTTTTCTGAGGCACAAAGGGTACAACAGGACTGCTTTTCCATACATGGAACAGATATAACGGGAAAAAAAAAGCATTGTCTTTCTCACAACCTAAGCATCAAGGCCACAGTAACATCCCACATACTACCCACACAGCCCTGAGATGATTTTATGACTCTCTCCACACTCGCTACATCAAAGTTCACATTGACAAGAGACACTTTCCTTCAAATTCACATTATTATTTATAGATACACTTTTGGCCTTTTTAAATGAGTAAGCAATGTAACTGTTCAGCCCACGATCACTCTTCTGAACTTTCTGTCTGGGAACGTGTTGCTGGTCAGACGAGACCAGAGAGAAACAAACTTCACAGGAATCTGGAATAACTTACTTTATTAGGGGTTTATAATATATTATAAAAGGTTAACATTTATCATCTATTAATATCTTCTACCTCCTTCTAATATGTCTGTTTAATTATAACACATTCACTGGTTACATTTAATAACCCCGTTTTAGAGTAATACGAAATAACTAAGAAACTTTGTTTTCAGTATTTGCATGTGTGTTACTGTAAGTCGATGCTGGAGCACTAACATGAGTGTATTTGTGCAGACTTCACACCCAGTTTATGTATTAAACGTGTTGTGTGCGAGAGTTGTTGTGCACTTCTTAATTAGGACAGGGACACTGAACTCTGCTGAGGACATGTAGTATATTTGGGTCCTCCTGATAACAGTGACATTGAACGGGGCGCAATCAGTACAGCCCAGTAGCATTGCATGTGATGGCAGCGCTGGAGCTATTGTGGAATAGCTTAAAGTTGCATGTCTACTGAGACTGAGTCTGTCTGCAAAGCAACTGTTTCATTATTTCCAGCAGCAAGACTGCACGGCCGTGTATCTCTAGAGCTCAGACATTTTCAGTCAACAATACAATATACAGTATGAAACAGATTTTCTGTGAGCCACATCAGCGTTAACCAGCGTTTCCCATATGAAAGACTGGTGGTATCCGAGTGATACCAGTGACATTGAACTAGGGACATTTAGCATACTGGAAGAAAAAGGGTCACTAAGCTTTGAGCATACCATGTGAGTTGATGTCACTGAGCCCTGAGGTAAGAAAAAAAATCTGTTACATAAACTTGCTCTTCTGTGTCGCCTGCAGTGAGCTCTGTTCTCCTCTCCCTAAGTGTCACTCTAAGTGGGCACATGTGTGGGTCCGTTCATGTGAGGGACAAGGCCAACCCAGTAGCAACATCAGAGCATGTTAGAGTTCACCAACATTAGAGTAAAGCGTAAATAACTAACATACAGTGCATGTACACATAGTCATCACACCTAAATGTTTGAAAAAGTTGTGATGTCACATGTAAGAAGAACATCCACCATTGCTCATCGTAGCATGAATAAGTATAAGAGCAATAAAGAGTTGTAAGCTAATTGTGTCTGTAGGCTTTACAACTTCACAGCCAAACAACTGTATGTTCTCTTCAAGGTTACTGGAACATCACCCAGTTGGAAAAAAATGGCAGATGTCCCACAGTCACAGAGGCATTGCTTCAGGTCGTGTGTCACTCTATTCTGACCAGCTGACGCAAGAGCATCAGATCACATGTGGAGTGGTCATGTGCTGCTAGAAAACCTTTCACTGAAATGTTATGTTGTTCCTTCAAAATGTGATTTTTATGCATTAAAGTCATTGGAAATTTTGCTGAAAAAAAACATAAGTACAACCTTTTCAATTGTTCATCTGCAACTTTTCTCCAAGTGTGTAAACTGAGATGTTTATGTGCTACAGCATATGGTGATGAAAAATGTTATATGCTTTTCAAACATAAAAACTGTGTTGTGTACAAACAACAAAGGGTGGAAATCTGCAGTAAACTTTTTTTGGCCTACATGCTGTCTGACTTTGTTGGCTTTGCTTCAGTAGCAAATTGTAGTAAATTATTGTCATGAGGTGTCTTTTTTTCTCATAGAAATGTGTTTACATCTAGAAAAAAGGTGTGACTAAAACCATAGGAAAGGCGAGACAATTACATAAAGAGGACATCAAAGGACCTGCACAAATATGGAAGACATTTAAGTTCATTTACATTTTTGCTAAAATTGACACTTGCCTGTTATGAGACAATAAGCATCCTATACTGAAGAGGCCTTCACAGGTCCACTTTGTTCTGCAGACCTGAGACCCGACCTGGGGCCCTAGTCAAGTTGGGTCTAAATTCTGCTCTGTCTAATTGGGTCGGGCGAAGTCTCTTTTTACTGATAGTTTCCAGAACGAGAAAGAGATTAATCTCCCATATAATTTTTCTGATTATATCAGAAAAATGTCAGTCTGTTGCAAACCTTTAAACACAGCATGGCGTAGGTATATGCTGGGTGTTGCCTGACAAGATAGGAGGCAGTGGGTGCTGTATTGTGTTTGAAACTAGGCAAACTAGGACCAAAGACGTTTACCACATTCCTCCTCATTTGGGGTAAAAGGAAGTTCCATGAAAATTGATTAACTGCCTGACAAGTTGGAGATGTACTGTGTGTTAATTTGTATTATGTGTCATATAGGACATACAACATGTTATATATGGGAGATTAAGGATAGTCCTGTGTGTTTAAAACTGACTGTTAATATCCAGTGAGCTGCTACAATGTCACACTGTACATCAAATCAGGTACAACACACCATATACAACACGTTCAAAACAACAATGACAAAGTCAATCAATAAACAGAATCCATTAGAATTAAATGAAGCAGAATCCATTAAAATTAAATGAACAACCAAGACATACATTTCATACCTCATCTGTTATCTGTCCTCCAAATGTCACCCATGTACCTGGATAGAAGAGAGAGACAGAGAAGTTTCAGCATTAGATTTTGTGTGTGTTCGACATCCCAAGGTAAACACTGTACTAATCCTGGGGCTGTGACACCAGTCAAGAGAGGCTGTCAAGTTCCCGAGAGAAAAATCTGTCCTGTTCAGAGCTGCACTTCGGTACTCAAAGGATCACCTTGTGAGGGTGCCTCTTAGCACGCTCTGTCTTCACCTGTGTTTGTTATGGTCCTGCATATTTAAGTGATCCTTTTGTCAGTCTACATGTGTTTGTTGCGTATGTGTGTGTGCATCTAAATCGGACTACAGGCTCCTGATGGCCCTTACCAACTATGCTGATAATCCAGACAAAAGGCTGTCATGACAACCTCAGAAGACACAAAATCCTCAGCATGTCCCTGTACTGAACTATACATGTAGCATTGTTTGGGCAGAAAGTGCTTCTCATTCAGATCATGACCTTTTTATATCAGAAAAATGTCAGTCTGGTGCAAACCTTTAAACACAGCATGGCGTAGGTATATGCTGGGTGTTGCCTGACAAGATAGGAGGCAGTGGGTGCTGTATTGTGTTTGAAACTAGGCAAACTAGGACCAATGACGTTTACCACATTCCTCCTCATTTGCGGTAAAAGGAAGTTCCATGAAAATTGATTAACTGCCTGAAAAAACATTCATTTTTATCCAAAGCACATATACACTCATTACTTGATTACAGCAAGGTGCTAGCCCGGCCCACTCTTGGCAGTTTTGGCTTCAGTGTCTTAGACAAGGACCACTGGGCATGTGAACTGTGTGTCTGCAATATGTCAAAGTTTATTTATATAGTATGTTACAGACGCAGACACTGGATTCTTTAGAATAATACAATTTCAGTTTCTGAGAGTATTTTCAACTTCCTAGAGTATTTATTTTTCAATAGACCCTTTTTTTTCCTTTGTTTGTTACAGAGGATGCACATATAATAAAATCATAACAACTTCACCTGATCCTTATTTCATTCATTTATATAATTAATACAATATTTCATTTATTACTTATTATTCAACTTTAGGCTATGCATTTTTTTCACCTCTCTCAGGTAGAGGTAACCATAATAACCTCACTAAACTAAACTATGGCAGAGTTCTCACAGATTACCATTATTATACAGTAGGTTAAATGTTTGTCATTTCCTAGGCACAGTGTGACTGTCTATGTGTCTGAGTGTGTGTAGCGGTGTGTTCGATCAGCCATTTAAGACGTTGAAATGTATTCCCAGCTGAGAATGTCCAGTCACAGCACTGAGCTTTGTGTCTGAGCGGGAGACTCAGTATGAGGTGAACACCCCCCACAGCTCTAATGTCAAGGCCACTGCTCTTGTAGGTCCAGCAGAGCTTTCCGCCTGATGGAAATTAAGGTCCTAACGACGACAAACAGCTCTTTTCTTTTTTTTTTCTGGCGACTGCTTGAAGTGGCACTTGATGTTGCTATGCAACAACAGTAAATCTGATAACCTTGCAGAGGTGTTAAAGTCAACATGTCCAAATCTAAATCCTCAAAAAGCAACTTCAGAATCTGTGACATGTATGTTAAACTGTACACTAATATCTGAAGAGTTCATTGTTCTTCATTTAAACACACTGTACTTTCATATTTTACCTCATTTACCTCATTTTTTCTCATTACACCAGCATTAGGCTGATAGGTGATGAGATAATTCAGAACTGATGGAGGAAATATCGGAGGGAGGAAGTAAAAGGGAACGCATATGAGAAGCATAACAAATGAGAAGATGATGAGATGGAGTTGCAGATTTGGCAACAGATTCATTTATTCTCACAGCTTTGTGTGAGTCCTTAAAGCCTGATTCGTGAGCCTCGAATCCAGTCCTGTGCCTGGCAGCATGATAGATGGCACACATTTAGATAAACCATTTCTCTTTGGTGTCTCAGTTTAACTGACCTCCTAACACTCTTTTTCAGCATTTTTCAGCCTGTCTGCCTACAGATACAGTAGATGGGTTGAGTCATGATGTTTTTTGGGATAAATTGCAGTACATCTCTGGTTATGTTTGCAAAGTACGAGTTTATGTGGACAAGCCATAAAGCAAATCATAGTTTGACTGGTGATTATGATATTTGATAGTGTAGCTTTATGGAAACTATATTAGCATCTTGTTCCAATTGACATCCTGACGTCCTCTAGTGCAACCTGTACTTACAGCCCGGCCCTGTGCAGTTCATGATGTGTGACTAAAGTGTACAAGAAATACTGCAATTCTAAACCTTAGAAATGAGCATGGAGTTGAACCCACAACTTTTTGACACACTGTCAAAAGAAGATTTATTTATGTTTTAATATCATATTGCAGGGTTTCCGCAACTAATCGCATCATATTTTACAGTTGTTAAAACTTTGATGAAATAGATAAAATACTCGGACAAACAATTATGCTGTGATAACATTTGCATGATTAAAACTCTGTTACTGTATCAAGCAGAAATTACAAACTACTGCAGTTCTTGGTTTAATGCAATTAAAAAGAGTGGACGGAAAGGGAAGACAAAAGCCAAGAGAAAGTGGCAAATGGTTTCCTGATCCCCATTATGCTTTGTTTATACAGTGTTTATGGGTCTGGGTGGTGTGTGTGAGTGCAAATGTGGTGTGTGAGGACATGAAGAAAAGTTAGGGGTTCACCCCACGGTGCTTGTGGTTCAGATAATGCTGATCATAAACTTCTTCATCAGCTTTGCACTTTTGTTTTGTCAGCAAGTTATACTGAATTTGCACATGCGAACCCACACAAACACTCTAGTTTTCCAGTTTTCCCACCAATTAGCATCACAGGAACCTGTGGGTGTGTTGACAGCACAGTGAAGCCACCACAAACCTCCCTGCGGTCCCTAGAGAGATAGCAAATTATCTGTGTACCAGATGGCCTGTGCACAAAGGTCATGATGAATTCACTAATCACTCCACTTATCACTTAATCCACCCTCCAAACCTCTCTCCCAGGACAATGCCGTTTTTCTTTTTTAACAATTTTCTATATTGTAGACAGAGAAGGTTGTTACACAGTGTGTGACACTTTTTGATTAAATAATGGTCTGCTCTGTTGCTAGTGTAATGGAAAACGTTAACGTTAAATGCTTACAGTGACTTACTTTTGGTTTTCTACAGCCTGTTGAACCTGAGTGTGTGTGTGTGTGTGTGTGTGTGTGTGTGTGTGTGTGTGTGTGTGTGTGTGTGTGTGTGTGTGTGTGTGTGTGACCCCCTTGGCCTCTTGAAACTCATCCTGCCTCAGCACAGAACAAACTCTATTCAACCTCTTTTAACCAAATAACAAGCTGCTCATGCCTGCAGCTGGGCTCAGGGAGAACATTACCCACAGGGACGGAGAAAGCAAACACATAAATTAATAAGGGGAAAATCTACAGTGGCACAGAGCAGAGAGAGAAGATGTGTCAGACAGAAAGACGCGAGAATAGATCAGCATGGAAACATTTAACAGAAAAACTTAAGAAAGAGAGAAACAAAAATGTTCTATAGAGTTTAAACAAAAACAGGAATAAGAGAAGAGGGTAGAAAGTAAGAGGTAAACGAAGAGAAAGACAGAGAGAGTATGAGATGTTTATAGGACGATGGTAAAACAGCCCAGACAGTTGCACCTCTTCAACTATAAGTTGTAAATTTACTCAGAGGAATATCCATAAACAAATTGTATTCTTAAGTTGTCATGTAAAGCCACACTTAGTTACAGCCTGAAACTGGTCTTAATCTCACAATTTGTGACTGCGTTTGTGGAAACAGACTGTGTGCATTCTGCGAAAAGAAGTCTTCAACTGATTAAACCATTATGTAAATGAAGCCTGTGTTAGTGAGACAGTGTTTCTCTCAGGGCATAGTCATGTGGTCGCTCTTCAAAGAGTGTGACTCCTGCGACAGTTGGATCTCCTACTGGCTGTGATTCACAAAACCAGTGAGTAACAGAAACAAATGACTCAATCAAGATTTATCATGACTGTGCGTTTTATTACTTTTTCTGTCAACAGCTCTGCCGTGTGTGTGTGTGTGAGTGTGTGTGTGTGTTGTGCTGCTCAGTTTTGCAGTAAAATGGTGGTGGAGCTGTGTACTGTATCTACACACACACACACACACACACACTGCATCTTGGCAGTACTCTTTCAAGTGAGACAGTGAAACACCATTGAGCATCCTGCTCTTTGCCCTCTCTTCCTCTCCCCTGCCAGCATCATGTCCGCCCTGGGCACAGCATGTGGCAGGCAGCTGGCATTATACTGACCTTTTCCGCATCATGCAGTTCACCCAGTTTGAGTCAAACGTCCCTGTCTACCATGAACCACCTGGGGTAGCGGCGCTCAGAGGCGGCCTGGGAGCCAGACATTACACCATGAAAAACAGCAGTTCTACATGGCACCGAGAAGTCTCTTTCAATGTTACCCGCCTGCGACACGAGGAAAAATCCTTTTGATTCGGCTTCACAGTACCTTTAATTCACAAATGTCTGCAGCCAGCTTTGTCACTTTTGAATTAGAAGGTCTTTTGTGTCACATAAATGTGTATCACAGAGGAAATGAAACCAGAACAACATGTGAACAGCTCATAAAACATCTGATTTGCCCATTGCAATCTCTTAACAAAACATAGGTGATTTAATGAGTTATTCTAGTATGTTGAAGGACAAGTAAAACACTCTGAATAGTGATTTCTGTCTTTCTCACTATAAAATTCTTAAAATCCTCAAATCGACAAATCATTTTTTTGTTTGTTTGTTTGACTTATGATGACACCTTTTCCGACTGGCATCAACTAGTGATGTCATAAAATCATGCTCATAGATCAATTTCAAATTAAAAATTCGAATGTCAAAAGTCTAAATAAAAAGCTTACCAAAACGTTTACCAATGTGATATTCAGTAATATTTAATTCTAAGTTCCCCAAATGATGCATGTATCACAAACCTAAAAATAGTCAGTATTCTGTGCCAAATGCAGTGATTGTGTTTAACGGGTAAACAGAGCAGACAGGAGCAGCTGAGAGAAGGAAATTGGGCCACGCTGAAATCCATGCATGGGAAATCCCTCCATATGAAATCAGCAAGAGCTCCTCAGTAAATATGAGCAAGCTTAGCAGCAGAAGACGTACGAATTGAATCTGGGATTTGTAGCACTTACGGGGAGATGCACGGGTCACAGGAGCATTATCAGGAGTGAATAAACAACAGGAGTTTAAAACCAGAACTATAGGGTTTTTCAAAACTACAGGCAAACAATACAAACAACACCTATGATCTTCACCTGCCTCTTCTACCTCTGCTGATCAGAAACTGGCCCAATCATCTGTTTGTGAACACTTCCTGCTGAAGGTCAGTCCACATAAGCTGCCTAAAGCTCATGTCCTATAAGTACTAGAAGATTTAATCCGATTTAAGCTATGGTGGCTGATCTGCACCCTGAGGGGCCCCCTCTGAACAGGTGAGGATAGTTTTTTATCTAGTCCTGAGGATACTGGCAGGTACAGTGAAGTGTTACTACTTCTTGGTGTGCTATACTTGGTTGTGTGATTATCTTGAAATGTAGTTTTGTGCAAATGCACTTTTGTGTATTAACTTACCCAATGTTTCTGTGTAGCATCTGCTTGCAACTGCCACAAATATTAATAATAATGATCATAACATACTTTATTAATACCTCTGGGGAAATTGTTGTTGGACAGCTGCCAGACAGTACATGTTGCAGCTATTGTGGGGTTTCAGTGTCTTTTCCAAGGACACCTTAATATGTTGCCAGGAAGAACTGATCGAACCACTGACCATGGGTTCGTAGACAATTACTCTACCAACTGAGTTACTGCCAGCCCTGAACCCCACAAATGCACCTCACACGATTGCCAGCTGTCTAAGGTTGGTTTCAGTTTTGGAGGCTCCTCTAGTGTCGGTCTCAAGACTGGATAAATGGTGATGGTTGCGTTAAGAAGGACATCAAGCGTAAAATTCTTGCCAAATCAAATATGCAGAGTGATCCACTGTGGTACTTGCAACAAGATGTGTAATTAAATATTAAATATTAAAATGTGTTACTTTTTAAAAACATTTTAACTAAATATTCAAAAAAGGTTCTCCAACACATATCTTAACATACGGAGGGACTTTCAAAAGCTACTGTGTGGCCCAGACTCATCGAACAGTGCAGACATCTTCATTTCTGAAGGGTTTTTGAAGAGGCTTACCCTTCTAACCAGTCATAGAAGATCCACGATTTGTGTGTCACTGGTAGGTTTTGTATAGTTTCTTATTTACTGGTATTTCAGAATTCGTGCTATGTGAAGGACCGTGCTGAGGGTAGCAGAGCAACAAGAGGGAGGGCTGGGTGGAACAGTCGGGGATTCATTTTGAAGTCTAGTGCTGCAGCTACAGCTTGATTCTCTGAAGTTGCATATGGTGAAAAATGACTCAGTGAAAATCACTACATAGATAACAAACATTATTTGTTTAGTCCATTTAATTTGTGTTGTTGTGACCTCAGTCAAGCCAGTAGAGAAACAGAGTCTACTCACCTAATCCTAAGCAAGATACTCTGAGTCCTGACTTCCCAAGATTCCTGCAAAAAACAGACAGAAAAGGATCAACCACTTTGCCAAAAAGAAACAGTGAATAATAAGCAAGATGCTCTATGTAGCATTGAGTAATCTTTCATAAGCCTGCAGGTATATGCGGTGACACGTTTTTCCAGCCTACTAGTGAGCAGTAGAATAATACAGTAGTTATTAATTACACCGAGATGAGAGAACATGAGATTCTCTGCTACAATTTTTTCTTGTGACTACAGTATACTGCATGCAGTCCTTTTCACATACAGTAATCAGCCCTTCCTTCCACAGTAGACGCCTACTCAGTGAGTCGCATCCTCATTAATACACAAAATCATGGACATGCTGACTAAGTCATTACCTTTGCCCTCTTCATCTGAACTAGTGATTTTTTTATGCCTTTGAAATTTCCCTCATCTAAACAATAAAGTTGTAGGCTGTAAACCAAAACATTGAGCTAAAGCTATAATACGTTGTTGAGCTGGTCAGGTATTGAGCAACAACTTCCTTCTCACACAGAGTTATTCACTCACTATTTAAGATAAAACATTGATTGGTGCAGCTTTAACTAATTTTATACTTACAGGCGAAACAGTATGACTGTATTAAATATAGACTAACAACAACACGTATTAAGATCTAAATGGTAAGTTAACAGTCAGCTGGCATAGTCAGCGTGTTGGAAGCCGGAGTGGTCCAAGAAGGCACAAACAGCAACAGAGGTGTTGGAGGATATGACGGGTCCACCTCTCTACTTACAGGACATAAAGTGTAACATCTTCAGACGAGGCTCCAGCCTTCTTCTACAGAGGGCTGGAGCTATTTTGGCAGCACACTAAGAACAAACAGCATATTTTTTCATTCGGCTCAGCATTGTAAAAACATTTATTAGTGCATCATTAACTATTTGCATTTCATTTCCCTGTTTAGCACTTTGATCAGTGTGTATTAAGATGTGATCTTAAAACACATTTATTTGATTTGTCAGTGGGAAAGAAGCATGTTTCCTCTCGTATATTACAGTTGTACAGCTGAGCTTGTCCATCCAGGCTATTCGAGCACGGTGAACAGGCGTACAAGCCCCTGCCATGTCCAGTCAAGCTTGAGAAACAGTTATTGTCCTGTCATGTCATCTTCCTGTGAGAGCATCCAGCGAACTGATGACTAAATTGATTCTACAGGACACACACACACTTTCAGGGATACTTCAGAGGGCTGAGCAGGTGCAAAGCTAAATCTGCTGCTTCTATTCATCAGCTTGTAGTCAGTGCAGGTTGCACAGTTTTCCTGTGGGAGGAGTTTAAAATATGTTATGTTGGCACTTTTCTACTTGCTCTGGAACCTTATTTAGAGATGCATACTTGATCATTTAAAGTCTACGTCATCATTTTTATATAGAAATGTGTTTATCACACTTTACAGTAGAGAGAAGAAGGAACTTCTGATGTTCTCACTGTGAACAATCGGAACAAAACCAGGTTATAAGAGATTTAATTGTGTCACAATTAATCTTTGTACAGCTCATAAAACACATAACTGGGGTTGAACTGTAGATACGAGCAGAAACCCAACATACTGTAGAACACTGACAATGCACAATTTTTACAAGTTAATATTTAAAGTTTCAGATGCTGCTTAGTGTTTCTAACACATGCATGGCCTCATTAAAATCCCTGTATTGATTAAAGAGTGCATTATTTACAGTTGCCAGCAATCTTTCATTTTTGCTCACCTGTCAAAACTGCTTAAGTTATTGATTGCCGACCTGTATCCTTCACAGTATTTAATTGGCCATAAAAATCAAGCCACCCACAAGGAATTGATTTTGGATGATGCATTAGATCCTCTGTAAACTATAAAACATCCACACACACAACACTGAACACTGTGGACAAAGTGCTCTTGAACAACAAGGAACAAAAGTTACTTTTTAACAACAAAAGATGATAATATTATTATGTTTGGGTTTAATTATTGTTCCACACATGTGTATTGCTCTGTTTCTGGATGTGGTTTATTTGGTGTAGTCTTATTTGAAGTGTATGTTTGTGTTTCCTCTAACAGCCTAGGTAACACAGAGGTTGTTTAAAAGATTGTAAAATGTCCACAGGATTGAAAAAGGGTTGAAATAGCTTTTTCATATTTGGCTGACATCTGTAGAAATCAGGTTTGGGCCTTAGTGACCCTGAACAGCAATGAGAAGGTTACGTGAAGTCACGAAAAAGTACCCTTTCAAAGGTTAAGGCCTATAGAGAGAGCGATCTTTTGAATTTAGATCATGGCGAGCAGAGGTGCTGAGTCAGGTGGAAGACGACCAGCCCGCGATTACTGATTATGTTGCTGTTTCCCAGCTTTGAGCATGAATGATGACAACACAGGTGCACTCTATTTCAGGTCTCAAAAGAAAAGCTTGGATGGAGCCAGAGCCTGAGGAAGGAAACCACGATCCTTTTAGACCAAGCACATCTAAATGGACTAATGGTGGGTTACGTGTTGGATGGAGTGGTTTTCATTGCTTAAGTTGTGTTTGGGACACTGCAGCATTAGGATTAACTTCTGGTACTCTGCCCTGACAAACTATCCACATTAATGAACCAAATAATTAGAATCACAGGACTGGTGCCTTCTCCTGAAGCCAACTTCAAAGAGCAGATTCACAGAAAAAAAATGAAACATGTCCGTACAGCTGTAAACCCGCACGGATTCCCTGCTCATTATGCTGTTTAAAGGAGCCATCTTCAAGAGGGGGCTCTGTGTTTTTTATCCCACGTTGTTTGAAGTAATAAAGGAACAAATAACTTCTCTCAGATAAGCTTGGCTGGTGCAGGTACTGCTGAGCCAATTGTATACATCTTCTCATTCAGCATAGAGGGACAGACCAAAAGATGGTTGGAGGAACGAACATTAGTGAAGAGCATGTGATGTGATGGAAAGAATGATGTGGAGAGAAGAATAAAATAAGATTTCCCCACTTGGGAAATGATAAAGTGATCTCCCTAATTTAAAACCCCTTTCAGAAGACTCTCCATAGATATGCAAACGCTTATAGCCACACATAAAAATAACCAACCCCCCACCACTAAACACACACACACACACTAATACAGCCACCATCGGCCATCAAATATTTATTAGAATATGAAACCCCTGTAGCTGCTTTTCCAAACACATCTACCATAACAAGCCTTCCCCATCAGCACAGCTATTCATCTCCACTTAAACATGTCTTCATTTGCCTGATGATAGACAGTCATGGTTTTCTCGAATACCCCCAGCAATATTATACTCTCTCTTCATCTGCCAAAACACTCTCTCTCTTTCTCTCCTTCTCTCTCTCTCTCTCTCTCTCTCTCTCTCTCTCTCTCTCTCTCCTACATGTCAACAGTCATCAACACAGATCTGTTACTGATTCACCCATTTTCTCCTCCGCTGTAGTAGCAGAGGGAGGTGTACTATATTGAGGCAAAAAAATATATATATTTCATCCTTACAAGTTGTATTTTAAACAGCATTAGTTTTAACTAGACAGTTATGGGCCCAGAAGTGCTGTGTGGTTGCTCTAAATGTTTAAATGTTAAGAGCTTTGTGGACAAATTGCCTTTTTGCTCTAATGTTAACCTCATCATGAGATTATACTTTCTTTTTTCATTTCATTGTCACTCATCAAATTAAACTGATTAAATTTAATAATTTTTAAATATTAATATATTTAACAAGTGAAAAAGATGTTGCTTGTTATATTTTCTTTAACCGATTGCATTGAGGTCAGCAACCTCTCAAGACAAGTATTATATTTTATAGTATTGGGCTGTGTCAGCAAGTATAAAACCGTAAACATACTGCAACACTGCAATATGTGACAACTCGCAGCCCTTGGTCAACATTGTATTTCTGTGTGTGATGATTGATTCCACTTTTGTGACCGATTTGAAAGTGAAAATAAAATTTATGTTCATGATACAGGAGGAAAAAAGCCACAAGAGAACGTCTGACACACTTTTCCACTGAGTGTAAAACAATCTGTGTGTGCGTGTGTGTCAGAGAAAGGATGAGGAGGAGGCAGCGGTTCATGCCTAAGGCCACCTGAGCTCCAAATAAAGTAGGTTAAATGTTACAATAATCACCCTAATTCTTGCAGCACACAATGTCTGTCTATAGCAGCTTCACAGTTATCTTGCTGTTTTGTCAGGTTTCTTTCACAGCTGTCTTTATAATTATTTGCAATATACAATATATACTGAGTGGGCTTTACATTCAAGTTAATAATAGGTGCAGTAGGCTATGTGTGTTTTACTCTGTGTTAGAGCCATCAAGCAGGTGCTTAATTGTTATAATTTTCCTCTAATTAATCCCTATTCCTATAATAACCCATCTTCTCATTCTCTCCCTCTCTTATTAACTTGTTTTTACAATGTGCCATCTTCTTTAAACGCTCTCTGCACATCACTCACTATCAATCACATATTCAACACTGAAGGTCTGTCGAGGCACCAGATGTGAAACTTAGCCACAGTTGACTTTGTTTGTTCTCCATGAAACTCTCTAACCACAGATTTACAGATTCTTTCAACACATGTCTGCTGAGTTTGAATTACCCAGGGGAATAACTGGTCCTGTCGGAGGTACGCTCATGTGACAGTGATGTAGAGAGGAAGAGACAGACAGTAGAAAGCCATTATATCCTACAAAGTGATGTCTGTCCAGCTGTAACTGGGGGAGAGAGAAGGTGACACACACGTTGATAATCTGTAAAAGCAACTTGTAAAAATGTATTTGCATAAAATCTATTGGTAATAAAGGGTACAATGCTAATGGCTTCAGTTGAGGGGGAAAAGAGAGCCATCTGTAGATAATTATCATGTTGTGTGGACTAATTATCTCTCCATATTTAATTGACTGAGTAATTACACTAAGAGATGGAGTGATGATTGATTTAAAAAACAACAAGCTAAAACTGATCTTCTGTGATATCAACCATGAGACAACTTGTACACCAATATCAATGAAACTCAGTCGAGAAAACGTAATCTCCAGTGAAATGTCTGAAAGAACATTTTTCTCTCTCATTTTTTTCTCTCTTGTGCATCCTATTCTTCTCATCATGGGAGGAGGGGGTGTGACCCATGTTGGCATTCAACTGTTTGTCAGTTGCTATTATTGTCTGCTCTGCTCTTTCTCTTCACTGTCCACTCATCTCAACCGGTCAAGGCAGATGCCCACCCACCCTGAGCCTGGTTCTGCTGGAGGTTTCTTTCTTTAAAGGGAGTTTTTCCAGGGGATTGTTGGGTTTCTTTCTCTATAACTATATACTTTTTACCTTATTTTTAAAGTGCCTCATGATTTTGTGTTATATAAATAAAATTGAATTGAATTGAACAGTCAGTTCATATCATTTTTGCAGATTTTAATGCAAATATAGCAACCAGATGTAAAAAACAGTAGATGATGTACCATTAAAAATAAAGATTTAATCAGTAAGCTAGAAATATTATTTAAGTTTGAACACAGAGATTTATATGTCATTTAAATACACAATATTGCAAGTAAACCATGTTTTTTAATAATTTGTCTTCTCACTTACACTCAAATCTGCAAGAAAAAATACAGGGAAAAAAAGATAAAAAGACAGCATAAGAGAGGGCAGAGAAAACAGTGACAGACCATAGTTGATAGTGTTGCATGTTATGAGCTGTCTTTCATGTCTTTCCTGCAATTTCTGCATATCAAATGTCACCTTATTTTTATTGTCATTCAAATTAAATAACGTGGTAAAACAAGCAATATTAGGTTATCACTAAAATCACCACTGATGTGATCAGAAAAAAAATGTGTTACTATAGCAACTGCATCACACTATGGAAAGAAAAATCTAAATCATTTTTCAGAGGTTAATGTTATATGTACCCAGAACATCATTAATACTTGACAAGACTGAGAAAGATTGTATAAAGCTATACATCAACGTGATGGGAAATTTCAGGCAAAAGATACTATTGGTATTTTAACAAGGTACCATTAATGAACATTTTAATATAAACCTATTACAAATAATGTGCTGTTAGCTTTCCTGATGGTAGTTGTTATGATCTCCACCACACACATAAGTCCTGAAAATCAGGTCTATTACAGAGGAGGCTGAACAAACCTTTGAAATCTTAACCGTCAAGAATCAAGACACAGAACAGAGGTGTCGTGCCCCTTTAAGACCTCTGGCTGTAGTCCTAGTGAACATCCATGTTAGCTTTTGTCCAATGCTTCAAAAACTTTGCCTAAGCTCCGTAAAAAAACAAATTAATCCGAAATCATAATGGTAATTCTTAAAAAGCCTCCTTAGTCTCTATGTGCACGTGTTTATGTGAATGTGCCTAAGCAATTCTGCATGCATGCCTGCAGAAATATAGAACTGTGCAAACGTTTTAGGCCACGATTGGATTTGTTTTTACAAAAATGCCATGATGGTTCAGTAGCTCAGTTTTTACATTAGAACAGCTAGAAACACAAAAAGTGGTTTCTTGGCTGCTACCCTTCCACAAGGACCATTCCCGACCAAGCAAGGGAAACTAGGGATGGATCAGCTTGGGATCCAGGTGAAGCAGCGAGATGCTGGTCCTTGCTGGACTTCTTCTGGTCTTTCTTAAAAAAGAAACATTTTGACAGGTCTTCCACTCACACTTTTTGTCCTTGACCTCTCCATACTCCTCTACAGAGGTCACACTCAATATTTGTCATATAGCCTACAGAAGCTGTTTTTTTCTCTTTTATTATAATGTTTTTAAATAGCGTCTACACAATTCTTGTATTTTCTAGTTGTATTCTAATAGGGAGACAAATAAATAAATATAGAAATGGTCATAATAGGACTACAAAAAGAATGAATGAATGAAGTTTTTACATGTATGTCCACCTGCTTGCATGTTGTCCCTGTATAGCATGTGGCTTTACCTGTTCATCAGTACAAGCTGGACTGTTCCTATGAACTAAAGAGCGATCTCAGCAGTGGGGTTATGTCGTGCCTATCAAAACCTGAGCACTGAGTGGGTGGGGCAATGTGTGTAAAGCGGAGAGGAGGGTGGTAGCTCTTAAAGCCTACATCCAGGCAGAGTAATGCAGCAGCAGTCTGTATGGGAGTAATATAAAAGCTGTCACCTAGCAAGCGAAGCGAGACAACACTGCCAATACGACTGGTAGCAAGGGCAGTTTCAGCCAATCAGTCTTCTGACACCTTCACATTTACAGCTACAATGTACTGCCATACCATGACGATAGCAGATCATTGTGCACAAGGAGAGATTTGTGTGCATACGTGAGCATGTTAGATCTGGCATTGAATCATTCAAAGATTACACATTATTTGTAAGCATGCCATGCAGCTATTTAAGGACTGTAAAGTATGCATAATGTATTCGTTGCCATGTGCTGCGTACATGTGTAAAAAGAATCACAATAACCTTTTTTTTCATTGTGTTCCTCAAGAATAATTGCAGAACTCAACAGCTCCTGTTGTTTCCATGAAACAATAAACGTCCTGACAGAAGAAGAACAACACAGAGAAAATGACGCTTTTGTTCAAACTCCTTTATGTTGATTTTGACTTTCTGCAAACTACAAATGCTTCACAAACCCACATGCTGTAGGTATGAATCATTTTTATTTATATATATATATACAGTATACAATACCTACGTACATTACACACAACTAGCTTATCCATAATGTCCATATAAACCCATAAACTGAACTCAGCTGCAAACGTGTTCAGCAAAGAACTGTGGTCAGATGCATCCTGTTTGCTTTTACTTTTCTTGAGATGTGTGTAGAACATGACTGCTGCAAACTGAACTGAACTGATTGGACATACATCCACTGGCCACTTCATTAGGTATATCTGTAGAATGTAGTTCAGCTCTGCCATGTTATAGATTCTGTTTGGCTCAGTAGGCCCTTCTTGTTTAAGTAACCAGACAAAATTCACTCCAGCAGAGCTTTAGAAGTTCTCTGCAGAGATGGGAGAACCTTGTGAACACAGACGAACATCAATAAATCCTTTATGACCAAGCAGCATCTGAAGGTCTGTGAAAGCATCATATGTTTCCACTTTTTCACATTAAGTAACACATTAAGTTATATTGTAAGATTCTCTGTTGAGCACCTCATCATTTTAGCAAAAAACAAAACAAATTTATGAGCATTGAACAACTACATCTGATGAGGTCTTTATAGCATCCACATGGCGGAGACTCGTGGGACCTATAGTGCTTCAGTGCCAAGAAAACAACTGTGTCTTTTTCTGATGAGCTTCTTAAATTTTACTGCCGGTTGCAGAAATAGATAATTTTGTATGTCACCTTTTTAGAAAGACGATGATGAAAGATGTCCTCTAGGGGAAAATAAAAAATAAAATAAAAACTGAGAGCTATGGAAGACTAAAAGCTAACCTGACACAAGGAATGAATTTAGTTTTCTCCTTGCGAAAATAATAAAGAACCTAAAATGCAGTGTAATTCAACCTCCACAGTCAACACATACCACTGGGGGCAATAATAGATTGTTATGTAGGCACATGCATGCACTGATAGAGTAGGACTTCTGTCCTGGTGGAGCCCTTGTTGTGAAAAATATACACATACCTCTTGATTTTTCTCCTGAGGTAAATTTGCATTGAGCTGGATACTCAAAATGCAAATTGCCTACAATTAGCTTCACACTCTAGAGAGAAAAGCACAGCATGTGTCTGTACCAATAAAATAGTGTAGTACATTTGATCATGACGAGAAAGGTACTCACTGGTTGATCAAATATGTTTTTTAGCAACTAGTTACAACTATGCATGTTCTGTATATACAGTACATCTGTCATTGGTGGTACGTGTTACAGACACAGTTGAATAGTTACAGACGGACACAGCCAGGCTCAACTCCATGTGTGTGTGCAGTGACTCAGAGTGGCTGCGTGGGCAAAAGATCCTCACATTTCATGCCTGAATCATTCGGCAAAACTCTCTGATCTATTTGTTGTCAAGTGGCCTTGCTGTTCAGCAACAGAGCCTGACTGGTTTCCAAGGTTATGTAAACCCAGTACATCTGAGAAAGCACAAGCCATTTCCACAAACCAACATCCATGACTACAGAAGAGATTCTAACTACAGAATCTCTTTTGAAAGTAAGATCATCCTGTCTTCTGCAGTCCTATTATTTTTCCTTTTGCTCTTTGTTACGGCTGTGGAACCAAGCAGGTATCAATCATCTGCCTTTCACACATACTGTGTACACACACAAATCTAATTTCTTTCAATTTTCTGAGGTGCTGATGGGCATACATTCCTTTTCAAACTGTTGTCAAACACTGTACTTCACAGGGCTTCCTGCAGAAGATTATGAAAATTGTGGTGATCTGTAGCAAATTCAAGTGCACACTAAGGACAGACTGTGAGGAAAATGCTGATGAAGTAGAAGTAGTGGAAGGAACCACTTTGTTTTTGCAAGCTGGGTTTTAAGAATACAAACTTTTTTTGTTGAAAGCACTCTGTGTGTTTCTGACAACAGAGGTATTGTGAGCTTCTGTTAAAATCAAAGATGTGGACGTTATGCAAACACAGTGGAGGGTGGCTTGAGGGTAACCCTTTAAAAATGACAGTAGCAAAGAATCTGAAAGCAAAGATGCAAGTTTTTTCTCCTAAGCTTGTTATTACTGCAAGACACCAGCAGCATGGGAATCAAGCTACATGCACGCTCAACAAAAATGTTTCTGAAGATAAAAACACTGCTTGGTGTGAGTTATTGGAGAAAGAAAAACTCATGTACTCTTCATAGTGTGTGAGCTAGTTCGGGTTTAATTTCCACCAAACCCCGACTGTGGACAGAGATGACTCAGAGCCTGGAGGCAAAAAAAACAAATACCAAATGAAATTCTTAGAAGATCCTAGATTCTCCTTCAGTAAAGACAGCAGCCACACAGAGAAGCAGAGGCACACACACACTGCAACTAATGTAATTCTGTATTTAATGTTAAGCACAACAATCATGACTATATACAAATCTCCCCTTGACTTTACTATTGTTGATCTATCTCTGAGGGATGAAGGAAGAAAAGATGGAGGGACAGCTAGACACACTGACCAGTGTGCCACCATAGATACATATAACTGATATAATACAAACTTAGAGTGTTAATTAAAAACACAGCAGATGTCAGCTACAGTCAGACAGAACAGCGTTAAAGAGATTCCAGCATATACATGCATGCATACTGTTTACGTGGTTTAGTACAGTAACCTATTTCATCTGTATTATACCACATTCTGTCCTTTTCCTGTGATACTGGAAAAAAGTAAATTATTTGTCTCTAAAGCTACAAATAGATTTCATAGGTGATTAGGATAGTTGATGTAAAGTGACATTTTTATGCAGGAGGCAATGACAACCCCTGAAGAGTGCAAAGCATCATTATAGATTTGTCGAGGTTCTATAATGTGCTCATATTGCATGCTGGGATGTGTGGTATAACTAAAACTGAATCCACCGTGTGTTTACACAATATACATAGTTTAGGATGAGTTTCACTTCATTTGTCTGAACCTTTAATATTACACACGCTGTACCCCTCTGTGAATATGTGTATAACTAAGCAATACCATAGTGCATATAAAACATACTGCACACTACATATTTCATGTTTTTGATTAAATTACCTTGTACTGTATTTCATTGTTCACCCTGGATTCATTTTAATGTGTAAGTTTCAGTGATGTAATTTTTTCAGTGTTGTGTGTATAACTCTCAGCTTGGATGGGAAATTTACTGCATTTCACATCTGCTTACTGTATATCACCAGCTGGATATCAAAAACATAATGTAGCATTGTTTTACATATCAGGCTAAATCAGCCTAAACACAACTAATTGCTGTGGATTTTGTGGATTTATAGAAATTACAAACACAGCAGATTCACATAAGATTAAAATTAAGGACAGCACCTGCAACATGCATTATTAACAGACTCAGAAAAACACTGGTCCAGTATGAATAGAAAGTATTTTAGTGAGTCTTCCTGCAACAAAATGAGGAACTCACAAGCTGCAATCAAACTCTCAAACTGTGCTAAACATAATACACCCTTCTTTACAGATTCAGTAGATCAGTAGATTCCTCCCAAGCCTCAAATTTAAAGGGCTGCTACAGTAGCAGCGAGTAGAGAGATCACATAATACAGACAGACTGGAGTTCAGTCACTTACAGTGATGACTTTGCATTCTGTATTATTCAAACTTACAAATTAGGAGGACAGACAGGGAAGTCAGCCAGGTATAAAACTCAGCACAATTTTCTGTTGGATGTCCAACAATCTGTCTACCTACTGCTGCCACCTAAGCAGCATCTCTGTTTTCGTAAAGGGGAACACAAGGTTGATTTGTTCCCCTGCGTTGAGGCTTACTGCTGTGCTGCAGTGATCCAGATCCAGCCAGGGACAGGAAGAGGGTTTGTTACTAGAAAATCATTGGTTCAAACTCCTAAAGAGAAAATTTAATGAATAGTGTCTCTCTTCTCTCAACAACCTCAGCCAACTATCTGGATATGAGGTCGGTGTATTTACAATCATTTTACGCCATAACTGTATAAATCTAATTGAAAATGGATAAGTAACCAAAAGCAGACTATTAAGCAATACAAAGTGATGCTGTCAGCAGCACGTTCAGATCAACTGGTCAATAAATACTCTAATTAAAGCTTCAATCAATAAAGAAGACAAATTTTTAGAGACACGCACCCACACAAACACAGGGACACATTCACCAAGAATACTTTAGCATGTTCACACACAAGTAGAAACTAGGTTTTAAAAATGTAAATGGTAAAGCAGAAGTAAAAACTTAAATTATCTGCATTTGACAACACAACCTACTGTGAAAAATACCTGGTAACAACACGTACATCACTAAGTAACATGCTAAAGCCGTCTGTTGGCAAATCATGTAAAGTGAATGTTAATGCTTTGTTTGAATTTATTGTAGGTTTTGTCTGTAATAATTAATCAAATTATTCTTATGACCTTACTGTACAACAAGACATTTTCTACATGGAAATGGAAATTGAACCTTTAGAGCTTCTTTCCATTAAACAAAAGGTAAATGACTGACAGCTGTGACATTTTCGTGCATACTGTACATGAACTATCACAAGTGTATTGTGAAATTGTGTATTGTGTTAGTAGCCTGTGAGTTTAAGAATAATAGTGAGAGATACAACAAACTACCTGATATTACATCCCATTTAAGTGCTCTTTATGCTGCCTAAAGCAGGGAAATAATGCTGACCCAATATATATACACAATAATGAGACCAGGCTTATGATTAATTATTTAAGCAGGTGAGCATATTGTTCATCTACTGGGTCATGACTGTTATATTAGAGAAACACAACTGCAAACCTGTCAGCGCATGAATTCAAGAGTCCACCAGGACTGACTTAACTGAGCAGTGAGTAAATTAACATTTAATAAATGAAAACATGTGAATGGTCACAATTCTACTAAACATGTAGCTTTTATTGATCTGACATGAATATTGAACTTATTTGCCATGGTTTGTTCAGATTCATATCGCAAATGATGAAAACTGTATGACGTATGCAGCTACCAGCGGGTACTTGGTACTGTAAGGAGTACTGCAAGTTCTTCTTAGATAATGAATACTATCACCCTTACTATGACCTACTTAGAGTATACAGTATGTTAACAATAGGTTTTGGAATTTGACATTTTCTCTCCAGAACGGATTTATAGAGACATTAAAAAGCCTTGTGGCTGTTTGTAAGTTTCATATTCTATGTCCATCCACATCGACAGAACAGTTTTACAACATATTTCTCCTGCTGGAAAATATTAACAGGCTGGGAATCTTTAATTGTAATCTCACAGTGGAAATAAAATCATTTTGCTCTTAACACTAAATTAACAACCAAATGAAGCACCTGATTCAGCTGCACGCTGCTGTAAAACACAACAACACCCTGAAACCTAAAGTCAGGAGGAATCACACTGAACTGCTGGTTACTACAGTGAAGCAAACATAATTGCTGTAACTTGTGGAGGGAATGGGTTTCATGTAATTCAATATCCATTACCAACAATACAGCAACAGCAATATAAATAGTAATTTGTTCCTTTTAAATAAGTGATAACCTCATTTAAGACTTTTTCCCTAAAGACACACTGACACTTGCTGTTAAAACGAGCAGACTGCAAGCTTTTATTTAAAGCTGCCATTTATTCGAGATTAAAAGAAAACATATTCAGTTTGAAAGGCTGTGAAACCGTTTAGGGGCCTTTTATCATGTGTAAAGCTGCAACTAAACTGGAACGACTTTGATACACACACACACACACACAGGCAAATACATTACACACAAACTAAGTGCAAACACAGACATACAAACACTGTTATTTGAATGGAGTTAAATAAACATACACGTTCACAGATGCTTGCACATTAGTGGACAGACTTTAATGACACAAACACTTTTATATCATACAGGCACTGATGCACACACACACACACACACACATTTACACACCCAAGTAGAGCGACTGAATTAAATATTGTTGTTGGACACAGAGAAAAGTCAGAGCCAGCAGATTTTCTGGCCATTAGTGTTTGGGGGGCAATAATTCCTATAACAGCAGAGCAGACATGCTCTGATGGAGTTTCACTAAATGACTTTATAGACACACACACACACACACACACCATGGCACAAACAAAACATAAACATATAGCATACAATAAAATAATATACAAGCACATGCTTCAGTCCACCTTATTATTACAACATTGATTCTTATTGCTGTAATGTAATTATTGTAGTGCTAATCAATTATTCCGAACAAAGCAAAAATAAAATGAGCTACCCAAATAACTAGGGTACATTTTACGTAATAAACGTTATAAAAGGGATTGTTGGAAATGTTTTGATCAATCAGTACTGACTACTAGGAGACCACGAGAGAAAGACAGGGTTTCTGTTTTCATGAAGGAAAAAGCAGCTGCAGCCTTTCAAAGAGCAGACGGTGGGAGAGTTCACATGTGTGTGTGTGTGTGTCTTTTTATACATAAAAGCACAATTTTTTTATTATATACTGAAACCCTGCAATTAGAAGATGAAGATTGAAGGGACAGGTATGTCTTTGTTTGCTTGTTGTGTTTTCATAGTGATAAACAGCCATGGAACAAGACTTGTAGTATTTTGAATATATTATGCATGTCAGTATACTCTACTATTATTTCATAGTACTGTGACAGTGTATGTTACAATGAACAAGGTGACTGTTTGACATTTAAACTGCAGCACCAATCAAAGCAGCTAAATCCAGCCTCGGTGTCCTGGCTGCTAAATCCCTTTAGGGATCAACAAATGTCTTCAGCTCTTTCATTCAGTTCTGGAGTAAATAAAGGTTAATGAAAGAAAACTAATCTTAAACGAATTATAACGAGATGACCTTTGTGTTAAACCGAAGGGTTTAGAAGAAATATGTTGGTTTAGTAACGAAAACGAAATGCTTTCCAGTGCGTTCGTGTGGAACCTCTAACGTTACTCACATACACTGTCAAACAAAACAAAATGTGGCAGCACAGAGAAGCAGAGAAAAGACACTGTTGATGAAGAGGCAAAAATAGATTTCCCTCTTTCTGTACATTGAATTATCTTTGAGAACTGTACTGATGAAAGCATCAACTTTATGCAGTGTTTGGCTTATAAATGACTTCATGCCGACACACTGAGAAAACCTTGTGTGATCACTTCACCTTTATTCACCAACATAGCCTCACTGCCCACTCGACCGTGCACCACACTGCAGCTGTCCTGACTGTCTTTCCACCTACATGTATGTGCTATATGTGCTGTCTATACTCTATCTATAGTAAGAGGAGAACACCACAATTATTCACAATGGCACCCTGTCATCCCACTGCACCTGACTGTGTCTGCTGTGAACATGGTCCTGTCAGAGATATGACCATTAATTTACTCACTGTCAGAGATATGGACAGAACTTCCCAGGTGTGTTTGTCTTTGCCAGGTGCTTATGTAACATTTTTATTTCATGCTCAGGAGTGATCTGCTATGCTTCAATTAAAAAGTGCTTGCTGAGTGATATAAACTAATTACTAATGTGCTGGCTGGCTAAGCAACTGAACTGTAAAATGATTTCT
The DNA here is from genome assembly GCA_034779795.1 of Ctenopoma multispine. Lineage (NCBI taxonomy): Eukaryota > Metazoa > Chordata > Actinopteri > Anabantiformes > Anabantidae > Ctenopoma > Ctenopoma multispine. The sequence continues at coordinate 12,271,928 of JAUYWH010000005.1, read as the reverse complement.
AAACAAGAAAGAAAGCAAAATTCTCAAATGCAATCTCGGATGGGTCTCTCATGGCCTCTCCTAATTCTTCACTTCCTCTCCCTCATTCATAACTATGAGTAGTTTTAAAATTATACTGTGGCTCTAACAACATGTTTCTGATATGATTTATATTAACTCGTCCTTTGAGCCATAGACAAAAAAAAAAGAAAGGATGAAACAAGAAAATCTGGATATTTACAAAGAAAGTACAGGGGCAGGAGAGTAGAAGAGGATCATTCAGTAAAGCTGAAATTACTGTGGGAAAGCATTTCTGCAAGTTGACAAGTAGATGGATGCAGACCTCACAGCATTTTTCAACAAAGGACAAACAAGCTGCAAACACCACACAGACACAGACTAACATCCATAGCTGGATATGGAAGACCGTGGCAGGATGATGACAGATGGGGAAATAAAAAACACACTGTAAACATAATAAATCATTATCCACTTGACCTAGAGTACTGCAATCATAACCAAAGCATTTTCAACTACTGTATAGTTCATTTATAGCTCCTCAAATAAATGTACACCACTTTCTTTAAGGTTTGAGAAAGATAATGCGTGTTCGACTAAATTATAACACAAATTATGTCATAATTCAATTAACATTTCATTCTTTTTAGCGTTAAGGCAAGATCACAATCTTTTCTTTACCTTAACCAGGTGCTGTGAGTGTATATCAATCATATCATAATGCATCACAGCAGCAGAAAGCTTACTGTAGGAGAAAATAACGTCTCTTCAATCCAAAGGTGAAGCAAGACCAGCCACCACTGAATAGTAGCCATGACCTAGATAACCGAGACTCACAAGTACTTTATGCTGGGTGTGTTACAGTGGGTTTAAAATTACAGCTAAAATTACGTAAGAAGTCAAGACTCTCCACAGGAAGATTTTATTGTGTCGGCTTTGAAGAAGAGAAGGGAAAAACGCACACCTTTCAATCTCTTTTTAACTCATCTGTGCTCTACTCAAGACTCACTCTCAGTGCGTGTTTACAGGGGTGTGTGTATGTGCGCTCATATGTTGTGCGCATTTTCAAAAGCATGTGATTGTTGGGTTTCTGATGTGTGTGCATGTTGTGTTGGTGCTTCTGTGTGTGTGTGTGTCTCTTTGTGAGAGAGTGAGAGAGATATACAGAGCGGAACAGACATACATGAAAGAAAAACATGCATTTTCATATCATGAAACAGTAGAGTATCCATAAAGTTTGTGCTTTTTCTCAGTACTACATTGTGTATAAAATAGAGTGAGGAAACTGCTGCTGCTGTGTGTGTGTTTATTGCTCATAACGCATCAGGATGTGTGGATTAAATGATTGTTTACTCTTGTTTAATGTACAGTGGATTCGTCGATGGAGTAGTTGCATCCTGCATAAAATCTGTCACAAAAACACCATTTATTTATTGTCCAAACTCTTAATGAACTTTGTGTTAGAAACATTTCTCCTCCCACACTATCTCGCTGTCTTAACACCATCGCCTGGCTACTTCTAATCAGTTGGGACACCTTCAGCAGACTCCTGTATTTTCGTGGAGATAGGAGTGAGTTTGCAACTTGAGTTTGTTGAGAAAACTAAATCTAGAACTAAAAAAAATTACTCTGAGAATATATTTCAGTGCTCAGTGATTTCTTTTTACTTTTAGACAATAAGTACGGGTATTATATATGACAAACAAATTGAAGACATTTTGGCATTTTTGTTCTATTGAACGATTAAGCAAAGTGTTTTTCTGCCGATCAACAAATAATTTAAACTCAGTTTCAGTGTGATTTCAATGGAAAAGTGTTTTAGAAGATTCATACATAGTGTGTTTCAGAGAGCCAAACATAAATACTTTGCTTATAACTCAATTAATCAGCTGAATGTGTAAAATGCAGATGAAATGTGTAGGTTTTTGTAAGTCTGTATGTGTGTGTATGTGTGCACACTTCAGACAGAAAACATGACATTAGCCCACAGTTCAGTGATTTTCAGCAATATGAATCAAAGGACACAGTACAGCATTAACACGTCTTGCTAACAGCGCTAAGCAAGTCACAGCTATCTGAGGGAAGGAAAGGATGAAAAAATGAAAAGAGAAGGATAAAAGAGGAAAGACGAATACAGAAAAAGAGACTGGAGGGGTATAATCTGAAGAAGGAAGAACAGACGAATTGAAAAAGAACATCTGTAAGGGAAGGAAATGTGTTTGTGTGCTTGTATGTGAATCCATTCAGTGTTCGAGAGTCACAAGACAGTCTCTTGTGTCATGTTTCTTACAGACACTAAGGAACAAGTAACTCACACACACGACTTATGCACACTTTCATACTGTATAGTCCCACACTTCACACATACAAAAAGATATGTGTCCAGACTCTGAAGCTGAGGATTTGCTCAAACTCAATTAAGAAATGATTCCGTCAACGTCTCTCGCTTTCTCTCTTCTTTTTTTTTTACTTCACACTGCATTTCAGTCTGCAGCACAATTGGACAAAAATTCAGTGTAATTCCAGTATCAGCACGTCAGCAAAATGACTACCCTATTAAATAATGATGCAGAGAGGAGAGAACATCAGCTGCTGACAGAAACATCGCCTTCATCAAGCTGGATGTTAATATTCACATTACAACATGGCAGAGATCAAAGCAAAGTCAAGTTAAACTGCAACGCAGTACATCCTCAGAGGTTGTCATGATCTTTGATTTCTAGTTCAGAGGAAGCACAGCAAGGAGCTTCACGTTGTTAACATTTCGTCAGGATTTGTAAATGTGCAGGAGGGAATGAAAGATACGACAGGATGAGGAGAAAAAAGTCATCTTCAAATACTAGAGCTAAGACAAAACCCCTTTATTTATTTATTAACGTGACAAATGAGGATAATTGCTTTAATTAGATCACGTACAAAAGATGGCAACAACGCTATCACCTGACTGATACAAATTAGGCATCAGCTGTAAAAAATATCTTCTTTGTATCAGCAGCAGTACAATTCTACTTTTAATTTCCTTTCTCATGCTTAGTTTTTTTTTACTACTAATTCAAAGTGTTTATTGGATCATCTAACATAGCGTTAATGTTATTCCAGCTATTTAGGATGAGCCTGTGTCTAAGAAAGTTTGTTACTCTACAGTCCAAACATCAAACCCACTTTCAGAAGCAAAAACACTAGTTACTGAAGGTTGCTATGAAGTTTATTATTTTCATTTTCATTCTTCCCACAAATACTTTTTCATGCGCGTGCTACACCGTCGAGCAGAGACCTTACTGACGTTTGTGCCCTTATGTCTATTTGTGTTATTTATTGGATCAAGACTAGTAAGACATGCAAACACAAGAATTCTTGGAGATTTTTTTCTCTGCTTCTGGAAAGCATTTTGATACAACTAGGAGAAGGTATTGAGGTCAAACTTTTTAATCTGCCTTTCTAAAAAGCCTTTTGAAGGTACAAACAAGTTTGCCTTTAAAGGTGATTGAAAGCTACGCACAGTCTATTTCAAACATACCAAACCTTTTAGTCAGCAAGTGTTTTGAATCTGGAGTGAATATGGGTTAAACATGGTCAGGAATCTGATGATGGCTACTAGAATAACAAACTGTTGCATACAGACAATAGGCAAAGTTACACTTTGCCTATTGTAAAACACAATTCTATAATGCAAATGGAAACTTTTCACATGAAAATGCCATCTAAAAATCTCTTATATCTCAAAGATTTCACACTCTCACACAAAAAAGTGTGAAACCCAAGTCATGTGATTTAATTAATAAAGTAATTTATTCCCATAGTGCTATGATTTATCGGTGAAGAAAGTGTTTGTTGGTCACATTTAGCTTCAGGGAGTAGTTCAAATTCACTTGTATTGTCAAGTCCTTAGTGTTTTATATTAATACTTGTATTATACATCACACATACAACTTTTATAAAATCTATTATAAGTCCTGTACAGACAGACAGGTCGAAGTGTTTAACAGTAATATTAATAATCATAGCTCATTTAAAAATATAGCAATCCATCTTGGGGAAGCTGTATATTGCAGCTGCACTGTGAATGTGCATCCTAATAATAAACATCACCAAATGATGGGGTCTTCTAGGAGAGAGTGCCTTCCTCCTCCTGCTCACCTTCAACAACTGAGAAAGTGCAGTTTGGTGCTTTGAGTTTTGAGACAATTTGTCTTCAAATCTGTTTGGGCTCTTAGGGATTTCATGGCTGGCATCCCATGACTGGACCCGTCTTACTGGTCAAATGTGGAGTGGGCAGAATCACATCTGATTCTGCAGAAACACAAATTTTTTCAAGAGAATTTACAGGCTGTATTACTTCAACTTAGCCTGTTTTTTTAAGGTCTGATGACCTATGATAGTAATTTTATTATTTAGTAAAGTAAATGTATTACAGGAATAGACTGGATTCTGAGTTGTTAGGATGTGGAGTTCTGGTTACACAAAGACAGATTTAACTAGATGGAGATGTATTCTGCACTGAGGATCATGCATGACAGTGTGGAATAGAGTATGGTGCTGCAGCTCAGTTTGGGTAAAACATCTGTTCTGACAGTCATAAAACTATCCACTCACTTGGCAACAACTATGCTGACATCACGCGATCTTCAAATGGCAGTCAAGAGCAGCCCAGATCCGTCAAACTGATCATTAATTACTGAGTATTTGAATATTCATATGTGCTAATTAAAAGGCAAACGCACTTAATTAATTATCTTTCATTCTGACACATGCACATGTCCTTCAAATTGATATTCATTGTACTGCAGCCCAGTTAGTCACCACTGCAATTAAAGAGACGTCCTGCTGTTGTTGGGCTTCTAGCAAGCAACACACCATTAAAACATGTTGCACTGTACTTTAAAAACAAAGACTCCAAGAATAGACTGTTAACAATGACTCAAAAGAGAAAAACTTGTTTGTGTTAACTGCTATGAAGCCTCTGTGTTTACAGTGACACAGTTTATGTGATGAAGGATTAATTACCAACTTAAGAAAGCTTATGGGAAGGACGGATTTTCATGGGAGGACAGATTTATCTGGATAGAAAGATCTGCACTTTCAAAAGGATCAACAGGCTGGTAATCAAAGCACAATGGTGGTAAATATAAAACTAAAATCACTGAAGCACTTTGCTAGTTCACACGATCTGTTTCACTTTTGCTTTGTGCTTCTTCTCAGAGTGCGTTGGTAGCCAAATGGTTACAGTACACCCCAGTTAAGCACAGTGTCCCTGGTTGGAGTTTAGCTGGGGACCTTTGCTGCATGTCATACCCCACTCTCTTCTCTCATGTTTCCTGTCTGCCTCGCTGCTAATACTATCCAAAATGCCAAAAATAAATCTTAAAAGTGGGTGCTTGTTCTCTCTCCTATCCTGTTGGGTAGCTAAAAATGGAAACATTAGCAACTCCTGCAATAACATCTGTGATATCATTCTGCACCTATTGCCTGCTTCTCGGCCTCACTGAGATCACTCTCCCTCCACACTATGGAATAAACCTGACAAGTCATCCTGTCACTTACTGTAATTTAATAGCAAGGGTGAGTGGAGTGGAGACAGTACTAGAAGCATTTGAATGGAGAAGATCACATCGTATGCTAAAACGATGAGAACAATATGTCTTAAGTCTCAATCCAATGCTGGAGAGTGCACTGCAGTGAATTACATATTATTCTTATCAACTGCTGTCACATACAAGATAAAAGATTTGTATTCGGAGCTAGTTTATGCTGCAGAAATGTCACTATAATTAATAAGGCTATGCTATATTTATCATGGCACCCAAGGGCATAGTTCACAGACAAACTGACAAACAAACAGCAACAATCATTGCTTATTATCAGGCCCACAGTTCAATAAATTAGGTATAATTTTTCTTTAATTTCACACATTTCTTGTGCTCTCTTTCACATTCACTGTTGCTTTAATCATCCCTGCATCACTCTGATGGCTCCACAGCACTGAATATATTACACTGTAATTTAATTTGCCAGTGGTAATAAGTAAATATAGTATTTAATATAACCTTTTGACAATAAAAAACAATGACCACCTACTGTAAATCATTACAAAAATAACTTAAGTAATGCTGATGCATTCACAACAATAGGAGTGTTTCTATCAGCCTATCATTGTATGTGTACCTTCAGTTTGTGCATAGCAAAACACGAGTGGAAGGGAATTACCCAAAATGCTTGATTGAGTAGTTTTATCAATAAAAGCACAATGTGCAATGGAAACAACCACATTTGTTACAGCATCTTGTTGGGCCTTCTTCTTCTTCTTCTGCTACTACTAATATTTGCACAATAGTTTTAATTTGCATTTGTTGATTTTCTGAAAATGTGGTTACATTTTGCATGGACTACTAGGTAAATACAGCACTTTCATCACCTCACAACATACTACCCTCCCCTTTTCCAAACCTAATGCTCCTGTCATAGTTACCCCCCATCTTAAGTTTTTCTTAAATTTGTTTGTTTTGTGTATGTGTGTGTGTGCACGTGTGTGTTGTAAAGTAGTGTTGAATTCATGGTACTACAGAGCCAAGGACATGATTACCATAGCAACAAGAACAGATAATCGTGGTTAGGGCCATTGAGTATTTGTTGTGTGGTGGTTTAGAGCATGACCAGCAGGCATAAAGAATTCCTTCCTTTGTTCATTATCACCACTTTATCCTTTTGTTCCTTGTATATAATTTGTTGTTTGACTGAGAAGAAGCTATGAGGAACGACACAAAGACATATGAACACAGTGACACATGGTGTCAGCGTTTTCATGTTTCAACATATAAGATAACACATTTAAAATAAGCCTTTACAACTTAAATAAGTCTTTCCACACAACACAGACACTTTTACAGTAGTTGCTAATCTGGCCTTATACACCACCACACTGTGCAACCTCCTTCCAGGCGACGTACAGAAGCTGAGCCAAACCTTCATCTGCCAAATTAAAAGTGTGTGAGTTGGCTCCTCCAAAAACATAACTAATTTCCATAAAGACCTTCAGGATTTTTTTTCAACATATATTGAAATGTCATAAGGATTTAGCTTTTTGTCTTTTTATCTTTTTTTGTCGTTGTTTGTTGTAAATTCTTGCATAATTGCGAGACTTGACATACAGCCACATCAGAGGAGACCGTTAAGACCTTTTCTTTCACTCTACCACCATGACCTGAATTACCAACTCCAAATCTCTTTTTCAAAAAGATCTTTATGAATGTGTTATTACCTTGTGAAAAAAATAGTGCATTTTAGAATCACTAGTCTTAGGCCTTGACTGCTGTAACCCATTAAACGCCTCCCCTTTCCTGCATCTGCTGCATCTTCCACCCACCACCACACAAAAGATCCTTTGTCCATCTAAACCTCTTAAGGCTGTGCAGGCAGTCAAAAAGGCAGAATAGGTACAGACAGCTGAAAGGAAACAGAACATGCAGGTTCTGTTACAAAAGTAAAAAAAAACACACTGACATTTGTAACGAGTCATAACTGACACTTTCTCAGCAGTATGGTGTGCTGTTTCACGCCATAGGTTTTACATATGGATGGTGTATTTCTGTTTTTGAGATACAACATTTCATTATTAGATAAACATCACAGCTCAGCAGAAGAGGAATCACATTCAGCTCAGACACGTTTGTAATAAAAGCGGGACAGAGAGCTGTAATAGTTTCTAAGAGACAGATGTGACAAACAGGAAGACATAAAAGTTACTTTTAAAGTGTTTTGCTGAATTTTGTAGATACAAATAAATCCAAGTAATGATAACATAAGAAATTCTGATTCAGAGAGTGATATCCCAACACACAGTGATGTGGTGAAGAGAACTCAGGGAGCAAGTTGCACCCCATTGACTCAAGTATAGTATGTATCACAAACATAGTCAAATCACAACATGGACTTTATATCTTACCCACTGTATCTCTTTAACTGTTTGAATGCTGATAATGTTGTTTACTGAGTCAGGCAGTAAAGGAAACTGTTGCTCATTGAATGATCTGTCCTCATAATGCACATTTTTTGTAACAGATTCAGAAACATTAACCAGCGTACCTTCTAATGCCAATATTGTGTTCGCAAAACCCACCATAATCCAGTATTTTATCACTGTATTTCAATATGCATCCACCCCCAGCCGTCTACATGTGCACCAAACAAGACTTCTCTACTGCTCTGATGGGGTCAGAACATATTAAAATTTAAATGATATCTACTCAGTCAAGCTTGTTCTTGTTAACAGAGACAAATACAAGCCCTGTGATGTGTCATTAACAGACAGAATTTGCCACATCTTTAATGTGTTTAAAAAATCAATAATTATGTGTGTGTGTGCGTGCGTGCGTGCGTGCGTGCGCGTGCGTGCGTGTGTGTGTGTGTGTGTTTGTCATGTGATGGAAGCTGAAGCACACACATCCTCTCTTGTCATACTCTCACCCACACTGCAGTGCCAGAGCAGATGGTTCGTACAACCCTGGATCCTACAACCCACATCCGGAAACAGAAAGCAGAGACGGAAAGCATCCCATCCTGTCCATCCCAAAGCTTTACTTTCAACTTGTGATCTGTTGTCATTAAGCTGAGGACTCTTTGACCCAACACAGCCTGCAAACATGAACATTTCCACAAACATTACAGGTACACTCAGCTGTGACATGTTTGATCTTCTTCCAGCTTTCAGCATTTTACTTTTTGACCAAACAGCTTCTTCAAATACCATTGTTTGTTACCATCACAGCCAGGGCACAAGTGAGTAACAATACTCATCGTTTTAGTTTGAAACGTTTCTGCAAATGTATTAATTTGAAAGGATAACTGATCATTTGAAAACCATGTGCAATGACGGTAACTCAACTGAAGACATGTAGCTTTTCATGAGGAAAGGGTGTTCAAACTTTTGACTGGTAGTGTCAGAACCACTGCCAGTATCTATTTCAAGGCAGACTGGTCAATACTCTGAACAATCAAACCATATCAAGAGGCATCAGGAGATTTCTCATTTACAGACAGACGCAAGGTACAGAGATATGGATCCAAGAATGTCGCTAAGCTTTATTTACGTTTTTTATGGTCCTTTATAAGAAAAACATGTTTCAGCATTTCAGAGGCTACTTTCTCTTCTTCAAAAGTGAATCTGATTATTGCTACAGTAGAGAATTTCCTTTAACTGAATGTCATCTATAAGGTTTCATTTGGCTTTTGTTCCAGGCACATGTATTTTCTGCACCAATCTTCCGACCTGTTGTTTCCAAAGCAGAGCGACATGGCATCAAGCCACCGTCACCTGTTTTCCAGCTCTCATTACTGGTCAAGTCTCATCACAGCCCACTTACATTACATATTGTCTAGACTGCTTCAGAGTCTAGATAACATGTAATTTAAGGAGTTCACAGCTCGAAATTAAGTTTATGATACTTCATAAAAGAGTTAGATCACAAATTTAGATCATTAAAGAAGATTTGCTACATGCTGCTGATATTCAGTTTCATTCACTGTGTCCTCTGCTGCCCTGATAATCAATTAAGTAATTAAGATAGGCACTTATTTTCATATATATAGTGGGACTTAAAACACATGCAGTAGTAGAGCAGAAAAAGCATTTATGGTAATAAGCCAGTGACACAGTTTCTAAAACAAAGAATTCTAGACCAGTAACAGAAAATTTAATTTCTGTCATCTACTCTAGGTGTTGTGCAAGAGAGAGTCACTCACATTGAGAATTTTCTCAGAATAGTTTGCGGTAAAGGTGGAAAACAGGTAAAATCATCCTATAAATAAGTAAAAATGAATGAAAAATGTATTTCTTTGCAAGTCTTGCAAAATAATTGTGCCTCATTAACCTATTTTACCAGACATACACACGCAGTCTGCAGAGGTTTTGTTTGGCATCAGCCACTGCACATGAAAGACCAAATTTAACCCTAAAATGTACCTAGAGCAAAAATGCTGCCAGATTGAGGTTGAAGAGTTTTGAAAACAGGCTTCATAGAATATTAACAACATTGTATATGCTGAATATACAGTGCTTCAGCCTGCAAACTGTCACCATCTCTTCACTATGCGCACACAAAACAAAACCCTGGCACACACAACAGTATGATTTCACAGTGATCAGAGAGCTTGGAAAGACAGTAATGGCACCATATTTTATGTAAGATTCCCAGCTTGAGGCTATGAGAGTCAAACACACAAGTCAGCTGAGCAGCAGCACTGCTGAGGTCAAATTCGACTCAGACACTCTGCCCACACAGCAGAGCAGCCTCACCAAACCACATGCAGAGAGGCACAAAGAAGAGAGAGAGCTACACAACGTGTCTGCAGCGCTGTGAAAAAGTATTTGTCACACGTTAAATGATTCAGATCATAAAACAAATTTTAATATTACAAAATACAGTTTTTTTATTATGATTTCATTTATTTAGGAAAAAGCTGCCTGAACCTGCCTGCAGAATTAATAGTTCCATCAGTTATGGGAAGCAATCCAGGTCATGAAACTGCAAAGCAGCCCCAGAACATCACACTACCACCACCATGTTTGACGGTTGGTATGATGTTTTTTTTATGATGCTGTGTTTTACACCACATGTAACGTGACACACACCTGCCAAAAAGTTCAACTTTTGTCTCATCAGTCCGCAGAATATTTGCCTAAAGGTCTTGGTGAACTCTTATTTATTCAGCTTATTGTTGAATCATGAACACTGACCTGGATGAATCTTCCTTGTGCTCATGGAGTAATTTTGTAGGTCGGCCATTCCTGAGAAGCTTTACCACTGTTCATGTTTTCTCAATTTGGCTCTCACGGTGGTTCACAGAAGTCCCAAAGGTGTGTAACCCTTTTTGGTCTTTTACATGTCAGTTATTTGTTTTTTTATCTGTTCTTGTATTTCTTTAGATTATGACATGATGTGTTGCTTATTTTACTTGTTTCACTTTGTCAGGCAGCTTCTGTTTAAATTATTTCATCATTCAACACATCTGGCAGTAATCAGACCTGAATGAGGCAAGTGAAATTGAACTCAGTTTTCCAAAAATGTGGTTAATCACAGTTCATTGATGATTTAGCAAAGAGGGGGCAATTACATTTTACCATAGGGCCAGGCAGGTTTGGACAGCCTTTTCCCTTAATAAATGAAATCACCATTTTAAAATGTCTGATGATCTGACTCATTTCACTGTGACAAATATGCAAAAAGATAAAAAATCAAGAAAAGGGCAAATACCTTTTCAAAGCACTGGATTGAGGCAGAAGCAAAATATAACTTTTCCATTCATGGCAGTTGGGGGCATCAGAATATGAACATTTGAGTATTGGTGAAGAAAAGGTGTAGGATTTCTGTATGACAGTAAGTATACTGTATGTGTGAAATATGTAAGTATAAATGAACTGTGGGAAGAAGGAGCTGGGAGACATAGTGATAGACAGAACAGACGAAGATCCTGTAGGAAGTGTCAGTAACTCCCCAGGTAGCAGACAGCATTTATTCATAAACCCTGACAGGTTTCCTTGTGACACCCAGTTTGAATGAGCAGCTTCTGTACAAGTGAGTGTAGCAACCAGAGACTGAGGATCCCACTTGAAATGTTCACTGAAAAACTGCTGCAAGCTTGGCAGAAGGTGCTTCAGAATGTGCTGGCAAATGCTTTATGAAATGACACAATATGATGGCAACAAAAGACATATGAGAAGAGATTATAAGACTTATGTGGCTTTCAGTGATGCAGTCGGTAATGTACCGTAATGCGGTGTTCTTATTTATATAAAAAGATCATTTAAAACAGTATCTAACAAATGCCTCTGGAGGTAGGCAATATGGTTGAAATCAGTGTTATGATATTAATGAAGATGTTTCTGATATAGATTTATTTGCATGACATACAGTAGCATATATGTTTAAAACATATATAAAATAAATATTTATTGTAATTAATCCTACTTAGATACAACTTTTTTACATGTGTGAAACAAACGTGAAATAAGTATTTTTATATTATCATAACACATTACGGCTAAAAGTTAATTAACAATATGGAATAATTTCAAAGCCATCAATATTATAAAGGTCTAGAGTGTCGTTCTTTGGAAGATGAGGAAAGAAATGAAAAACTACAGTATATCTAAAAAACTGGTGTTTTATAGGAAACATACCCTACAGTCACTAGACGCAGCACAATATACACACAGTCCCAACTATGACACACACACACACACACACACACACCTGTACTTCATGCCTGTGTATTTCCCAGTTGACTCTTTGAGTGAGATGTGCCGTGGAGTAAAGGAGCCGAAGCTGCGAGCGATGATGGCAACAGTCCGGAACTTCGCCCTGGCTTGGTTCACCACGTTGGGGCTGGTGGCACTCTGCTTGCTGTGGTCCCCATTGCCCCTCTTCAGGTTGTGGTCAGTACAGGCGATGGACACCTGCATGGCTGACCTTCAGTCAAGGGATCAGAGTCCAAGATGCAAAGAATAACTACAGAAGGGACTGGAGGAATGGAAACAGAGACCAGCAGGGAAACCTGAAGTCTCAAACAGTGTGTATCTTTATTCAGTTTGATTCTCGTCCTCTTTTATTAAAACTTTATTCTGTGAATCAAAAGATAGGCACAAAAGCATGTCCTCTGTTTTCTTGCTCTCACATGGAGTCCATTGTATGTCTTTCGTTGTAGAGAGGCAGCGGAACAGGTCAATCATCAAAAGCCTGAAAAGAACAAAGACTCCTGAGTCCTTAGAGGGATCCCCAATTAATTCCCTCACCGGTCTTCCCTTCTCCTGTGTCCTGCCTGTGATGTCAAGCTCGAGGAATTGTCTCAGCTGCAGAATAACAATCAGAGGAGCTGGAGAGAGTGCACGGGAATAAAAATGAGAGAGAGACGGAGATGCGACCCAGGCACTGCGCTCTGCCTAGTCTGACTGTGGGAAGAGAGAGAGAGCGATAGCATGTGTGAGAGAAGGGAGAGGAGGGTGAAGGAGGAGGGGACAGGGTCAGAGAACTGATGAAAAGACCGAGAAGCAGAGACAGGAGGGAGGAGTCACTGCTGGGTCCTGGCAGTGCGCACCATCAGCACTTTTTCCCATCTTGTCACTTCTTCTCTCTCGTCCTCTTTCTCCCACCTTCCATTGTTAAAGAGCTGAGGAGGTCCTTCGCCAACAGCGCACCTTCAGGGAGCTGTGAGGCATGTGGTGCAACATGCAGCTTTCTCTCCATTTCACTCCCCCTGTCTTTCTGCCATCCTTTCTCTCTCTGTCTCTTTAGCTCCCACTCTACCTGTCTCACTCACTCTCTAACTCCGTTTTATCATCTGTCACCCATCATTGAAGGTTCCTTTCTCTCTTCCTCCAGCAATAATTTCCATGCTGTCAAGCTTTTGCCATTTATTCCCTCTGCACCTTATACATACTATAAGTATCTACTTTTCCTCTCTGCTTTCTGGAACACTGAATACTCACAAATATTGGATGGCACAGTTTCCTTCTTTGTCAGTTTTCCAACTACAACACTTTGCTTTAATCTATAAAGTGTATTGGAATACAATGCAATGTAATAAGTAGATTTCATTTTATTATTTTTTTCTAAACAAATGCAAAAACATTAAAGCTTTATTTGTCAGAAAAGTCAGAAAAATATGTTTTCTGAAAAAAAATGTCCAATTTACCCCTATTATCTAAATCCTCACACACACTGTACATACAGCACCCATAGGAAGCTACAAATCAAAGCAAACAAGAGAATGGGTGGATAATGGGAATGGACCTGCACACTTCCCCCATCTATACCAATGGGGGGAGGTGTGGAAAGGTTGGAATCAGGAGAGTGTGTGCATGTTTACACAGTAAGGTGTTTATGTTGTGTACTTTCCGTAATTCTTTAAGGGGTGTCAAGCAGAGGTAAATGGAGCATTTTGCTCTAGCATCTCTCAACAGCCTCAGTTCTGTGTCTGTCTGAGTACATTTCTATGGTTGTGCAGACTTTATCTTTAGCTTGATACCACCTTTGTGAGGACATTTTGGTATAGTTAGGACATTTTTACCAGTCCTAACAGCATCAAAGATCTACTTTGGTTTTAGGGTTATATTATATATGCTGAATATCAGCATGTTCCCAATAGAAAAATACTCATAATAACATTATGGGAATTGTGATGATTTCTGTGGGTATATTATATCAGCCATTGTTGTTACAGACAATGATCAGTGCAAGGGGACAGACTATCAGCACACATAAAGAGTTTAGTACACACTTTAGAATACATCAGATTTGACCATAGGCAGTCTGTTTGTTCAAGTGAGGCGTCTAACATTAGCAGTGTTTAGTGCAGTTTAACTAATGTTTATTAGACAGAATATTAAACCTACCGGTACATAAACTCATCATGGATGAAGTTGTTCCATGAACAATCTTCCATGAACAATGGAACAACTCATTCGACATACCTGGAGCAACAATGCTGCAGGGCTTTGTGACACACATACTAAGGACACTGCTGAAAAGACATAACCACTGTGGTGTGCAATGAGTTGCACTCTACAGTCTGATTGTGTCCACCTGGGTAATTCGTTAGATTAGACTGTGACTGATGTGGATTTTAACCATTGTTTTAAGCACAAATGTTCATTTTTTAAATCTTGCAATCAGCTTTTAAGTCAGTTCATCTCTATCCCCATATTCAAATCACTCTACCTGTTCTGAGAATATATTGAAATAGCACTTTTCAGTTTGCGACCGTATGTAGTGTAACATGTATTATGAGAGGATGTTGGTATTTTTCCTAATTACTAAGTCCTTTAAAAATCAACTCTTCATATTATCTCTACTGCTCCTACCCCATCCCTCAAACCTTCATTGAAAACCCATACGGCCTCAGATCAATCTCACACCTAATGGAAAAGCTGTTTTTTCAGCAGCTCATACCAGATCACATCTCGGGGGAACCACACATTCCCAACCAATCCCACATATGGAATTGGAGTTGGCTTAAATCCTCTTTCCATTAATGAGAAACGGAAATGTGCTGAGTGAAAAAGGGCTGTGCATGTGGTGCATTACTGTCCTGAAGTGTGTGCAATGCATCGGTCTCCATCCATCACTGTCAAAACAAGAAAGCTGCTCGATTCAATTGGAGAAAATTATTGTAAACAAATAATTGCCACATTTCATGCAGCAGAGTTTTTGTACTGTAATCACTGACACATACATTATCTAATTTTACATTCAAGCTGTAAATCACTCCTGTGACCTGCAATGTCCAACACAACACTATAGTGTGTATTCACACATTCAAAAAGCTGTGACAGCAACAGCTGCTATGTATTGTGAATGAGACCTGGCTTTGCAGCATGGCGTCCCCACTGAGCTAGATAAATTCAAAATACAACCAAAGGGGAATGTACTAAATGTAATAAAACACTTACTACTAAATACACAGTCAGTTATGATTTACTATATGAAAACATACGACACGTTCACGCTATCACACGAGTCGTCTGTTAGGATCTGGAGCTTTAAATTTACACACTTGTTGGGGTTGTTGTTATTTTATCATATAATTTCTTCTTCTCTAAGTCACCATAGGTCGAAGGGGGATGCTAGCATGTTGGTATAATTTTACTGTAACATGCACAGTTCTGCACAAAGATTAGCAAACATCTCACACCCCACACAGCCACATCCTGGGCTGTAGACGAGTAATTTGTTGTTTCCTTTATAAGGAAAATAATCAGTTTATCAGATCAATCAATCAGTGAACAAAAATTGCAACTATTTGCTGAGACGGATCTTAATGTCTGTGACAGCAGCTCTGCTTGACTTTGAATCCCTGCTGATTATTGTGTAATATATGTCTTCATTTGGATTCTACATGAGTAACTGCATGCTGTTTTCCTTGGGTACTACTGAAACAAAAAGAAAATTATTTCAGCCTAAGCAAGAACTAAAATTTCAAGTAATCTAATATTTGTTGTAAATACATACTACTCTAATACATACTACAAATACTCTAAATTAAGGGTAATTCTGGCTTACACTTTCCTATCTCCTATAGATATTCATAAATTCATCCATATTCATAAAGTTACAATAAAGTTTTAACAACAAAAAAGGATTTAATAATAAGTTTGATATACACACAGATCGTATTCTGTGACCAACACGTCACCATATCAAAAAAAAAAAGTTAAATGATTAGAAATGAGTGATGGACTCCTACTCAGAGAGAAGGTTAAGTAAGAACTCATAGTAGATCATTAATCAGTATTTAAAGGTCACTTACTGCTGTTCTGTTCCCTGAAATCACCACCAAGACTCTCCGGGTGTGATTTAAAGATTAATGATAATGTCTCCATGTGTGTGCGCACTTCAGCAATAGCAAGACAGATAATCCGTGATAGATCACAACTATCATTACCCTTCCAGCCAAGTTAAACTCAAATTGATTCAGCAGTCAGCCTCTCAGAGTCTTTGTTATTTGTGTCCCATAATAGTGTCTGTGCTGTAGAACAAACCGACCAAATGTCATAGTGACTTGTCGCTGGTTGTATCTAAAAAGATTTTTTTTTTTTAGGTTTGAAATATGCCCCCTATGATCTATTAGTTTAAGTAGATCATTTTTTTCTCACATTTTTTCTGATTATCATGTGTTTTGCTCTTGTTTTACCAGCAGCTGCTCCGTAAGCAGCAAGTGATGACACTCTCATAACTCTAAGTGTAAGACAGCGACGGTGTCCTACTTACGCACCGTGTGTGCGTGTGTGTGTGTGTGTGTGCTCCACTTCATGCTGGGTCACAGGCTCTGTCAGCAAAGGTCCAAACACTTCATACTGAAATTTTGGAGATTTTGGTCCCAGTCTATGGGGTGTGTATGTTTTTCTTAAAGAGCACATATTAAACCCACTTTGAGGCTTAACAATCCAAAATGTGTGTAAAATTTCATGCTGAAAAACCGTGACGATCATAAGTTTGAGCTTATCAATGCAAATATAAATAGTATTG
Organism: Ctenopoma multispine; assembly: GCA_034779795.1. Lineage (NCBI taxonomy): Eukaryota > Metazoa > Chordata > Actinopteri > Anabantiformes > Anabantidae > Ctenopoma > Ctenopoma multispine. The sequence goes on along the minus strand of JAUYWH010000005.1, from coordinate 12,254,916 downwards.
ATAGTACCAACTTTTGGTATCAACTTTTGGTACTGGTATTGGATTCCATAAACTGCGATAGAAATAGTTTTAAAAGTTTCACATTATATCTCTAGGACATCCTCTCGGTGCCACTGTGTAATTAGCCAAAAAAGTTCTCCTACTGAGTATGACGCTAACGTTAGCCACTTTAGCAGTGTAGGATTACTCTGCAACTAATGTAGCTACATTCAACAAGCTAACCCAGTAATCAAGACAAAACACTTGATTTTTGTAGCACTTGAGGTTTAAAGGTTTTAATAACACCTAGGTTTAGGTCACAGACAGTCAGAATCAGTCCATCTTTGACCATAAGTCTTGAAGTGAATCCAGCAAACACAAACTGATTGGCACTTCACGCACACACACAAACACGCATATACTAAACCCACAGTCTCTTCAGATCCTGAGAGGATAGGAGTAAAAAGATATAAAGCTAAATAGTGGATTCTTTTGTAAGTCAGAGAAATATGTTCTTCAAATTAAAAGACGATGCCCTTATCTACGCCCTCACACACATCTATTGTCAGGGTTTCTGCATTTGTTTGTGCCTTCAAAACTGTCACTTAATAATTATTGTAAGAAATATTAAAGGAATAAAATAACATTTAAAAAAATCTCATGTAATTTAAGTGGCTGAAGATGTATTCAGAGAATAATTTAAAAGCACGGTGCAGAGCATAGGAACAATACAGTCTTTCATTTCAAAGTGACTCTATGAAATTACACGCTCACGCACAGTGTCATAATCGTTAAGTTGTTCCCAGTCTTTCCACCCCTGACTGACGCTGCAGGTCAAAGGGCAGAAAGACAAAGACAGAGGGAGAGCATGAATGCTCCATTAGTCAATCATATCCATTAGAATCCATAAAAGCAGGATTTCGGTTTCACGTCTGTCACTGCAATGATCTTGTTCTCAGTACAAATGAAGACACTTCCCTCACTTCCAGGACTCTCCAGCATTTATTTTATGTGGCTACAAGAAGAAGCACAATACATAGTACATAAGTCACAACACAAGTGAGGTCTATTTTTAGATAGGTTGTACTGCATGCCTCTTCAATTTGTGTGCAATCATTATTATTAATGCATAAATTATTCTGCTGAATTTTCAAAATGCAACCATTGGAACAACGTTTATATGTAAATATGGCAAATTTATACTACAAACATCAACATATTGTTACATTACAGTTATTGAGGGCGCAAATTATTTTGGTGAGAGTTCATATCACTGCGAATGCAGCATGATTTAATTTCATGTGCAATCATTTAATATTGTGGGGCATCTTGGGTAATAAAATTGGAAATGTCCACATTGCTGCAGATATACGGTATGTCACGCATACTCCTGGGGATTTAATCCTGTATTATTTCTATCATTAAAACAGTTTATAAGTTGATATCGTATAGATCAAGGACACTAGAGCCATAAAGTGTATTACGGTGATGAGTCTTGACCTTTAGGTCATCTTGATGTCCATCAAGATCATAAAATGACAGCTATGTTCTGGGTCTCAAGAAGCTTAAGATGGATTATAAAGACACTTTATAACTACATTTCATACTTAATTATTTTGCTTTTGATAATAAATCTTTATTATAGCATTTTCAACTTATGGACAACCATGAAGCAGTTATGTGCATTGGGAGGCAGAAATAAAGGTGATCAAGAGTTTCTGATCAATGTTAGCCAGTCAGTAGTTTTCATGGTTGCATTTTAAAAAGCCATTTCATTATTCATCTTAAACATGTATGTTGTGAATCCACACCTGCAGGTCAAAAATTTCCTGCTAAACTCTATTCCACCAATACAAAGGTGGGTAAACTGGTTTAGTCTACTGCAGTGGCAAAAAAGCACAGGAACATTACCCACAAAAATTCCCCACTCAGCTTTGCATAAAACGCAGCATTTCCATCATCCAGTCACTGAGCACTGAGGTGTGACACAATGGGCAGATGCCAGACACTCTGCAGCTGCCACCTCGACTCACAATATCAGCATTACCCCTGAAAGTAAAACCACATCTCCAGACCAAAAGCTTACGTAACACAGAGCTGATTAATTACTACAGTAAATGACTCCACTTGTCCTGAAGAACATCTTACTTTTAATTTTCTGCTAAATTTTAGCCTTCTTCAACGGTGACAAATACATAATCATGCCCAAAAAACACAGAGAATGTAATTTGTAGACTTATTCAGACTGTTGTTTATACACTAAGTTGTACAGAAAGTATAGAGTACCTTACACAGACAAACACAGATACACCTGCTTGCCTCATTGTATCAGAAACTCTGTACTATCTAATGATAAGGAACAGAAAGTGTAGTATGAACTGAATGTGTTTAGTTATATTAGGAGTTTGACTATAAATACTAAAAATACCTGGAAACACATGGAAGCATATTGGCTAACAGCCTAATAACATCTCTCTACACGCTCACACAGAGGCAGGTCACCGTGGGGTCATATTCCCAAGTGGCTCCATTTAGCGGCTGGCATTGTTCACAGAGGAGCATTGTATTACAGCAGGTTGTTTAGACTTCAAACTGTTGATGATAAGCAGGGTCAGAGTGTCATGACCTATCTGTCACTAAAAAAAGTCACCTCTCCCACTGTGCTGAGGACGATCTTACGGTGGATTTGATGTCTCCAGACGTCATTACCTTCAATCATATAAATAATAAAATGAATTGGCGGAGGTGCACTACTGGTTCTGTAGATAAAGTGCAGATTGTATGGCTTGCCAAGCAACTGCATGTCCATGCAATGGAAATGAGTGATCAAAAATAGCTTACCGCTGATAAAGTGTCAACACCGCACTGTATTACTAAATAGCAGCTTATGTAAGACACAGTGGACACACGGCACAACTCTGTCAAAACTTGGCAGAACCTGTTTCACCTGAAAGATTTTGTATCGCTCTTTGTATCTAAGAAACCCCTCATTGAAATAGGTATTGTAGACCAAGTGCAGTACAAAAAATGCTAAAACCCACTCTATTTTTAAACCAAAAGCCATTAGTTGAAGGTTTATTACCACCAAAATGTTATTTATGATACCATATCTGTGTAGGTTCTTTGTTAACACATAACAGTGGTCAACTGAAGTTCAGGGTTCAGGTTCAGGGTAGGAGGTTGTCAGGCTGCGGGCTGATTTCAACTGAGATCAGACAGACTAATTTTGGCCAGAGGCCTTGGTTCAGCACTTATGTTATCAACATACTTTATCACTATGTCTATTATAAAGGACAAGGCACCATCTGTTATGTTGGACCATTTGCTGATGCCTATGACACGCTACTGTAAATGACAACAGTACAAGGACGCCTGTGGACGTCCACGATCAACACTGCTGTAACCTACAGGATTTCCTGTTGTTACATGTACATTACAGTTATTACTGATGTGCTGCAGCAAATTACTTTTTTGTTTTGTTTTGATTTGTTTTGTTTTTTTGCTTCATCCCCCAGTGTGTGTACCATGATATGTAAAATGAGCTTTATGTCTTACTTTTGCATACCATTACTTTTTTTTTTAATCATCGGGTCAGTCACCATGGTAATATCTGTGCATAAAGCCATTAGGGATGTTAACACACTATGTGTGAGGTGAAAGATTTTGCATGCACAATAAACAAAGTATCTCATTATAAAGTGCCTGTAAGCAAGGCAGCAATACTGCATTTAATGACATACTTTATTGATCCCCTTGGGGAAATTGTTGTTGGACAAGTTGTCAGGCAGTACATGTCGGAACTACTACGGGGGTTTTAGTGTCTTGCCCAACTAGGAATCGAACCACACATCTTTTGCTTCATAGGCGAGAGTTGAGTCCTTTCTACTGTGTGTGTGTGTGTGTGTGTGTGCGCGCACGTGTTATTGTGGTCATTGCTGTATCCATCTAGGGTCAATGTAAATCTGAATGTGTTCCAAAGGAGCTATTTAAAGGAGGAAATAAAATCTTCACTTTTGTGTCCATCCCTGTGTCGTGCTGTATGACATAGATCTCAGCACAGAAAATTGTTTTGATAAGAGAAAAAAACATCAGTCCAAGTCCTAGATATCTTAAGCCTCTGGAATAATGTCAATGACAATGTTTCACCCTAAAGTCAAGGTGTCTAAACTCTACATGGTGCATTCACAGGACAATTTCAGAGAGCAAAACTAAGTAACTTTTTGGTAACTTTTGTCTATTGTACCTAAGCACATGACATAATGAGGTTGTTCTCCAACTTGCACCATGTAATAAGCATATACTCCTACACTACCTGCACCACAATTAGCTATTTGTTGCGGAGAGAAATGTTCCTGACTGCTAGAGAGTCTCCAGATATGGACACTTGATAGTCAAGAGTGGTAACAACGAGAGAAAACCGTCATCTCAGTAATAGCATTGCTATGGAAACAGTATGGAGGCGGCATGTGTGTGGGAAAAAGCAGCAATAAAATAACCAGGCAAGAATAAAGATGCCAGATGGCAACCATGCAGCATCTGGAGGGACAAGGATACATGTATACTGGTTACGTTACCAGAGAAGACACTTTGAACTGCCATTGCATGAGTATACAGTATAACATGTCCAGGAGGATGTTTTATAGAGAATAAACAATGTTAAATGTCCTAAAGAAAGTCATTAAACTTTACATTTAGTCTTAAGATAATTTTTACAGCACACAAATAATTAACTGAATACTGTCAGACAGAAAATGTAATGTAATGAAATGTATTAAGCCTCTTTAACAGAGCAAACGTACTACAGTTTGTACTTTAAGTGGGAATTATAAGTAGTGGTGTGCGATACCGCAAGTTTTGGTTTCGATCCGATACCAAGTAAATACAGGGCCAGTATCGCCGATCCCGATCCAATACTATTACCTTATAAGGCAGCCTGCCGAAAAATGCACCATTTAAAAAAATCCTGCTGGAAAATCGCATAAAATGCTTAAAAAATATTAAAATAGCTATAACTAAATGCACAAAATTATAAACAAACAAAAACACCAGCATTGAATTTACATCCAAGACAGTTGTCTTGAACTAAGGTTTAAGTAAACACGACCAAACCCGCAAAACAGAAAAACGCCAGTGTTACATTAAGTGAATATACCTCCAGCATATTTCTCTTGAACCTACAGACAATCACTATTGGTGCTACAAATTATTTATTTCTCTAGGAGTACATTTAATGACAGGATGCCAGAAAATACAGTTTCTGTTCGTCCCAGAATTGAATAATTTTGACAGTGAAGTTGTAGAAGTTGTAGGACTGATGCTGGTTAGTGGTGTAAGTTTCATGGATGTGACACTTTCCTAGTGGGAGATAGGACAGAGTGCATTTTCCGGCAGTGGTTCTCTGTCTCTGTAAAACAGGGGTCTTCCCCCCTCCTCTCTCTGTTTATTTTGTAGCTGTTGTTCTCTTACTCATGTTTTTTCCAACCCTGTCTCCTAATTATTACGTTTGCATACAAACCGTAATTCTGATCACGTTTTTAATCAGGATATATTGTCATGTTGTACTTCCACAGTTTTGTGAATGAATGACGCGATACTATTATTAACGCGAAGCGATGCTGATACCGTTCATGACGGAGATGCGGGACCCGAGTCCCCGTCTATCACTGTAAAATACAGTAGATAATCCTCTTTCTCTGTGATATCATTCACTACAGTCTGCATGTGTCTGCTCAGCGCTGCTAAGTCACATTGATGTGAGAGGAGCGAAGTTTGTACCGGGAAGTTTAATTTCTGACGGAACGGACGTACTGAAAGTAGAAGACAGAATATATCGATACCATCATACTAGTATCAATCCGATAACAATACCAACGTGGTATCGATACTATCGATACTTTGGATCGATCCGCCCACCACTAATTACAAGATCAATCAAAACAAGTCAATCTTGAACTTAACAAAAATCCGCAGCAAAACACAGCAGGATCCCTGCAGCATAATGTAGAAAAACTTGCCGTTCCCCGCCTTCATGTTTGGGTTGGGTTCATACAAATGTGTTGTACTGAATATGTTCGAGGTACCTGGGAGCATAAAAATGCTATTAATTGTACTAAAATCTAAGACAAATGAATCGAACATAAGTATTTACTTGAAAGTTCTTGAAATCATTTAAGTTGGGATTGCTTATGAGTGTAGCATTTTAGCACACACTCATACATGACTAGTTATGAACTTTATAGTAGCCCTGTCTATAACAGGAGCCTTTAAATGGGCTCTAAAGGATCGGCGTCCTTCTCCCTCACCAACATGTAAGTATAGTAAAGTTACAGCATATTTTTCTACTTTTGTACATACTGTCAGGTACTAAATAGCCCTGTAATTGATGGCCGTACTCTTTTTTTCTTGATCATTTATTCCTACAAAATGTGTGCACTACAGCATGGACAAGTAACAACATTATCTGTTCTGTACTTTAAGTCAAGTCAAGATTCAGCATTTTGAACTGGCGTACATAGATGTGGTGGCACTCTGTTGTGTGTAAAGTGGGAAGTGATACTTGGGACATTTGGTTTTGTAAATAGTCTCAAAAAGATTGGGAACCTCTACTCTGAATTATTTTTTGCATTTAAACCTTTTGATAAAACTAAACAGATGGCACACTTGTCTTCATCTGCATGCATCATTTGCATGTGCAATTATGTATATGTGCAGTTAAATCAGCATTTTAGCATCTGTTAAAGGGGGAGAAAGAAAGAGAGGGTGCATGTGCTTTACCTACCAGCTCTGGTGAGTTCATCATTTACTTAATTGGATTATATGAAACACCTGTGTCTAGTCTAATGTGCAGCTCCCTGTGCTTCAATTTCATGCTCTAACTACTTGATGATTACTGGCTCGGTCAGGAAAACATTATTTTGTTTCATACATATACTTTTACACTTTCAGCACTTCATGAACACATCTCATATGACATACTGCGCTTGGCTGTGGGTTGTCCTGACTGATTTGGCCTTTCAGACAATTTAAGCAGATTTTTACAAATTTACAGAAAAGCATTAATGTACTGAAGCATGGCAAATAAAAAAGAGCACATAATCATACATTTCTTCAGAGCTTCTAATATTCAATTTGTTGATAATTAGACCACTCCTCAAGTGGACAGTGTTTTGGTCTCCCTCACTCTGCTGCTACATCTGTTAGGACAAGAGGAATTACAAAAGGTATCTAACCAACTAATTTTTACAGGCCCACTTTTCGTATATGTTTAAATAAAATAGATTAATTAAATTAAATAGATATTTAATCTCCTTATTACAGTGCCAGGTTTTTAAACCAGGGTTGTGAATAGCCTATCTACTGTAGTTTTTGGATGCAGAGCTTGTGGTAGCACTCACTCTCAAGTTGATCTCTTGTCCCAGAATAATCATTAATAAAATTACTTAAAACATAAAAGTGTTTAAATTAAGCCACTTAAGGATGATGTGAAGGTGAAGCAGTCGTATGAAGGAGATCTCTCACATCCTGCCAACCCACTCGGCTCTTCTGATAAGTGCTTTACTGTGGTTCTGTTAATCATCGAAGTGACACAACATGAGAAGTGTGTGCCTTAAAGCTGTAAGGTTGCTTTAAGGTTGGAACTAAAAACAACGTTGTATCCAATAGTAATAATAGTATTATCATTTTTTATATAAAAATATTAATGCAGTAATAAGTAATGTGAGTCATGTGGAGGGGGGCAAACAAACTCAAATTCAATCTGTGGTACAATACACAAATTAAGATACAATACTTGTCAGTGAAAAGTAACATAATATAGGTATCATGCTTGTAAAAGAGTGATGTACAAGCAAGACAACCAGTCCTTTCTAGTGGATACTGGCAGCCACTGCAGTGATATGACGGCAGGTGTTCTTTCTTTTCTTTGTCCTTGATAAAATTCAGGTTGCAGAGTTTTGAATGAGCTGCCCACAGTCTTCTGAATACCACAGAGAGGACTATTACAATAGTTTTCTTTGACAGATCACAAAGTCTGCTATTACTGTAAGGCTGTATTTCTGTATCGAAAAGCTCTTCAAAAGCTGGTGATATGTCTTGTTAATGTGAAAGAATGTGTGAAATCCTGAAATCATATGTTGCAGTGGGGAGACTGCAGTCACCAGCCACGGATCGCTGTACCTGTGCTGCATTGCTGCACTAAAGCCACTAACACGTAATTATTAATTTATGTACTCATGCACTAGCATCTATGTCAGAAACAGTAGTATCTGGACACAGTTCATTAAAGGTATTGCTGTCCATCTGTTGGCACTGTGTTTCTCTACATTTACTGCAGTGTTCAAACAGTGACAGTTAATGCAGTAAAGTCCACTGTGTGTGTGTGTGTGTGTGTGTGTGTGTGTGTGTGTGTGTGTGTGTGTGTGTGTGTGTGTGTGTGTGTTTGTGT
>JAUYWH010000005.1:12232608-12246394 GCA_034779795.1 Ctenopoma multispine | reverse complement strand
TGTGTGTGTGTGTGTGTGTGTGTGTGTGTGTGTGTGTGTGTGTGTGTGTGTGTGTGTGTGTGTGTGTGTTTGTGTGCTAGGTCTACACTACACTTTAGTTGTTATCATGATGGCAGTCTTTCATATCCGTCTCTTTATCCCTCTTCTCAAACTTCTCTTTAAATAGCCCTTGAGGGAGACCACAGTGTAATACCTTTTCCTACAAAGGATAGCACTGCACCCGGAAGCACACATTCTCAGTGGCACACATACACACACACTCACTGGCAAAGACTCAAGCTACACTCCCCTATATTACAATCTGTAAGGACACACTTGAATATACGCTGAGGAAAGACAGCAAAAGTGCTGATCTGAGGTATAAACTTTGCTTGCGTCAATTTAGAGTGTAGTGCTGTAAAGTAGATATTTATGGTGGCACTAAAACTAAACTCTGTTCTAAGCATGACTGCACAAAAAATAGATGGTGAGTTAAAACTGATGACAGGTTAAATGCATGTAGAAGAAAGGAAAGTTTGGAAATGATACGTACAAAAGGGCAGTGGAACGACAGCATAAAAACAGCAATTAGACTGAAGGGAGAAAAGTGTTTTAGTGGATGAGAGGGGGAATGAGAGAGAAATAACAAGTGAGGAGATCATTATTTATTTGCTCACAAGAGATGGGTTTTATATTATATCTCCACTTCTCGAGCTGTGGTTTGAAAGGTCTCTCAGCAGTCCACGGGAGGTGACAATCCTACAGATTCCACCACTGCATCAGCACTGCAGCATCTCTTAAAGCGCTATTCCACTTTTGGTTTCTCCTCTCTTAGCAAACATACAAACTCAGAAACAGTTGACTGGTAGCTCTTAAAATTCAAAAGCCTCGTTATTTTTGGTTTGTAAGCAATAAATGCAAAAAGGATATAGCAGCATATTGGTGATAAATATGAAACTGTGCACAAATAAATAAAACATCTGCATCTCTGGCTCTACTGTCTTTTCAAAAACAGCAGTGGAAATGACTGCAGACACTCACTGCTGCTCAATCTACTGTCAACAAGTGCTCCTTTCTGTCTATCACACGCAAAGGAGCTGGCGCCTTCATGTCCATGATCAAAGTGATAGCAGGTCCACATCTCCCCCTGCTGGTAACAACATCAACCAGCACCATCCAACGATTTACTAGAGACATTTTGGGTACAGTATCACTCTGACTCTGTCTCTCAGGGCTCTCATTTTTCATCTATAGTCTATAATCGTCTATAATTAACCCACTGCACTCCAAGCCACCCACACACATGCACCATATAACTATTAAAATATAACTATTAAACATGTTTTAAATGAAAAAAAGGCTTTGCCACACACCTACACTGTTGCCCCTCAGGTAACCTGTAACATCACTACAAAATGCAGCATTTAACTGCTTTTATCTTTAACGACCAATGGTAAGTGAGGAAATGGCTCATCCTTGGTACAAATCAGAGCTATTAAATCCCTGTGATGATTTCTGATGGAGTTACATAAATGTGTGCTTAGACCTCTGAGAGTCACCTTGAATATCACTTGACAGATTCAGTGTTGAAGGTATGTGTATGATTATGTGTGTATGTATGTGTGTGTGTGTGTGTGTGTTTTTTCTACATATATGAAGCGATGAAAAAGAGTAAGATGAAGCTTCATGAGGAATTATCCTCAAGGGACCTCACTGAGACCCAAGGAGAGAACTGCCTCTTAAATAACCACTTATCAGTCCTCATCAATAATGGACAAATACCAAGAGAGGGGAGGAGCGAGGCAGCAATACCTAAAGAGCAGAGCAGAGAGGAAGCAAGAGAAACAAAGACAGAGTGAGAGCTCATTTATGTCTATATAAAATGTTTTAAGAGTGTGTAGAAAATCATAAGCAAAGAATAAGCCAGATTAAAAGGGGGAAATATAAATCCTCAGGCTAAACTACATACTTAACTACCTTCTACAGCATCATGGGGTTTTTCTTTACTTGCCAGCACTGTCTCTTATTGTTTATCACAGATCTAATTAAGCCCAAATAGTTATAGTTTAGTTATTTTTCTTAAGATGTAACCGTTTTTAAAGCTGAGAGAGTTTCACGGACAGGTTAGCCAGACGTGGTGATCTACAGTGACTGTTTGGCCAGTCACAACAGCAGTCAACTCCTGTCTGGCACTCCTAAATAACCGCGAACAAACTGCTGCCCTATTGATTCACACAGTCGCCTACTGCTGACACAAGCGTAATATCAGACCTATGAGAATGTGTGTGTGTGTGTGTGTGTGTGTGTGTGTGTGTGTGTGTGTGTGTGTGTGTGTGTGTGTGTGTGTGTGTGTGTGTGATGCTCAGATGCTTGAAAACAGCTTTAACTGAACATTACCACATTTACGAATACCTTATTGAATACCACGTTTATTGAATACCTGTTGTTGCTTTCTCACTGTGAACAGGTCAATTATAATTTTATTAATATGTATATATATGCATATATATATATATGTATATATATATTAGTGAATAGAGTTTGATTTTGCTTTATTCAGCTCTCCCTGTCCCACCCACTGCTGATTACCTGGATCAGGTGTGTTCAGTCAATCAGAAGCTGGAAGATTCCAAATCACTGTGTCTTCTTCAGCGCAGGACATAAACAGTCACTCAGTTAGCGCCTTGATTAGTAAAATGCAGACTCCACAATTTGAAAAAATAGAACTGCAATAAAGACGCCTATGCAAGAAACAATTTCTAATTATTATTTTTAATTAACAATGATAACTAGTTGAGTAGAGAAAGGGTTACAAGAATGTTAGAGCACTGTCTGTCTTAGACCGCCCTGAAAAATAAGTCAAATGCCCTGGGATCATGACGCTGATTATCAGCTGATTATTATTCACTAAAGTACTAAAACAGTCCATTAGGAATATAAGCCCTAAATTGAAGTAACATGTAGTAACATGTACTCAGCAGAATGTAGCATCAAAAGTAAAAGTAGGCTATAGTACAGGCTAATTGTTATAATATTACAATTATATATTATCAGATGATTTAATATGATTGACGCAATAACACGTAATATAAATTTTACTGTTGGAACTGAATGTGGTAGAAACTATTTTCATAATTAATGTATAGATGGCATTCATTATGGATTGATGTAATCATTTTCCCAGTTAATCAACTGCTTACTTGATTTGTAAATATTCAGTGACATTTCCAAGAGTGGATGGTGGCATCTTTACGATGCTTGTTTTGTCCAACAAACAATACAAATCTCAAAATAGCTAAAAAATCTATAACATTAATAAAGAAAACTAGAAAATAAAGCTGTCAAATAAATATAGCAGATTAAATACTCTTATTTCTTAAGGAGGTTCTCTCTTTGCCTTCTTCTCACTGCTGTGCACTGCCGCTGTAAATACAGTTCATTGTCAAGTCAAGTCAAGTAGTTTATTACATGACTGCTTCTAAGCCACAGGTGTCACAGGATCTAGGTCGGTCTAATACCTTGTGTGTAAAGCCATCTCAGTTTAACATACCCTGGAGTCTAGACTTTTAATAGTTTTAAAGAATTCATAATAGAAAAAGCTCTGCACTGAGTACATATACTGTTATATTTAAATATCATACAGGTGAAATTAGCCACAAAAAGAGATTTATGTAAAACAAACAAAATACCTCAAATAATTTTTAGGAAATGTGTGTTATACAACATAATATTGAATAAATGTATTGTTTTACTACTGTAACAATGATGCCAGCACTGATGATGGTTACAGCTAAAGGTTATGCAATAAACCAACAAAAACACACGTACCACTTGATATTGACAAAAAGCAAATGTGTTGTAAAATAACTGGACACATGCATCTACACACACACAACACACAAACACGTTCCTATAACCGGCTGATCAATTAAGTATTTAGTGAGGATACCAGCTCCTGTGTTAAATATTCACTTGTTTTCCAAGATGAATAAAGGATGAGCAATTGACGCATTTATCTGCATGCATACGTACGTGTGTGTGTCTGTCTGTCTGTCTGTGTTTGTGTGTACGTGTTGCATGCTCTGTGAATCACTGTTCAAGTGCCCAGTTTTGCTTCTCAGTTGCTGATTGGTAACAAACTGCAGTTTTATTAGGCTCCAATTAAGCTGAGCCAAACTGAATTAAGGATAATCTGTTTCCATCTCCCTCTAACTGAGTGTGAGCACCACTTAATTCCTTTAGGTCAGTGGTAAAAATATTGTGTTATCTCCTGTAATTTGTTCTTTATATTTCCAGTGCTTCTTTCACTTTTATTTTAGTGTTTTTCATCTCTCTCGGCCCATCCATATCACCTTCTCCCCACCAGTCATTCACACTAGCTGTTTCTGTCTGTTGTGGACCATAATAAATAAACCCTTGTGTCTGGACGGCTTCTCCTTACATAGGCAGATGTCAGAGTCTAAACACAGTTAGTGAACACAAGGCTCCAGTCCAGAGAGCACAGCTCTGTGATTGGCTGTAGCCACTAAACTCTCATCTTGAACATTTGTTCTGCTTTTCCTTTACTGCCTTAAAGTAATGCAGTGCTCAGAAACAGCTTAGAATGGTTTGAAATCACTTTTATTTTCAAACCAAGCTGCGAAACTGCATAATGCACTGTATAAACTGCACAATACAACATTAAATTTACCACAAGAGCAGACAAAACTTTCAGGTATGCTTGTTTTTCTGCTTGATAACATCTAATTTTTACCAGACTTTCACTAAAAAGGAGGGTTAAACAATGATGACAGAAAAACGTTATTGTTCTGCATATCAGTCTCCCCATAACATATTTCAATAGTTAACATAACAACAGAGAAGAAGACAAACACAAGAAGAAAGTGAGTGACAGAGGATCAGAAAACCAACTGTGAGGACACTGTAACTCTGTCACCTTCACACCACGGTCCATCAGCAGGCAGAGCTCGATCAGATGGACTGACAAACATCCACACTGTCTGCCCGCACACACACACACACACACGTGCGTAGCTGGTACGTCAGTAAGCACATGGCATATGCTTCATAATGTGACTTTCTGCCCCTTGGAGGCCTAAATGCCCTCTCACTGTCACTCCCCCGTCCAGCATTCCCTGCTCTGTATCCAATAGTATCAAAGGCTTTTGATTAATCTGCGTCCCTACATGACTGATTAAATTAACGTCCACTTTAATTCAGTGTGCGTGATCAAAAATCAGCAGACTGCATTTGCCTCTGTATCTTCTTCTGCATTGAGGTTAAAAGGGGATGTACTACTAGGCTGACTGAACACAATAGTTATTTTTTATAGTTATTTTATCTGTGTTCATGTGGTTTCCAAAATAAAATCATGAAAACTATTCTAAAGCAGTACTTCATGAGCACTTCAACTGGCATAATACAACATTTTACGATATGAAAAGAATAATGAAAACTTTATAACACTGCAATGCCCACTGCTAGGAAGTGATCTAGTTTATTATATATGTATATATCTTCCTGCAGAGTTTTTTAACGGATTTCAGCCAAAGCAAGAAGAAAACCTTCTCACGATGAAGTGAAATGACAGATGGCGGAAGCTTTGAATAAAAGTAACCTATAACAGCTGAAGAAAATTAGTGTGCAATTAGTGTGCAGGAAATACAGGAAAAGAGGAAGAATGACAGAGTTGAGAGAAACACCAGAATGAACCTGTGGAGAATGTTTACATTCAGTAGTAGAGTGCTAAAGACTGACATGTGCTGGAAGACTGTCAAGATCAGCTTTTTATTATATTTATTAACTTTTTTCTATCAAGCCTTATCTTGTCAGCTGAGCTCTACTTTTCCAGTATTATTTACAAGTGCTGTCACATAGCATAGCTGCAGACAAGATCTGGGCCTAACTACACAATTAGCGTTAAGATTTGCCTCATTAGCCCCAGTGGTAATGCATACTGTATGTTCTGGATTAAATACAGTATAATGTCACCATGGCCCACATGGTCAAAATGCACATTAACTTTACAATGAACATGCACAAATAAGAAGCAGCAGTTGCTGTCTCACAAACACACACACACACACACACACAAATACTAATGATCATTTACGACTGAAAACACACACCCACGCCTTGCACAGATGCACACACTCATGAATAATACACTGTAGGGCATGTGAGGGCATGCTGTGGAGCTGAGGGTCATATCTACATGTCTCTTTTTCTTCTTTCCATCTGTGCTCTTTGTATATTTTTGACTGAATAACCACTTTCCGGTGATGTGTAATATGCAACAGATTTTTTTTTTCAGTTTTTGGAAAGAAGTAAAAAGTAAGAGTGAGGACATTTGTGCTCTTCTCCACACTGGGGAGGTCCTCCAAGGAGTCTAGTGATGATTAATAAAATCTGAAAGCTATGTTATGTCTGCTACATAATTTTTGTATTTGTCCCCCAACTTTTCTCCAGGCTTTTACATCTTCAAACCTTCATAACACATTAAAAGAAAAAAAAACTCTTGGTATAACTGGTATAATAAACTATGCCAGGTTTTCATGGGGAGATGTTTCTTTGTTCTGTCACAGGCCAAAAGGGCTGCGATAGGAAATGCTTCCACATACTTTATCATGTCACGACTTGAGCCTGTGCAGAGCCAGAAGGGTTTCAAAGGAAAACTAGTTGGAAGGGCAGTGAGGGCACCGTACTGTTTTGCATCTCCTCCTCTGGGGAGTTCATATGTTAATAATAGTGTTTTCTTTTAATATGATGTTGTTTTTTATGTGGGTAAAGTATTTGCAGGTTTTGTTTGTTTAATAATATTCCAAGTTTCAGAGGTTTTCAGAAAGGTCATGTTACTCTATGTCTTTACTAAAGGAATGTCCAGCACAGGTCTTGGCCACTAATTCACACTGACCTGGAGAAGGACGTGGGCAGCCAGCTGTTTTATTAGGTTACCATGGTAATAACCACAAACTTTCAAATACACACACAGGCCCATGTAAACACATATGCCAAGGTCCCAAGGCAAAATGCTAAGAGCACATGGCCATATGAGCTCCCACAGCCAGACTGACCCAACTGGGATACAGACTACCACCACACTCCTCCTCTCTACTCCCCCGTTCTCTTTCTCCATTGGTGGAAACAGAGGGGTGATGGAAATGTTACACTCTGTGCTGTCATTTCTTCTGCACCAACACAACAACAGAGTAAGTTTAGGTTGTGTTATGTTTGCAGAATATAGCCACATTATTGGTGATGAGAGAGCCTGGGGAAAGGACGAGCTGTATGAATAACCAAAATACAGTTCATGGAAACTCTAAGCCAGCGGTCTCGCTCTCTAAATTTATAACACACATGGAATTTTAAACCACGCTGTGCAGCCTGGTTTAGACATTGTTTGCATAAATTTCCTATGATTAACAAGTGTATTTCATTCTCTTTAACAAGCTGAAGCTCAGCTTTGTAGTGATGTTTTTCCTTATAGCTGACACAGCTAACTAGATAATATAACATAATGCAATTATGAGCTATTAATGTATTGTGGTTTCTTTGGTGATGCTATATTTCCAGTGTCTGCACAGCAGTATCACTGTGTGAATGTAAAACAAGTAGTTGTAAAAGACCATTTGTGTTCAGGCATAAAGGTTTAAGCATGTCAACAAGTTACATGAAATGTTTTATTTAACCTCATTCTCCTCCCTTCTTCTCCACTGGCGACAACACAATGAAGACGAAGCAGCTCCATAGTGTTTTCTTGCCTAAGGGCTGAGCAGCGATCCACAATGTCCCAATCACACTCACTTTAACCACTCACCAACATGATGCTTAGTCACTGATGACAAACTAGAAGAAAACAACAGTGGGTCTCTACCAGTGCCTCAGGAACACTCTGTAATTAGATTAATTTTCTTCAAAACAAAACTGATTTAAATTTTAATGAACCATTTGGAGAATGATTAAATCAGTGTTTCTATACATTGTTGAGCATGTACACATTCAGATTATGTGTAGTCATGGTTTAATTTAAAATACATAACACATTACATAGCAAATTACATTTAAAACATTTTAACTGTGTAGCAAACAAGAATACTTATATATGTACTTGCTACATTTTAAAGTTAATGTTTTGGGCTTTATTGTCAAACCTTTGTGTAAATGTTTTAAAGCTACAGTATGTAATAAAAAATATTAAATATATTTTAAAAGTAAAGTGGAAAGGTTCTGCTGAAACCTCCCATGATGTCAGACTCACAGAACAGCACTATAGGCAGTGCAGACAGTGCAGACATACAGTATTCCCTTCTGAAAGTTTCAGAGTGAGGCTCTCCCTTCTAACCAATTAGAGAATTTAAAACATTTCTGTTGGATTTGTACGTTTTTGCAGCATCTTATTTATTGTAATTTGCATAAAACATGGTCCAATCCAAAATGATACATTAGACTGAGTATATACACAGCCATATAAACAATTTAGACAATCCAATTTTCTTTTTTATGATTATTAATTATTTTATTATTAATATTGCATGATCACTATTTATTTTAAGAATGGTTTTATGAAGAAGCATAGTAAGTAAGTAAGTACTGACCAGAGTTACTGTGCTTTGTAAATAAGTACTCATAGTACCACAACAGAAACACACCCCTTAAGTGAGGCATCAGTCAGCTGATGGGCTTGACATTGTGATCGATGGGGACTATCGATGCATGATGCAGGGGGCATTGCATAATGTAGCGCAGGTTACCTTAAAATTGTTGAACACAGAGATATATGTGAGACAACAGCTGGGTTCAGTGGGTGAAGGTGATGACTTACTTCTTCTAAAATCAGCAGATCACACAAAAATCTGAACTTAACATTCAGAAACCAAGACGACTTCGTACACAAACTACAAACCACACAACCAAGTCAAGTATGTCAAACAATATGACAAACAAAATAATGTTAAGATAGAACAATGAGTTAACACACACACAAAAAAAGTCAACAGTGAGCAGAGACAACAAATAACCCACTCAGTGGTTGTCGTGGAAACCAATTAGCCGACCAATTACGCCTACGAATATTAAGAAGTCTTACAAACACACACGCGCACGCACACACACACAGATCAAATTACCTGTAAACCATGCTTGTCTGACTCTTCACTGTGTCATGCAGAGACAGCGAGTGGAAGTTAAGAAATTCCTCCAGCTGTTTGAGCTCCACAACACTGTTGGGTTTGTTTCCCGTCCACAGCATCAGAGGAGGATACAGTTGAGGCCCTGTTGACGTCCTCCTGACAAGCCTCCCCTGGCCGGGGCCTTGGGCCTGGACACTGCCCTGACCTCCACTCTGCTCTCTGGACGCCTTCTGTTTCGGATTGGGGATCTCCGGGCATGTTGCCTTGTATAAGTACATCTCCCCGCTTTCTGCTTCCCTTTATCCTTTCTTTGAGTCGCTCCCTTCTTCTGTGAGCCTGTCCCACAAACATGTACACCAGACTAATCCAGGTAGGCCCTTCACCCACGCAGCGCTACGTGGAGCTGAGGACTCTGTGTGTGAGTGTGTGATTAAAGCTCAGAGAAAGTGAAATATTTCCCTAGATGAAGAGCCACTTAAAGTATTCCTCCTTTTTAGGTAAAAGAAAAGAAGAAATTCAAAGATATCCAACAGTTTGCAGGCTGCACATCCACACTGGAAAAACATTATTATTATTCCTCACATGTACTCCTCCATGGGCTGTGCCACATATGTTCTCTGTACACATACACACATGCAGATTCAGAAAGAGACACACAGTGATAACCTACTCTCTCTCTCTCCTTTCCTTTTTCTCCTCTGCTCTCTCACTCACACTACACACATGCTCATGCTGTCACTTTGCCCTCTGCTCAGCCAGTCTACATTATAAGCTCAGTTTGGTTTTGCTCCCTGTTAAATGGCATGGGAATCTGGGACATTTTTTCACTCCCTTCCTCCCTCTCTCTCTCTCTCTCTCTCTCTCTCTCTCTTTTCTCTTTAACTGCCTCTTATCCTCTCTCCCACTCTCACTTTCCCTATCATCCCTCCTCTGTCTCTCAGTATTCCCTCTGTCACAAGCCCTTTCACTTACTCCTGATTACCTTCTATCTGTTTGTAACTTGCTTTTCCTCTTCTTCACCCCACCTCATTTCTGAGACACATTATACTGTATGTGTCCATTTTCTATGTTAGTACATAACTCATGAACACCTAAATAAAAAATTATTTTAAAGCTGTTTAATGTCTTTTGTTTTTCATTTTTTACTCTGCCCTCCCCCTGTCCTCTGTCTCTCTCTAAACAAAGTGTACTCTAGAGTTATACACATAACAAACACCTAAATTAAAGCACGCTTTCACACACTTGCAGCCAACAGCGTGTTATGCACAATTGTGTAAAGTCTGAGGGCACTGTTTTTGTACTGAAGTGAACCGAAAAATAAAATGAAGCCTCTTTGTCTGTTTTCTTCTTTTTGTCTTGTTCTTTTTTGCAGCACACTCTCTCTCTCTCACACACACACACACACACACACACAGTATATAATATCTCACCTCTGCCCTCCTCATGGGAG
The DNA here is from genome assembly GCA_034779795.1 of Ctenopoma multispine. Taxonomy (NCBI): domain Eukaryota; kingdom Metazoa; phylum Chordata; class Actinopteri; order Anabantiformes; family Anabantidae; genus Ctenopoma; species Ctenopoma multispine. The sequence continues at coordinate 12,235,837 of JAUYWH010000005.1, read as the reverse complement.
TATTTAATGACATCATGTCTGGTCCTTCAGTGGCTTGTGGGAATCATGAAGAAAGCAATTCTCCCATATCAGGAAATTTGAGTTTGGACTCACACTGTCAATCCTCATACATAAACACACACACAAATGGTAACTTTGTGAATTTATCCATTCATCATTGCAGTTCAGCAGATACTTTTACAAATCCAACACACATGTCTATGGAGAAACACATTCCAAAGTTGAATTAATAAAAAAATAGGACTCTTCCCATACATTAATGACACATGGAAACATTAGCTGCCTAAATTATGTCTGTAACCAGTTGTTGCTAGGATCACGTTTTCTTCTTCTCTCACACAGGTGTCATATGCAGGTGTCATTTGTTTCTTAATCTTTAGCTCCTATCCCAAACCTAGATAAGAAGCTGTTAAAGTTAGGATAGTGTTCTTTACAAGTGTTTTTTCTAATCAAAATGTCTTCCCCCCAAAAAAATGAATTAATGAAACTTGCTGTTTCACAAACAACAAACTGTTTAACATAACATTTTCAGTTAAAATGTTCTATGCAACAGCAATTTCTCTGCTGTATCTGAAATAAAATAAATATATGATCTGCTTTTATATGTCCAAACTGCAATAATTAAAGTAATATAGCAAAAACGATAATAGTGTGCATGCACACAGAATTGGGGAGATGTTCTGGCAGAGAGACAGCTGTGTCCATTGTCCGGCAGGATGGATGGAAAAACTGATCCAGACTGGCAGCAGGAATGTCAGCTGAGTTTATGTAATGCCAGAGTGTTTTTACAGCGTATTTATAGATGCATACACATCCATATAAGTGGAGCCATACTGTACAGCCACACATACTGGATGAATACGATAAACCTTAAGCACAAAAGGTGGTTTGCAATAAAATCAGTATCAGCAATCAATAAGCAATTTTCTGTTTTGTTGTTTCTTTCTTTGCCTCACTTCTTGTCTGTCTGTTATTTTCTGTTTTATTTTGGTCTCTGATGTTGTGAACTGTTACATTCTCCCATGAGCCATTCAGCAGGTGGGTTACTGAAAAGAATACCAAAAAAAAAGAGGAGTGGGAGAGATAAGGACAGCTTGGGGGTGCGCTGGGGGGCTGTGGTAGTAATCAAAAGAACCCTGATTAAGTAAAACTAGGAAACATCTCTGTTCCAGGCCACCTCGTCATGATATTTTTATCTTCTTACTAATTTTTTATTCTGAACTTTTCCCATCAGCTTCTTGTTCCCTGAGACTAATTAGTTGTCTTTTTCTGTCTCTCTCATTTGCCCCAACCACCCCCTCATGCACTTCCTCCAGTGAGTGAATCCCTATATAATAATTGGAAATGTCTGATCATTGTCTAGAGTGCATAGCAGAGTAGAAACAGAACAAGTAGAGCTTCATGCCATAGCACAACCTTTTTTGTGGATTTGATGACTGAGGTTTGTGCCGACTTTGTAACCTCTCAGTCATAATGTACAAAACAATATTTCAGTTTGTGTTGTGCTGGACTTTTTATGCCGCCTGACTCTGTGGCAGCAATAATTATGCCAGTGATCAGTCTACAGCCCTCAGGGACTGTCCTGCTCCTGTTTAACACCAGTGTGTTGGCCTACATTCTTCACTAAATCCCATTGTTATTCTGATTGAAAATCTAGCTTAATGCTGATGAACAAGAGGATGATAGTATTATATAACAATGACCGTATAAGTTAAATGGACAATGCATCAAGTGCTCTGGATAATCAACATTTGAGCTGTCTTGAGACTCCTCTGCCTTTCCTATTATCCTCTTAATTATTGAAGAGATTGTAGATGAAAACATGAATAGAAAAAACTTCTTAAATGCAATATGTGACTGGGAAAAAAACCCCAGTGTAACAGTACTTCATTTATTAAGGCATACATACTTTTCTCGTGCTCCAGTGCAAGTATGAAAAGCTGCCCGTGTGAAACCACTAATCTTGGCAGCATCCCAATGATTCATCGGCGGTACATGTGTCATTGTTCTCCATGCAATAGTTTCATGTTACTACACCTTTGTCCTTAGTGTTATGAGGAAATATAATCCCAATACCTGGTCAGAGGAGGGCAGTGATACTGTTGGCTGTCATTATCATTTGAACCTCTCAGGTTTTACTATATAATCTGGAACTGTTGGGTTAGTGTTAAAAGAGGTTTTGGATAAGATGATTGTCTAAAGAAGTTTCTAAAAACATAGAGAAGACTGTTTTCACAACATATTCTTCTAGTAAAAGACTGTGTTAGCTCAGTTGATTCCAATTTTAAAAATCATTGTACCATAAAGGTGTTATTAGGTGTCTGTGTCTGTGGTGAAGAACCTGCTCATTAAAGGAATGATGGATGATGTTTCTGACTGGTGTCCAACCAACTGCAGTCAACTAACAGTAAGAAAGAGGTTGAGGTACTTATCCCTTACTTACTTATCCCTGCAGAGTGACATAAAACTAAGCAATTTGCAATATAGTTTTACAGTTTTAAAGTTCTACATCATCGTAGACGTTTTGTACATGAAAGCATATAAACTAAATATCATTTAAACAAAGATTTACAAGCAGATTTGTTCTTTTAGTGACAGAAAATCGAGTGGAAAACATTCATTTAAACATCAACACTTACAATACTCACAATAAAAAATGAAAAGGTAATATTGTTTAATTATTCAGTCCCTATTAACATTCATTTAATTTGTGGCAGAAAATTAGTCTTACAGGGGAGTAAAGGCTATTTTTAGTTCTATAACAAAAGCATGGGAATCCTGTGGTTATATTCTGCCCCAGTTTTTATTCAGAATCATAAGAGCTAAAAATCGCAGCAAATATTCTGATGCAAATGAGAGAGAGGAAATATCCAGTCATCTCTGTTTGGCATCGACACCGGGGCTTCAGAAAAGAGATCTGGCAGACATCACGCATGTCTGTGTGTGTGCGTGCGTGAGCCACACGTTGGTTGATTTGTAATGTGGGGACTTTTGGAGGAGTTCATCTCATGCTCACATTTTTTTTTCTAGGTCACACTCGGTTCTGTGAAGTGGAAGATGGCACTCCTCATTAGAGTGATGGAGTCCCAGTGATCATAAAATGATCAGTGTTGATTCTCCAGAGGGAATTGACTTTAAAATATGCTTTAAAGTTATTGTGTGTGTGTGTGTGTGTGTGTGTGTGTGTGTGTGTGTGTGTGTGTGTGTGTGTGTGTGTGTGTGTGTGTGT